>JARLTB010000043.1:9707500-9781169 GCA_030141615.1 Unio pictorum | reverse complement strand
AGTGAGTATATATGGTAGTATGATGGGATATTATTATGGATATAATTTAGACTTATAAGTGAGTATATATGGTAGTATGATGGGATATTATTATTGATATACTGTAGACTTTCTTGACTGTCGTATAGGGATTATAAACCAGTTCAAAGGGTGGAGTAGATGCTTAAGTATATACAGATGATGAACTCAATCACTATGCTACAATTACAAAACAATAATGCCTCTGTGACAGAGCATAAACTACATGAAAGAATTACAAAAAATTCTTTTGTGTTTTCTAAGTCAGAGATTTCTTTTCATCTTTAAATATTCAAATAGAAAAAGAAGCCATCATTATTGTCTTCCCATAGAAGTCTGATTTTACTGGAAGAGAGTTGTAACCTTTAAGTAAACTTGAATGATGGCCAATTTGACAAGTATCAGCGGCACAGTTGATGGATCAGTAAATACCTTGATTAGCCATTACAGCTAAATAAAAGTGTATGGGGTCCACTTTTCTAATACCTGTCCATTCTCACACACTCAACTGTACTGTATATGAGAATCCATGGGGTCCACCTTTTTAATACCTATTCATTCTCATATACAGTACAGTTGTGTGTGATTTGGAATTTTAATGTAGCTTTACAAAATTTTCAATCATATCACTATGAAGTCTGCAGTGTGTCAGTTTTCAGTTATGTTTAGCACTGTGGCAGCATGTGATGGACATGTCCCAGCCAGTCACATTATCCCGACATCAGAATAACCAGTCCTAATATTAAACTGTTAGTGCAGAGCGCCTAGCGAGGCAGCTATTACCATATTTATAAGTCTTTGCTATGACTCAGCTGGGATTCGAACCTGCTACCTTCTTCATCCAAGGCAGATGTTCTAACCACTAAGTGACCTGTTGTGAGTAAACTGTCATGATGTACAACCTATATTAAAGCCACAGATATCTGAGTGTTCTACAGTCATCGTCTTTACCAATAACTAATATGTCACCTCTGTCTGCAAGAGTTTCGGTCTTTGGTTCAGCTGAAGTGGTTTTGTAAGAAAACTTGCCCATAACTGCCTGTGGGTTGGTGGTTTTTAACAAGGTTTTCCTTGGTTCTTTCTCCACCAGTTACTCTGTCTGCTGTGTACAGCATATCATATGCTGAAATATGGCATTAAACTCGCAACAAAATGAAGGTTTCCAAAGGTAATAGGGAGCCTGTTCACTCTCCTTTTCTGAATGCTGGAAGAGTATTTTTAGTGAAGGAGTGAATGCAAGGCCTGTAGAAATACAGAAGGTAAATACATTCTCATCTGCATCCAATTTATGAAATAATGTCAAATTTTATTTAAAAAAGATTGATAAAAGAATGAGAAAAATATTGCCATTACATCTCAAGTTAAGAAAATTTAAGCAATTATCAGGTGCTCATGGAACACTATGAACTACATCACTCTTGTTTTGTACTTGCCTGTGTAAATATGGATGAAACGTTAGTGTTGCAATTTCATTAGGATTGAACACACAGGTTACAATGTTAGGGTGTGCTTGAAGTTAGTTGAATTAGAAATAAATAAATAAATTAATGGAATGTCCATTTGTTATATCCTTGATGCCAGATGTAAAAACTTAATCAATGCTAGTAAAAGGTGAAAGATAGATCAAACTTAACTCATTTCTTAAAGGTTATGGTACTAACAGAGATGCACATTATCAATCTTGTGATTAGAGAAATAACAGAATATGAAGACAATATAGTTTTTTTTGTGTTTTAATTCAATTCATGCTAAAATTATGGGCCATAATGCCCTTATTTTGCTGTCTTCATCAAGATACATCCTGTCACCAAGTTTCAGGAGTCTAGATAGCAATGGGATCATAAGATAATTGCAAAAACTGAATCTAAGCCCACGAGGTATGGACAAATAGAAACCTTTTTTTTAATATATATATGGGTATGGGACTAATATATATGTACAGAATCCTATATGAAGTTCTTGAGAAATAAACTCTTCATGCAAAGTATAACAATATTCAGTGAAGCATGGGTCAAAGTGACCAACTGGACCAACCTAGACAGATACATCCCCACATAAAGTGTCATGATTTAAGATATACAAGGTGAGGACAATTATATGACCTGACTGAATGCAAGGCTTTACATACTCAAATAAAATTGAAATGTTTAGTGGAAAGTGTGGAACTGATGACTGAATCATTCTAGCATGAACAGTTGCTTGAATGAACTTCAATCACCAAATTTAACCAACATCAGTGAAGCTTGATATATTGGTACATTTTTGAGAATGGTGTAGTACTTTCTGAGTTGTGTCCCTTTACGAAGTTTCATGATTAATGTAACAGTATACAGGATGCAAAAAACCTGTGATAATGAGATATAAACAAAAATCTTATGTACCATGTAAGCCATTTATTCCTCTATATATATCTATCTATCTATCTATCTATCTATCTATCTATCTATCTATCTATCTATCTATCTATCTATCTATCCATCCATCCATCCATCCATCCATCCATCCATCCATCCATACATACATTACATACATGGCTTGAGTTTAACACAAACTGTTTTGTAGCCAGAAGGACTAGTGTACTGATAAATTTACATGTCCGGCCAAACGTTTACTAGTCCTGTCCAAAAAACAATGTCACACACTTGTATTGAGATTACCAACAATTTTGTTTCATAAATAGCATTGTTATATGAAATACAGAGGTACAGATATATAAATCCTACTTCAAATCATCAATCAGTCAATTAATATTTCTTGTTTCTCAAGATAATCTGGATCCAATTCCAGAAAGTGATCCATATGTCCTTTCTCGTCCTCCACCTGTCCATGTCTTCTGAAATGTCCGATTATGTTTTTGCCTATCATAAGAATTATTCCTCTCTTTTATGTCATTTTCATTCAACTTTTCCTTTTTTTCTGGAGGCTGAACACCTATAAAATACCACATTTTGCATGTCTAATAAGGAGGGAATTGTGCCTTGTTTCAAAATACGAGATGTTGCAGTATATAGCTGGCACAAATTATTTAAAGTAAGAAACAAGTTTCAAAACACTTGCCCCCCCCCCCCCCGCAATTAAATGGCCTCTCCCTAATAAAGTCTTGACTTCAGCAGATGTTCTGCAGGATCAAAGCAGTGGCTACACTGTTATAAAATATTAACATCAAAAGATAGTGTTAGTTTCACCTTGGAAAATGTGTGTTCTCATCATACGAAGTCATCTGACTCGGCGCCTTGTATTTAACAGCTCCAATTATGGTCTCATGATTAATAGCGTAGCATAAGTTTATTAAGTGTTCCTAATTAATCGGACCTCAATGTATTGTTGAAATTAATAATAAGCGGGACAATTTTCAAATCTTACATGCCCATGCTGAGAGATATTTTAATTTCCAGCAAATGTATGGTCTTTTGCTTGGATATCTCCACGTGTATTCAATTATTTGTTCAGTCTTGTATAGGAAAAATATACAATTTTTATTGTCATAGAAAAAAGTTATTATATGAAATTGATGTGTCAGTAATGTGATCATAATAAATTGATCTAATTCTTATAATTATTTCGATTTAAACATAAATTATGCATTTTCCCATTTGTGACTGTTGGCGTGTTTGGCTAGCAATAAGAAAAAAAGGGAAACAAACAAGCATGCAAACTAATTTGTTTGCAAAGTTGATTGTTCTTTTGTGTTGTAGTTTGTTACTGTGGTCGCATGAATAAAGTGTGATACCAGTTTTTTATATTTAATTCGCTGACAGATTCATTAGGATATCAATTACCAAACTTCCGTTGTTAATGACGGGACCATGATTGGCGCTGTTAAGCGAAATGCACAAAACCATAAGGCTTCTTGTAATAGAAACACATTTCTGAGGCAGAAATTCACTTCATCTTCATATGCTAACATTTTATGACTGTGTTTACAGCGGTCACTGTGTTGATTCTACAGAATATATGCTGAAGTCAACTCTTTACTAGGGCATTGAGTAAACAAATGCTGCTTGTTGATAAGCAAAACTTACTAGCCCATCGGACTAATAACATTATGATAGTTACTAGTACGACAGGAAATCTACTAGCCTCGGGCTAGAGGATTGCCGCTAATTTCGAGCCCTGACATTATATATATATATATATATATATATATATATATATATATATATATATATATATATATATATATATATATATATATATGCACATTTATGTGGATGGTGATTGGAGGGGTTAGTACAGTGTATCATAGATCTCTATTTCATGAAGGCTGGCTAAAACGGTGAAAATTATGACAAAGACTAGCTCATTATTTTAAATATAACTCAGTACATAAAAAAGCATCTTGATGCTCAACCAAAAACTACCATAGTCATTTTATGGAATGTAATAGCTGCAGATTTCTCTAAATTAAAGAATTGACATGGCAAGTGCCAAGGATAGACTTACCTAACAATATAGGTTATCAGTTCAGGTCCATTTTTAGAAAGAACCCATTTCAATTTACACTCATTATAATGCCATGCATAATTATGCTATCATTATCCACTAATGGACCAGGATTTCTCCTTATTTTATTCCCACTCCATATTGCAATTTTCAGGTAATCTTACTTGCCAATTTTGAACTGCAATTGTCTGCACTAAGTTCCCATTACTGCATCATCCTTTTATTCTGCCAGGGATGAAACTCTACAGCATCTATATCTTAACTTGGACATCCCATCTGGCACAAATCTCCTTACACCAAATTTCTCCAAAGACAAATTTTATAAGGAGTGGCTGTACTTTTATAGTGATGTAAGCATAAACAACTCTTTAGCAGTGCAACAGTAACTGGATTTAAAAAATTACAACAAACTTTTTCAGAATAACAGTAAGATTGGCAACAGGAGCTGCATTGGCTTAGAGGTTAGCATGCCAAAAACGGATGTGGTATTAGATCAGTCCAGGTCTGCTGCCATGTCTATCTTTTAGGTAAAGCAAGTTTCTCTATATACCTCCGAACTAAATAACCTATTTTTGAAGAAAAAAACTCACAACAGTTTAACAAACACTTGTGACTCCCATCCACTCCTTGCCTGTTGAGACAATTGGCTTTTCAGGAAACATAGTAATAAGAGTTTCAAGATGACATTGTCAAATGTTCATATACAATTAACATCATTTGTAATAATAGTATTATATTGACTTAAAAATGGGCAGCTGCAAGAGCTTAAAAGGGAGAGCATCAGACAAATCATCAAAGGGCTTCGGGTTTGATACCTGCCCAGGTCAGCCCAAGTTGACTCCCTAAAGAATGCATCTAACTGGTACAGCCAATAATATGTTACAAATGTTGTTAAAACCTACAAACACCATTAAAGATTTACTACACCAAAGACACCATTTAATAAAATACCGTAGTTTATTCAGGACAGTGATGAGAATTCATTTGACAAGGACTTCTATGTACATCATTTCTGTGGCAATGACATGGGTGCAAGTACATTAATATGGACATTAGTTCATGGAATTCTTTACTTCTCTGTCTCTCACACATACAGATCAGTGAGAAATACATCCAAATACAACATTAATATTTCATGACAAAGATTAGTGTGACTTATATTGATAAATGACTTCCAAGAACATTAACAGCAAACCTGAACACAAAATCCCAGCACTGCCACTATTACTGTTGATGCCAGAACATATAAAGCTATTTCTGCTATCTAATGAAATTAAATACTCCATTTTGATACCAAATGTCTACAGCTTAAGGCCAGAGGCTGCATTCTGAACCCGTTATCAAAGTAATGTTCTAAAATGTGACCTTGACTCAATGTTCAAAATGCTCATAATGATTGATCCAATGTATGAACTAAATTTTCAAGCGGGTAACAAAACATAGGCAAAATAAACCAAGACCATGAAACAAATATTGTATGACTGTGATGTTCAACTCAAGTTGGGCAAGTGTATATGTCACCAAATGAAACATCTTCTTAATGATGCATTTGAGTTGAGAAATTTCATCAAGGGTTTTGTGAAACATAACAAAATGAAATCAAAACCGTAATGCTGATTTGGCCCAAATGTAAATGAGATAAACAAGCATGTTGTGAATAGAATTCATAACAATTCATGCAAAGTATGATGATAATCTATGAAGAGGTTTAGGAAATAAATGCAAATGAAAACTTGAACATTACACAACTGTTTTGATCTTGCACCTAGTTAGCTTATGTATGATACAAACATAACTTTTAACACCATAGACCCAAATCTGCCTTCACATACTGTACTAGCAGATCAGGGTCTACCACATCTGTATAGTTTATGATTTCATATCTAGATGTCTTCACATAAAGTGCCAGTAGACAAGGGGTGTTGTTCAAAAATGATTTCACTACAACAATTCAGTGTCTACCCTATTTCGCTTATGATTTCAACCCAACAACACAGACGCAGATCTGCCATCAGATAAAATACCAATAGATCAGATTTCAACCCAACACAGACTCAGACCTGTAATATCAACATTACTGACTAATTTATCATCACGATCAGCATTTACCCTGTATGTGCATTTTGATTTCAAATAATAGCACAGATTCTGACCTGCATTTACAGTGTCTATAATGTTTGTTCAGTTTGTGATTGTAAGCCAACAGATCTGATTCTGTTCTATTAATTTATTCAAAGATGTCACATACAGGTCTACGATCTGAATTTATGTTGTTTCAAGATAAGCACATCTTACATGCAGGTGAATATGACACAATATTGTACAATTCTACTTCTCTATGAGTAACAAACAATCCAAGGATAAGAAGTGACTGGTCAAATGGGACAAAAATGACACTTCCTAGTGAAATGACACTATGTTCTTAAAATTTATTTTGCACTTTATCTTACTATCAGACTATAAAAACACAATGTTTTTCATTTTCTGTTCCCTCATGTTGATATTTGAATCATAAATGCATAACAGCCTGATAAAAGAAATTGAAATTAAAACAGGATTTGTCCAGTGAATATACAAGTACTGAACAAAGCTAGTCATAGTCTTCCATTTCATTAGAAAAAAGTCCATTTAAATCTGTCCCCTCTTCCTGTGACTGAGAATCAGTTGTTGATGGACTGTCATCATTCTGGGATGAATTTAACTGGCTGTCATCTTCGACAATATCAGTGTGGGCCTCTGATGGGCTCAAAGAAATTCCCATTGCATTATGAATGCCTCTTAGACTGATTACATCTTTTGGTTTGACCTGCAAAGAAAAGCACATAATTTTATTCAACGGGCACCAATTGTTGTGGTTTCTAGAAACCTCAAACTTACCAAGAGTCCCTCAAAGAGACTGATGGACTATGGGTTAAAATATATTGAGAAATTTAAAATTAGTTTTTTCTCAAATTTTATATTTGTTAACTGCCGAATAATGAAACTAGCTCTGATGTCCTTGAGAAACCCCAACATACGAAATATGGCAAAAAAATATTTTCTATTAAGTTTTTGCATGAACCTGTTCACAATTTATGTGCAGTAAACATAGCCTTTCTCAAGACTTTTAACTTTAAGCCTGAGTTCATGGATAACTTAGCCTTGTCACAGACTCTGTTAAGATGTTCACAAATGCAAAGTTTATTCCTTAGTTAACAGCTTAATATTTAATAAAGAATTTTTTTTATATTGAACTGGCATCAAGCAATGTATTTTTTTTATATAACTACAAACTGACATTGATAAATATCTATTCAAAATTGTGTTTACAATCATGCTCCTAAGCCATCACAAATATAAAAAACAAAACAAATGTTAATGAACTGGCATTATGTGATATATTCTTTGATTTATCTATATATCCATTCACAATTGTGTTTGCAGCCGTGCTCTTAAGCCATCACAAATAAATCTCTGATCTTGAAATCAGTCTTAGAGTGGCAATTATCAACTTGTTTATTGGAATGCAACTAAATGCAAATGATGGTCCAAGTTCATTTGTATGTGCACAAGCCACTGCATTCCTAAATGAAATACAACTGCAAAAATGGCGAGCAATTTGCTCACATAAAATACTGAAACTACCCCAATGCTGCTGGAGATAATTCTGTGGTAAAATTAAAGCGCATTTCTACTCTTAAATTAGTACAGGTGCAATGACTGTCAACATATACCTACATACTGTATACCCTAAGTTGAGTGTAACTATAAACAACATAGACACGGACCTGCCATCGCATAATGCACAGGCATATCTGGGTCTATGTTGTTTGTTCTACTGATGACTCCCTAACAAACTCTATAGACTATGAGCTGCCTGAGCATTATGTAACAGCAGATCTGGGTATGTGCAGTCTAAGTTAGTTTTCACTTATGCACAAGTATATGTAGTATATAAATGAATGAGAGAAATCTTACCAAATCACTTATGATTGCTTTGCAATGGATTGAAAATTCTGTAGTCCAACAGTCTAAGACATGAACCCCTACCCCACATAACTGAGTCAATGAATTTTACTGCAGAATTGTGAAATGCGCTATCCATTTCTAGTGTCCGATCTGGGTCTTTCTACATGAATTTTGTTGTTGTTGGGTTTAAAGCTATTTTTCAGCACACAATATAGTTTATACATGGCGGCCAGTATTAATGGCGGAGGAAGAAATCAGGAAAACCCTGGAAAGAACCACCGATCCATGAGAAGCTACTGGCAAGCATTCTCACATACCTACATTGGATGAATATGAGACTCAAACCAATGCAGAAGGAGGTGAGATGGCAGTGATTTGTAATGGAGAGCGCTTTAGACCACTTTTGGCCCCCTTTAGATGAATCCATATAACAAAATGAATGTGGATTATGGACAGAAACCTTAAGATAAATGGCAGTTTTTTGCAAAGCATTATATTTGAAAGTTTTGAATGAGCATGCTATGTTGCACAGCATACAAGCAGTCACAATGTTGAGATTAACTGTAATTCATAATCCAAGTTCCATAAAAAGTAATCAGAAACCCAAATTCAGTTAATTATCCACATGTGACATGATATAAAAATTTCTGGTATATGGCATTCGAGAGAAATTAACATTATCTGCCATACAATTTACTATCAAAACATGCTGGTCCTCGATGGAATAAATAACATGGTGTTAATAGAGACTTAAAGGGAGACAATTCTGCAAATTCTTAAGAATTATATGCACCAATTTGGACCAGAAAATAGTCTTTTACTCTCATTTTTCTTCTATCTGCAATGTAAGGAACAAATGTCTTTGGATTTTCAATGTGTATTTAAAAACATGTCCATTATCGATAGGCATCCACAACAAAATGAAACCTGTCTTGGGTGTATTTGTTTTTTTAAAAGTTTTAATGTAGTTTTAATAATTTTGGTCATCTCGCTGCAATGTCTGCATTGTGGCAGTTTATAGTGATGTCTAGTACTGGGGCATCATGCTGCAGACATGCAGCATCATGCCATGCCCTAGTCACATTATCCTGAGACAATGACAACCAGTCCTAACACTAACTTCTTAATTTTGAGCACCAAGCGATTACCATCATTAGACTGCTAGTACCATTTTTATATATCAATGGTAACCTTCATCATCTGAGTCAGATGATCTAACCACTTAGACCACTGGAGCGGTGAAACCACCACTTCCACAATGACATTGTGGTCTCTCAAATTAGATGGTCTTTCATAACAACAGTCACAACACAATATAATCAATAAATCTGTGTAATGTTGGTTTTGCCATATTTCCTCTTGTGTAGTATATGTACTGAAAAGGAAATTCACCACTTTTACTTATGACTGAATACAAAAGTGTAGTAGTGATAACAATATATTGAAAATGTCCATTATGGTGGCTATGTTAGATATCAGATCAGACCACTTATATTTTGGACAATCACCATGTCACACAAAGTTTTCTTTTGAAAACCAAATGTTCATGACCATCAGTGCATGAATACATGTGTGCCAAGTTTCATGGCAATCTCCACATTTGATCTGAAGGAATAGCAATAATAAACATATGCAAATGGATGGGTGGATAGAGGGAAGGATGGCAAATGGATGGGTGGACAGAGGGATCGATGGCAAATGGCTGGGTGGACAGAGGGATCAATGGATAAGAGGGATGGATAGCATATGAATGGGTGGACAGAGGGATGGATGGACAGAGGGATGGGTGGGAGAGGGATGGAAGAATAGAGAGAGGGATTAGCACTGGATGGAAAACAAGCCATTGCATAAGGTATTTAAATTTTTGACAAGTTATAAAAAAATGAACGAAAAAAAAATATGGAAGATAACAAAAATCATATCATTAAAGAAACTTTCAATCCAAATGCATTGAAAACTTTAAGTCATAAGGCAGTCATTAACTCTTCAGTTGCAATTTTGGCTGAAAACATTACAAAAAATAATTTTTGCTCAATACTACTGCTACTACTATCAAAGTATTCATAATACTACCATTTACAATCTCTTTAAGTCCAGTCCCACTACAAACAACACAGACACTGAGCTATCATTTGCATAATGTGCATTTGCATAATGTGTCTACACATAAGGTGAATGTTCTACATATGACTTTTTTGCAAACAGCTTAGACCAAGATCTGCCCACATATTATGCTATTGCGGATCTGGGTCTGTGTGGTTTGCAGTTGACTCGGCTTAAAAGCGAGTACAGATGGTAAATTTCACAGCAAATTTAGTTTTAATTCATAAATGTATCAAACATTTCTGGGTAAAAACATAATCTGTGCTACAAAAGTTACTATGTTATTAAGGAGCAATAACTCAAACGTTTGTCCATGATATTAAACCTTGTCCAATTTAGTTTCAATCCATAAAGTCCTTGCAAATATAAAACCTGCATACAAATTACAGCCTATGTTATGCACACATGGGAGGGCACAGCCTATACTGTATGACCGCTCTATAAAATATGGATGGAACACACTGATGCAGCCATTATACAAAAAACAACAACGATGTATTCCAAGTTTTTCAATTGAATAAATTTAATAAACATGAACAATTTCACTAACGAATATGGACTTTTTTTTATTTGCCCTCTCCTTTCACAGCTTTGCCAATACATAATTATAAGGATTAATTATGGGTCATCATTCAAACGTTTTAGAAACATCCACAAGAAACCACATCTCATACCAGTAAGAAAGAAACAGCATTTCTAAAGTAGTTTTACTTTGGTTAAAACATAACTTTTTAGTATTATTCATATTTGAGGTTTTAACTTCTAAAAAGCATGCATAATAAATATAATTAAATCTTACCTAAAGTTTTCATCCTTGTACTAAGAATTTCATCAGCAGAATGGTCTATTCTCTACTGACTGTTAACATCACCCGAGGGAATATTGAGCGATGTTAACAGATTGTCCCTGATATGATTTTGACTTACACCTTCAATTAGATCAGAAACTTTGGGTCATCAGAACATTACATACATTACAGAACATTACAGCCAAAGTCATTACATCTGACCCCCAAGATTTAAAACAAGAACTAGATCGTGCCAATGCTGCCCTCAAGAGGTGTTATTATCCAGAATGGGTGATTAAAATTTCCAACAGGCTAAACGCAAGTCAGAAGGAAAAGTCAGCCATTATCTGGGAAAAATGACTTGAAATGGTACTATCATCCTTCCATATGCAAACATGACTTCTGAATGTACGAAGCACATAATTTAGCGACACAAATTGTTTTAAACCATACCAGACCTTAAGAGGGATCACCCAAAGGA
Organism: Unio pictorum; assembly: GCA_030141615.1. Lineage (NCBI taxonomy): Eukaryota > Metazoa > Mollusca > Bivalvia > Unionida > Unionidae > Unio > Unio pictorum. The sequence continues at coordinate 9,769,389 of JARLTB010000043.1, read as the reverse complement.
TATGACTGATATTAAAGATATTTGTTTACCTATCTATTGCCTTAAGTGTGAAGGATAGCGTGATAGTCAGTACCATTATCACTATATTGGTGAAACGTAAAGGACACTGAAAGCAAGATTTAATCAACATCAAAGACTAAGTTTAAGCTTATCTGAGGTATCACAGCAGATCAACAATGTTTACCATGGTTATACTGTATCGTAGATAAAAAATCAGCCTGGAATGAGTGGTGGGTTTCAAGAATCGACCTACATACATGCTCACCAACCAAAGCTGAACAGAGGTGTGGCGATTACAACCTGCAACATATCTGGTACAATCTGTTAACATCACACACTATTCCAGAGGGTGATGCTACCAGTCACTAAAGAATGGAACTTTCTGCTGATGACTTCTTTAGAACAATCATGAAGGCTTTGGGTTATCTTTCTATATTTATTGTATATGTGATTTTAAAGTTAAAACATTATCAAATATTACTAAAATATCAAACAATATATGATGCGTTTATTAAAATATCAGTAAATATATGATGTTTTGTTTTCCGGGCAAGTTATCAGGGTCTTATACCATCATCAGTCTTTCCATCTGGTCCTATGACACAATTATGAGAGTGAGTGAGTGAGAGAGAGAGAGAGAGAGAGAGAGAGAGAGAGAGAGAGAGAGAGAGAGAGAGAGAGAGAGAGAGAGAGAGAGAGAGAGAGAGAGAGAGAGAGATCAAAGAACTTACTGTTTTGACTAGGTCTGTCAATTCTTTTGTAACTTGGCCAGCTGAAAAGAAATAAATATTCTAAGTTTAGTCTAAATTGGTTGTCATAGTATTAATGGATGTTTTGTTTTGTTTATATTTCCCTCAATATTTTTACAACCTGTTCAACAATGATATGGTAGGTTTTTACAAGGTAAAAATCTTATATGTAATGCATTTTAACTGTAATTACAGTCCTACAGTGGATAATTAAACAAAATACTCTTTTTATGAATATACTTTAACCTACAAAATCCAATTCAGAAACGTTATAGACCATGAACAGGGTAATTTTACAGTAAAATGAAAGTAGAATGCAGAATGATAACAACAAAAATGAAGAATGAATGCAAATGAAATGCACAATTAATGAAAACTCAATATATTTTAAGACAATGATGCATATATGTAAATTGCAGAACAAAGAATGATAAGCTAAAATGGAGTTAACTGCTAATGCATTCAATAATATATTTGAAAATTATATATTTCCACACTGCATCTAAATCTTCCATCAAATGAATTTGGATCAGATTCTTTACACTGACAATTTTTTTTTTAAATAGCTCTTCTTACAAGCCAAGATAACAACTGCTAATAATGTGATAATGATGTGATGACATGATCACCAGTGGTAGTAGTTCTCCAATTTTTATTTGAACAAAACTAAAATAAATAATTTGCTAATAGATATTATTATTTACATTTATGCAGTTATATTTTTATTTGTAGCAAGTTCAATACTTTATTTTAATTTTATACATTTGTTATTTTAAAATAACACTTGTAATGGCATAAGATAAAAAAAAAAAAATAGTTATCTCCCTTTACCACTTGAATGGGGGGGGGGGGGAAAAGACAATTTCAGGAAATATATTTCCATACAATTCCACATAAATAAAAAAAAACATAAAAAAAAAACAATGAATGGAAGTACTAAATGCAAAATCATATGCATTTCTCAGAATGAAAATTAAAAACAAGATGCAAACTTAAATGCAAACATGAAATGAATGGAATGTAAATGGAATGCAACGAAATCATTCACGAATGCATTTCAACTGTAAATGAAGTACAAATGTAGTAAAATTACCCATTTCAGAGTCTGTAAGAATATTTATGATTCATGTCTACAGGTAATAACTCTTTTAACATCCACTTTCCTTTTAAGAGGAAAGATTTACTTATTTAAACCAAAAGGCAGGACAGACTGGTGAACATTCAGGGCTGTTTCAGTAAAACAACTTAGGACCCAGAGAAGTTATTTTCAATGTGGTATTGTCATCCTTAGATGTAATTTAGAATTTAGTCTCATTTTCATATTAACTCTTCCCTGGAATATATTTATAAAACTGATTTCCTGGAGTAACAGAGATGCCAATAAAGAATATAATTAATGCAAAATGCAACACCAATGAAATCTGTGAATCTGTTTATTTTTGAGGGCATAACATTTTGTGGTTCTGCAGAAAATTACATTTTTTGCAACTTTAATTCAAGAACATGCATCTGATGGATTGAGTGTCCAATTATCACAACAGGTGGATCTGTGTTTGTTGAATTTTTAAATCTCTGCTTAGTTGCAACCATAAAATTCACAAATTGGTACACCATCAAATAATATTCAATTCACAATATTCCAGTGTTTTGTGTTTCATAACATTAGATTGCATAACACTATTGTTACTGATGCTATGTGTGTTGACCAATCAAACTTGTCCATAGAATGAAATTAATTTGGCCAAACCTTTTTTTACAAGTTGTTTTTAATATTTATAAATACCCCTATATAAATGTGTATCCAAGTGCTAACAGGTGTGTGCCAGCAGATAAGTGTCTAATATGTTGTCTTAAACTTATAAGCATAATGACACAGAACAGATCTGCTCTGCTGGCCCATTACAAGAAATCTAATATGGATCTACATTACTTACAGTTCAAAGGACCTTCTACATAAGGATACATAATACAGTCTACCCCTGGTCATCTACACGAAAACGGCTGGATAATTATGACAGTTGGATAACAAAATATTTACCAGAGTTCACTGTATCACACCTTATGCTTCATTTACCTATTACTATTCAGGCCTAATTTGATGACAGGAAACTAATAATCCTTGACAATTGTGTCGGATGTCAGTTATATGTTATCACGAACTTGCAGCATATGAAAGTAACTCACTTTATTTCAAATTGTTGTTACAATAAAGGCCAAGTTATATATATATATATATATATATATATATATATATATATATATATATATATATATATATATATATAGACACACACACACACACACACACAGACACTGTAGTAGTATCATTTAATTTTGTGTTGATCAAGTTTTTCATATAATTTTTTTCAAATGAAGAAATAAAGAATACTCAAGAATAAAACTATGCTGATACAAATGGTGGTCACTTGAATGTATGAAATGATACTACCAAATTTATGAGCACATCAAAGACCTGACAAGTTCAATATGTACACAATGTTTTCATCAGAGGGAATAACATGAGTGGAAGCCAACACAGCCAACAACATTAAAACAATATGACCACCTCTTTGAGCACAAATAAAACACCTGTCAAGATAAATTACTTACATGTCTTTACTTTATCAAAGAACGCCAATGTCACCAAAATGTGACAGACAATGGAATCACTACTTTTTCTTTCTGATTCAAGTACAGGCCAACTTCAACCACGAAACTTTACATTATATAATGAGTATAAAGAACACTTGAAATCACAAGAGGTCCAACACAACAACTTTTTGATACTACAAACTATACTATATTTTCCAAGAAAATGAAGATGCAGTAAACAGTTTTATGTAAGAAATGTTTTGGGAAATGTTTGCATATCAATGCAATCACATGTTAAATGGAGGTCTGATTAATCTGAGTTGAGTGAATATCTCTGTTATTACCAAGCTGCATTTCCTTGTCAGCGGGACCAGGAACATGAGCCAGATGTAGTGGAGGTTTCTGACTGAGCTGCTGGTGTTGAGATTCCTGTAATTCATTCAGTAGACTGGCAGTATGATCCAACTTGTCTTGCATTCCACCACTACCCTCCTCTACATTCTTGTCTGAAAAAAGATTAAAAGGTTTCAGCTTCCTGACACATGACTGATGGTCACCCCTTATGGTGGCACTTAGACCATTAAATTTAAGGTCCAGAAACTGTTATTTTTATTATCTGACTTACCATGACATCGACGTATGAGCTTTTAACGCCAGAATCTACTACACAAAATGAATAATTAAATCTGAATATTCAGGTGGCCATAATACACCTGCAATTTTGCATGAAAACATTAAGATCACATGATTTTTGTTTCAAATCTGTTGTATACAATGATTACGGATTAAAAGAATTATGATAATTATTTGTGCATATTCCTATTAATAGTAAAAAAAAACAGGAACAGATAAGTGTTTAGGTAGGAATGTGGCTCTGTTGTATGATGAATAAAAACTTGCATATATGTCTGTAAAGACAAAGGAAACCCCGTGATCTGGAAAACACATGTACAATGGACAAAATGGAAGTACAAACATGAACCTGGCCATGGCCTGGGTGTGGATATATGTACAATTGGAAACAGACATGCCAACGGAAGCCTATTTAATTCAAAGCTAATCTTGGGTGTGGATATTTGTACAGAACATATATGAGTTTGAGCTTTAAAAAAAACAACTGAAAATGTGAAAGGGGAGTTTGGGGGTACTCCCCCAATGGTGTCTAGAGGGGCAGCGCCCCTGATCAGGGGGTTTTGGGGGTCAAAGACCCCCGACTAATAATGCATTTTATACGCATGAAAATCTGCTCCTGGTGCAACCTGTGACCATAATATGTAACAAAATAATCATTTGAAAAACTAACAAACTTACCAAATATTTGAATAATTTTACAATATTTACTGTCACATGAATTTGTTCTCCAATAATACTGGTACTTAAGTTATTTCATGTGCATGTCTGTGTTCACATCGTAATTAATTAAATAATTAGGCATATTTTGCTGCCAATAGATTACACTTCTATCTTTTCATAATAAATATGTCAAATAAACATCCAAATACATCGTCTATATACAAATAATCCCCATATATTCCCTTGTCTTTTTGTCCACTGAACACAACCTGTTGATATGCCAGTTGAACTCTTTTTGCGGCTTTAAGAAAAATTTCTTTAGTCTTCCATTTTGTCATCAATGATTTTGCTTGCTCAATGTGCAATCGTTTCTTTTCATTCTTAACTAGAGCCTTTTTCCATTCAAGCTCCAGCGTGTATTAGCGACATGCAGTGCACATATTCTGATAGAGGGCTTCATTTCTTTCCGTATGCAGCTTCATTTGAAGGTGCGGTTCCAGACTATTTCAACCAAGAATTCTGTAATGTATATATTGCAGGCACAAAATGCCAGTCCTCGAGCATTCATTTTTCTTATAAATTGACCAACTCAATTTCCGTCAACAATTCGTTCCAGCCATTCCCTTCAGTTTTGTTAAAACCTTTATCTAAACTTTTCGTGTCATTGTCTCTCTCAACAACTACAGCACGCTTTTTCTTTCATTTCCCATCAGTTTCCTTTACACGAAGATTCATTGGATGAATTTAAACTTTTGACCAATCAGAATACTTTTTACGAGAGTCGTGGGCTAACTAATATATGGAACAAATACGTTACAAGGGTTGTTGCGGAACAGGACTGAAAAGAACAGTTAAAAACCAGAAAAAAACGAATCAGACATTTTTTAACATAAAAAAAGACTACCCAGTATATCAAGAAAAATCGGATTCAAGTCAGGAGAAAAGCAGAATTCTGTTTTAAAACAGAGAAAAATCATGTCTGTAATTCAAGGCTAATCTTGCGTGTGGATATTTGTACAATTGAAAACAGACATGCAAACAAATGCCTATCTAATTCAAAGCTAATCATGGGTGTGGATATTTGTACAATTGGAAACACAGACATGCAAACAAATGCCTATCTAATTCAAAGCTAATCATGGGTGTGGATATTTGTACAATTGGAACACAGATATGCAAACAGATGTGTAAGCAACTGAAGGATAATCCTGGGTGTGAATGTATGGACAGATGGACACACATATATGCAAACAAATGCCAAAGTAACTGTTATGTCAAGCTTTCAACAACAGTTAAAATGGACTATTTATCTACAATTAAAAACCATCACTACTAAAATGAAAGGGCATGAAATGTCCAAATAAAAAAAAACAAACATTTCTGCAATGAAGAGTACCAAAAACAGTAGATTACATGCCTGTAAAGTTTTTAACACCCCTTATGTTTAAAATCCAGAATCTTTTGGGTTTTTTTTTATTAGACTTGCCATAACCATGACATCTGAGCTTTTCACACCAGAATCTACATATTTTTGTTTTTTTTGTTGTTGTTTTAAATCTAAATGCATGCCATCCACAAAGTTTGATCAATAAACTTAATCTAAAGAAAATGTATTCTGATAAATCCTTTTTTTAAGTCATAATGATTTTGACTTTAGAACGAATATAATGTGTCGCATGCCCTCCACAAACTTTGCCCAAGGGTGGAGGTCTAGTTTTAAAGTATATGCAAAAATCATCTTATTGCAGTTAAGTGACCTTGAACATCTGGCCCCCATACAGATGGGCTAAATCCTTACCTGGAAGTGAAATCCAACCACAGAGTTAGGACTGGGTATTAGATGTAGAACAAAATGTTATCATATACAGATCCAAAACCAAGAGTTCATCCTTATTCCAAATGTAAGTTATCCACAAAAAAAGGTGACAATTCTAAATAAATCAATGCCCTTAATTCATGTTTACCCATTAGTTATGATTGCTAATAAAGCAAAGCTGTTAATTCAAATTTACCAATTAGTTATGATTTTTACTAAAGAAATGCCCTTAGTTCATACTTACCCATTAGTTATGATTTTTACTAAAGCAATGCCCTTAGTTCATACTTACCCATTAATTATGACTTTTACTAAAGCAATGCCCTTAGTTCATACTTACCCATTAATTATGACTTTTACTAAAGCAATGCCCTTAGTTCATACGTACCCATTAGTTATGATTTTTACTAAAGCAATGCCCTTAGTTCATACTTACCCATTAGTTATGACTGTTACTAAAGCAATGCCCTTAGTTCATACGTACCCATTAGTTATGATTTTTACTAAAGCAATGCCCTTAGTTCATACTTACCCATTAATTATGACTTTTACTAAAGCAATGCCCTTAGTTCATACGTACCCATTAGTTATGATTTTTACTAAAGCAATGCCCTTAGTTCATTCTTACCCATTAGTTATGATTTTTACTAAAGCAATGTCCTTAATTCATGTTTACCCATTAGTTATGACTGTTACTAAAGCAAAGACATTAACGTATGTTTACCCATTAGTTATGACTTACTAAATCAATGCCATTAATTCATGTTAACCCAGCAATTAAGATTGTTAGTCGAGCGAGGAAGTGAATTCCTTTGCAAACTACATGATTTGCTTTGATATATAATCATAAGAGTTCCAAGTGTTCTGATTTACTGGGTCAATGAAAAAAGTATTGTTAAATTATCATCCGATGATGTGAAATACATTTTAAGCTTTCATGATCACAACTTTTTGCAAAGCTAAACACCTTAGGTTTTCAATGACAGTATAGATAAATCAAGCAGTTCTTCTACTAATATCCAGGACTTTGCTGGATAAACCCTTATTTGACAAATTCAGGTATTTTTCAAGAATCAGCATACAGTTCCATAACTTTTCCAGATCTGTGTGTACCCTATTGACTTTGAGCTTGTTGGGTTTTTTTGTGTACTGATCACAAACAACATAATTTGAAAGGTTTTTCCTGATTGGTTGACAATAGAAACTCAATCTCAAACTCAAGCTTAAAACACCACAATTTTAGATATCATATGTGGAGTATATCAAGGTCAGTGAAATTTTGTAGTCTAGGAGAGAGAATAAAGAAATTCTGAATATTAAATAATATTAAAGCTACAGGCTGTTAAAGTTTCAGCACTTTCAGCTCAAGCTCGAGTAACTTGCAAAGAAAGTTTTGAGAATACTGGGCCAGATCAGTTGAGTCTTGAGGAAAGATGTTTGCAGAATGAATGAGAGTTACCTCTGTTTCCAGTAACTTTGTTACCTACCATTAAATATTATATGCAGACATAATACAAATTTTACCAAACCTTTGCAACATGCATTTTGATTGGTTAAATTGCACCATATAATGTAAAAAAAAAAAACAAGTTATAGTTCACAACACCAGAATAGAACTACTTATAATTTCATGTTTCATGTGATTTTACAATACTTCAGAGCAAAATATAGTTCTGTTATTTATATCTTGAGATTCATTAAAATTTTGATAACTGTATATAATGTTAAGTATTGAACTTCATTTTTCACAAGATTCATGAAGTTTGAAAATTGATTAATCACTATTTATGAACAACCATTGTTTTTCATGCAGTGTGCATTAAATTTTCAAGTTTCATGAATACTATAAAATATCAAGTTCAGTTATTAAATAAAAGGTTCATAAATTCAAATACCTGAGAATCCTGTACTGTCAACAAATTGAATTTTTTTCTCTTCCTGTAAAATAAACATGTAAATTATCTTTAGATGTCATGCACATATTTTGAAAGAAATAAAGTGAACAGTTTTTAAAGTAGTTTAAAAAGATATATCATATTAAAAGTTATGTCTATGGAAAGTTGTCTCTTCAACAACCAATGAAATACAAGTAAGCATTTAAACCTATAATACTTTATTAAAAGACCAATACATATTTGTGAAATTAAAGTCCTAAGCTGGAAAGATCCATTCTTATGAAACAGCAAGAGGATCTGATTAGAATTAAATATCACCGATACAACTTTCTTTAATTAATTATTCATGTGTTGCAGATGAAAATGCATATAAAGTCTATTTGATTTTACAAATTAATTTATGGAATAGAGGATAAAAGACTTTTGTACAACTGACATAGATTTCATGCAGGACTCAAAAGAGTCGTAGCCGAAATTATCACTTGACATAAACCTGACGGACATTTCCTACACTCCGAAGCCAAATTTCATTTCAATTGCACTAGACTTTGGACATTTAAACTCCAAGACATGGAGGATAACAGCATCCAGAATAAAGTACAGTAGTCCCCCTCTTATACGACCACCCCAGCTGCACCGGGAAAGTGGCCTTATAAGACGGGTGGCAGTTCCAGAGGGGGGCTAAATTTATTATGAGAAGTGTACATGTATATGTAATGTATGTAGTAAGAAAGCTACATACTTCAAAACATTAAATATCTTCATCTAAATGAAACATTAATCAATAAAAGTTTTTTTTTGTTTTGTTATTAATAACAAATTTATTTCAAATTTATATATGTTACTATTTTTTCTTTCTTGGCGTAAGTGTGATGTGCGAGCGGGTATTGTTGTCATGCACATTGCAAATGGATTCAAAAACGTCATTTACATCTTGGTACATACATAATTATGTTTCCATTTGCTCCATTTTCCCACTGCTGCTGAAAAACCTTTTTATCGGTTATGAATTTGTATTTTCAAATTGTTTCAACATAAACTTGTTTTTTTCGGAGTCTTTTCTACATAAAATTGTTCGGCATCCTCCCCCCCCTTCCCCGATGTCGTCGAGTAGCATAACCGATTTTCTTCTAAAATAATGTATCTGTTAACATGATGACATTTTAATGTTTGGTAATGATTTATTCGGTTATTGCTGACTGTATGCGATTTAATTATGCAGACAAAACTTGTGTCGAGTGTAAGACATACAGTCTTCTTAAAGCAAGCCATAATGTGTGGTCACATGATTTTTCCGGTCTTTGTCTGGTACCCTGTTGATTTTTTTAAGGTTCTCTGTGTGTGCCAATGTACAAAATCTATTTTTAGCCTATGCTGACCCTGTTATGATTATAACAATTACGCCTGGTTATAATCATCAAAGAGAAGAACTCGACATAGGCGTTAAACCCCAAACTCTATCATAACATTATTGAGCCCATTTCCTGTAAACATCGACTTTTATAGATAATGATATACTATAAATCCTTTAGTCGACACTTTAACGGCGACTTGACACTCGGAGACGTGTATCTACGATAGAGATAATCAAAATTGCTTACCTTACCGTAGGCTTACGTCAAGAATTGAATTAATTATTGGTTCTGGATACATTTAAAGAAACAAAAGTGGCCATTCATGAGGGGGACATATTTAATTTTTTGTACTAAAATGCTGGCTGCTGGTCGCGTTAGACGGGTGGTTGCTCGTGAGGGGTACTTTTGAATACAAACTCGTTGGTGCCAAGGGATTCTGGCCGTAAGAAGCGGGTGGCCACTGGTCATGTTCAAGAGGGGGACTACTGTATTTCTTGAACAAAAATAGGTAAAAAGTAAGGCAAATTTTATAGTGTAAATAAAGCCTGTGTAATTAATTTCTTGAACAGGATAAGGCAAAAAAGTAAAGCAAATTTTATAGTGTAAAACCTGTTTAATTCATTTCTTGAACAGGATTAGGTCAAAAGTAATGCATTTTATAATGTGAAGCCTGTTTAATTCATTTCTTGAAGAGGATTAGGCAAAAAGGCAATTTTATAGTGTGAAGCCTGTGTAATTAATTCATTTCTTGAAGAGGATTAGGTAAAAAAAATAAGGCAATTTTATAGTGTAAAACCTGTTTAACTTTATACCAGAATATCACAGATTCATTTGAAATCTGCCGTACAATTGTATCTGTTTTATTTAACATATCTTAGTTTTCATGTTGAGTACATGGCCTCACTATACAACACAGTCTAAATATTTGGTCCTTGTCATTACAAGTCTGATGGAGCAGACTGTACTGTATGTAGTCCTGTAATGTTTTCAGTGGTCACTTTGCAATGCATTTTTCTAGATATACCTGACAGTTTTTCCATTTCTGCCATAGTGACAAGAAGAACGATCCTCAAAAGAAAGTGAATATTCAATATCTAGCCTTAAGACAACTTGGATTGATACAAGTAAATTTAATTTCTTATTACCTTTTCACTCACTTGTTCTTCAGACTTCCGGAGTTCTTCCTCTTTCTTATGAAACAAAATCACTTTATGTCATTGAGAACAACAAAAAAATAATAATCATACTCAACTACAGAATTTACTGTTGAAACATTTTATGTTACTATATCTGATATGATAAAAAAAATAACTTTAATTATGTGAAACTATGGTTCATACTATTACTATATTTATTGAGATCAATACTATTTTTAAAAATTCTCCTGCAAAAGAATTACACATATATTTACATGGTAAATAAATTCTTAATACAGAATCCATACAAGATCCATTTTCTTCCAATCAAAATCTTGTAACCGCTGGTGACAGATTAAATAAAAATGAAATGAATAAAAGCCTGTGATCTAAGATGTAAAATCAAATTTCACAAACCAGATCAACAGACTGATCAAGGTCAGAATATGTTAATGACACCCACGACCTACCGCTTCCTCAGCGGATGCTCTAACCACAAGGCCACCGGAGCTGTAACTGATACAGAAGAGACAGGAATCCTTCTTATCAGAGAAAAAACTGTATACATGTACTAATTAATTGTTCTATCAAAATTTCAACTGAATACTGTAAATGGTGTAGAAGAGACAGGAATCTTTCTTATCAGAGAAAAAACTGTATATATGTACCAATGTTCTATGAAAATGTCAATTGAATGCTCTAAATGATGTAGAATTACAGGAATCCTTATCAGAGAAAAAAATTGTATACATGTACTAATGTTCTATGATCAAGCAAACTTGATTGTATATGTCATAAAATACATTGAGGATATGACAAAGTAAGAAATAAAAGATTCCAGTAAATGGATTTATTTTATAAAGAACTGTTGGCATTTGTCATAATTTATGTTCAATAAGGAAAATAGGCACTCCATATTTGTTACTCTTTTAATAAAACACTCTGAAACAAAGAATGTAAATGCAGAGATAGGCACAAAAAAACGTTCCATAACATGAACATGATGAAAATTAAACCATGGGATGATCAAACATCAATAACTTACACATACAAATTAACTTACTGAAATGTTTCCTATTAAAATTAATAACTGCATATTTAGGATGTCACAACAAACAACAAAATAACTATATTATGAGACAATGATAAATCAAGCTAAAACATTAACATTCCCAGCTGGAATATAATTCTTAGTTAACATTGATCATATAATTCCTACATTGTGCAAAGCCACCATGTTTAAAAAATGTCAACAAACTTTTGACCATTCATGCAAAGATAGACTGATATTAAAGTTGAGGGAAGTGCTTTCTTTATATGTAAGGTATCCAATAAGCCTATAACAAAGAAAAAAGAAAACAGAATTTGAAAAATTTAAATAAATTTATAAAGTTCACAGTATACATGATTCCCATATCTGAACTGAACTCAAAGTGTGCATTCATCTCTTTGCCATGAAATTAGAGGACTGCCCTGTTTAACTGAACATACAATCACGTTTATCAGGCAAATCTATATATTATTATATTAAATGAACGTCTGTCAAATGGCCAAAAGTTTAGCCATACAACAGTCCTGGAGGTCGTCTGGTCATGCACAAAATTTGTACATTTTGATTACATAACCAAGTGGTCATAATTATCTGAGCTAAAACTTACATTATCTTGGTGTGTTCTCCTTTGTACATTCTGACAACCAAACCAGCAATTCATAATTATCTGACCTAAAAGTTTCATTACCTGAGCTAAAATTGTCATTGTCTTCGTGTGTTCTCCTTTGGTAAAAATGTCCAACAGATTGTCCACAATTTTAATAGCACATTCCCCTGCATCCTCTACAAACTTCATCACACTGAAATATGAAAATTTAAAGGACAATTGGATTTCTTTTTTCCTTGATAATATAACACAAACATCAAAGGCTAATAAAAAAAACCCACTCTAAAATCAAAGGCAGGCTCCAACATCAATGTATACTTATAACAGAGATGGTGGACACCGATGTAGTAAGTCTTTAACTTTAATTCACTCGTCAGAAGTGATAAATTTTAAATACTACTCGCTTTCATAACAAACAGTTCACAATTCTTGTTGTAATAGTAAATATCTGAAACTGAGAAAGACTATCCAGGCTGAATTGCTTTGGAAGTAACATCAGGAGACACAATGTCTAAAAATTGTTAGTATTTACCTAATATGTATACCCGTTTATGCACAAAACAAGAGTAACTTGTGGGGACATATCCAATACCAACTGAAAAGTTTCGGTAATCAAATATAAGACCATTTCATCCTTTTACCTGCTGAGTGTTGAAAACATCACTGACATTCTTAAGATTTTCAAGATGACTACTGAGGTGGCCTTATTAACTGTAAGATCTGAACCTTTTCTGTTTATGTCCAGCAAGACATTTTAAGATGTCTTTTGGTTACAAAAAAACAAACAACCAATGTCGATATGACATTCTATTCAGCAGAAGTAGTGATAACAAGAACATAGAACAAGATTTTCAAAATGGCTGCCATATCTGTGTGTGATTTGGACTTTTAATAAAGCTGTAACAACTTTTCAAACATATCGCTACGATGTCTGCAGTGTGGCAGTTTATAATTATATCTAGCACTAGGGCATCATGCCATAGATATATAGCATATGCCTCACTGAGTCACAACATCCTGACACCAGGCTGACCAGTCCTAATACAAGCCTCTGAGTACCTACATTAAATTTTATATGCATGGTTGTGGAAATTTAGTGGTTACAACAAGTTCAACTGAGAGATGGATGGAAAAGGTAAATACTTTAGGACTCATCAATTCACGGCCCTAAAGAATGGTGATTCCCTGATTCCAAACAAAATCCATCAATCAAATATTTGGCAAGCTGCAAGCTATATATACATATACGTCTGACCCAATCCACTGAAAAAATTCTTCAGTACTGAATTACCTTTTGGCATACTGTACACCAGACTTATCTCCATATGTTGAGTACAGCAAGTCAGACTCCTCCTTGGTTACATTGGCAAAGGAAGTGTCATACATGGGGGCATGACTACTGAAGGGTCCATAATTCAGGTAATTCACTGGAATTAAAAAACATACTTGTTTCCTTAGGATTCTGCCTAATATAATATTTTTCTATGAAGAGCAATATGTTAAATTAAATAAAGCAAAAGAATATTCAGCAATAATGACAAGGACCACAAAAAATTTGCATGTCGAGAATGAAAATGGTTGGATTTCTTGCATAAAAGCAATTATGTAAGATAGCCATTGTTATATAGTTTTAAAGTACAAATTATACATCTTGTATGTGTTCAAAACCAACAATTACTGTAATAGGCGATTTAAACAAAAATAAAATTTGATTCTGCATAATTTTAAATGGTGATTATTCACTTTATTTGGGTCCTTGTACAACCATATTTCTTTCTGGAAGGTCATTATTTAAATAACCCTAGAAGTACATATGGCAAAATTTAAAGTGTGTAGATGTTTTTTGGACAATTTCAATCTATATGTGAGATCCATTACAAACCATACTGAATGTTGCACTCTGTGATATTGGAATGAAAGCAGTGTGTGTTGAAAAAATGTGTACTATTATCAGTTTTGATAGATCTGACATCCTTTTTTCTTGACCCAGTTTGTAACTGGACACCATTGTAAACGTCCACTGCAATCAATAATTTTTTTACTGAGTTTTGGGATGACATTTAAGGTGCAGAGAAATCAACAATCTGATCTGAACAGACTTTAGTTAAACAATATAAGTATTGAATTTTAGAACAACAATCAATATGTAATTTGATTCGATTAAATGTGCTTACATGACCAAACTGATAAGTATTTTAAGAATAAACAGAAAAGAGTTACAGTATCGGAACCTAATGTTCATGGGATAATACTAACAACAACAAGGCTATATAAAAAGTGACTCCTCTATCCCATTTATTCCTTGATGGTGAGAAAATTATGGAGAAGTAGAGAAAACAATAAGGAATAATTCCAATGAGAGATGTCAAAACCACACTCTAGTATTTACTGGATATATATTACCATCCATACCTGCAGACACTTTATTCCTTTTGTCTTCTTTAAATCCAGTAATACATCCTATTCCTGTGGTCAGTTTTCCAACCAGTGAACCAAGGCTGACCACTTTCTCGGTCTCACTCACTGAAGAAGACAAGGATTGTTATGCATATCTACTTCATAAAGCTGGTATAGGAACAAAAATGTAAAAGAAGGTAAAATCCAGATTGGTTTTTAAAATTCAACTTATGTGTTTTTCATTGCTTAAATGCAAATGGAGAACAAGGCATACCATGCATTTACACTTTATTTGCACTACATTAAATATTTGGAGCCATGGCATGATGTACTAACAGTAAAGTAGATTGGGATGGGAATAAGTCTCATAAATATTTCCTTATGTATTTATTTTAAACCATACCTGTTAATCTGAATTCCTAGTTAATCCATAAATCACACTCATATGTTGGCACTAGAATTTCCAAAAGTAGTTTCCAACTGTTGCACTAGAATGTTTGACTATTTGGAATACTAGAAATGGGTTACACAATGGAATTTTCCATTCAAGATATTGGCCTCCTCTTTGCCCATAAACTATTAGTGTTTTCTATATTTCCATTCTTCCCCCCTAAAATTTGTCTATTAAAACTAATATTTTCCGTAATGCCAAATTATGCAGTTTTTAAGGTTTTTTGTATAAGAAAATAAATCCCTTTTTTATTAGCACTATCTCAAAAATGTTACAGTATTGGTCAAAGTGGTTTATAACAGCAGACATCGGATGACAACAGGGCAAGTCTCAAATGTTTCTGTTGCCAATTTTGCTGTTTGAATTGAAATGACTACTCATCTGAAAATGTTTAATATCCTTTGGTGATTTTGGTGATCATTGGCAAGTGTTCTCACTTTTCCGTAAATGTTGACCTGGCCTGAAATATGAGCAGCTTTATATGGTTCATGGTCCTCTAGAACATTTACTGGTTCATTTGCATTAATTACCTTGTAAACTTTTGAGCTTGCAGCAAGGCCCAGCTACTTAAATAATTTGTCATGGCCAGAAAATTATCAGCAATGGACTGGCAGGCAGGTGCTAAGTTTTTAAATGCTGGCATTTACACCAAAAGGTTGATCATACAATATATGAACTTTTATCAAACAAACATAGAAAATGAACAAATGTTTGAAGGCTCTAAAAAAAAAAATGTTTTTGTCAGAAACTACTTAGACTTTTAAGTATAATTTTAAATTTACATTACTCTTCAAATCACAGTAACATCTACTTATTTAGAATGTACCGTCTGGATATTAAATGACGTATCTTTTCAGGTAAAGCATGCATATATTTCAAATTTGTTTTAAATAGAATAAAATAAAGATTAAAAAACTAATATAGTAAAATATTTACAAATTTATAATCTGAGTGTCAAACAAACACCAAATTATTGACAGATTTAACTATTCCATTCTTCCCCAAAAACCAAAAGCAATGCATGTGTCTGTTTTTCTGGTATCCTTACATTCTCAGTAGGGCAGACATGCTGCAGTGATGTGGCTTATTTGTGAGTATAACCACAATATTATTCGAAAATAAATATGCAGAACATTCATAAAAACTGATTTTAACATTTATTTATCTATCCTATTAACAACAGAACCAGAAGCTAAAAACTAAATCTTACATGAACCATTCCTATGATAAAAACCTCCAAGTCATCATTTTCAATAAGACATTTCAATATTTTGTGATTAGCTTTAAAATAAAGTAAAGAAATAATAAAATTAAATATCTGTACTGAATCTTTTTCTTAACTTTGTTTTTTCTTTCCTTGTCTTTTAAAGAATCCCATCCAGATTCTTGGATGATCTGATAATTCAAGCTACACTTAAAGTAAGTTATCTCCCTTTATTCATAAATGGGCATAAACATACACATCTATCCAAGTGGAATGCACATCAGCAAGGCATATTATTATTTCAAAAACAATAGCTATTATAAAAATATTAGATAAAAAAGAAAAGAAAACGTCATCTAGAGCAACAACTAAAAGTGACGTTTTATTTCCATTAGTGAGAGCAGATATAATTGGTAAATATCATTCCATACTAGTACACAAAAAAACCCAGAGAGGGCAGGGGGAATCTCAACATTGTTATAAATCAATGTGTTTTGACTTACAATCAGAAAAATAGGTCTGGTTTGTTTGGTATTTTACGGCACAGCAACACAGATAGGTTATACAGTGCTGAGGCAATTGGAGTAAATTGCTTGCTCAAGGATGCACCATGCTAACCGACCTAGAATAACCCAATGGTAGGATTCGAACCTACGCCCTTTTGCTCAAGTTCAGTGTGATAACCACTCAACCACAATGACGTCTGCCTAAATGAATTATCTCATATGGGTACTCATCAGACATATTACACATATTAGACAATACACAGGATGAGAGAGAAGTAAATAAGATTAAAAGCAAAAGATAAGCTCACCAATTCCTTCATTCTCTGGATTTATAATTGTCAGTGATGTTGTACCATCCTCCCTCCTCCTCAGAAAACTTAACTGAAATGAATAAATCATAAATAAAGCATGTTTTTCAAATCACTGCTATAAACACAGCACATCATTCTATGTAGAATAACATTAGACAAATATAATAAAATGCATTTAAGGTTGACAATACATATATATTTTGGAGAGATGAAATGTCATAGTTATTTTGGAGAGATGATATGTGACCTTTACATTTTGTTTTTTTCCTACGTTAATCAGATATGAGACAAACTAAAGAACAAAATGGAATATTCAAGCGAATAAAATTTCATAATGTGGCATTAAATGGATGATTAATTTAAAGTGAAATTTTGCAAGGCCATACTTTTTATGGAACCTGAAAAGAATAATTTGTATGCATACGACAAAAACAAAGCAACAAATGAATGCAAACTGAATACAAAGAAAATACAGAATAAATGAAAGGGAAATTCTAAAAGCATTATGAAGAAAACAGCCCTAATGCAAAACAATAAACTATAAATGATAAACAAATTCCATCCATGAATATATTTGAAATGGACAATTTTAGGGTGATGCTAAATTTCCAAGGTTAATTGATTAACCTGGATGTTTCTTTACCACATCAGACAGCTTTTACAAATAGTACCATTATTCCTTTCGAGGCAGAAATAATGAAAGTAAAAACAAAAAGTTGCTGACAAATACTCTAGAAATATATTTTTAAAATTATTGCAGTTGCAATTATATTTTTAGTTTGTACAAATTAAATACTGTCATTTGCATTTTATATTTCAGCAAAACAAACTTTTCATACGACAATACTTAAAAGCTTTATAGTTCTCTTCATTTAACACCTAAAAATGGAAAATTCAGCCTTGGCAAATGCATTTCCATTGTTTCATATAGTTTCAAATATGCGAAATTGAAAGATAAATTATGGATGGAAGTGATAAATGCATACATTTTAAGATCGCTAAAGAAAGATGATGAGATGAAAGATCAAATGCAAATGTGAATGGAATACGAATGAAACAAAGTGTTGATGTGGTAAATTTACATGTTTCAAGGTCTTTATAATAATACCCATTTCAACAAAAACTGTTTATAATGGATTTAATTCCATATGTATTATTTATCCAACAAAATAAAATAAATATTTCAGGAATATTACTAGTTTACTGTACTCCTTTGCACATTCTGCAATCCAGAAGTAAGATTGTTTTTGTTTGTTTTTTACGGTTTAACGCCATTTTTTAGCACAATATAGGCTATACATGGCGGCCAGTATTAATGGGAGGAAAAACCTGGAAAAGCCCCAACCAATGAGAAGCCACTGGCAAGCTTTCTCACATAACTACATTAGCTGAATCTTAGACTCGAACGCACGCAAACATAGGTGAGATGGCAGTGATCCATAACGGACAGCACTTTAGACCACTCGGCCACTTGGGGCCCCCCAGAAGCAAGATACCAATGAACATTTATCTGCTCTGAACTGTTGCTGCATTCAACATCATGGTGTTAAAGGTGTACTGATAAGTTTTCACTTATGCATGGACAACAACAAAATTACTTTTTTTATTTACAACTGTTCAGTTTTCCTCTGTCTCTAAAACATTCTCCACTGACAACAGATGTCTGATAAGGACTAAATATCAACTGTGAGAATTTAGTGTAAGGTGGACATTAAAAGATAGAGAACTGAAAGAAAATGAACTTTTCTTTTCATATGTGCTCTGAATAAATATTTCAACTGAATGGAAGTATGAAATACATGTTTAATGCAGTCCACTTAAGTATGAAATACATGTAAAATGCGGTCCACTGAAGTATGAAATACATGTTTAATGCAGCCCATCGAACATTTTTAAAGATTAGGATGATTTTGATCTATCCCAGATACACTGTTCTACCAGAATGACACAGAACATTGCTATTAAACTATACAGTAAATAAAGATGATGAAAACACACAAAGAGCCAATTTATAAGGCTGTCAAATTTGTGCAACTTTCTTTTTGAACTATAAATAATTCATTAGGTAAACTCCAAATTATAACCAAACATTCCAAGCTCATTTGAAGATGTATACTTTTTTCATATGAAATAAAATTATACCCAAATTAAATGCAATCTTTCTAACAACTGTCAAAACTCTGAATCACTTTTAACTGAATGTCATCCTAACACAAAATTAGAATGGGGTGAACATCACATATATTGCAATGACTGTTGTGACAGATGAAATGGAGCATATACCATCACATGTATGTAATAACTGTTCTGACAGATGAAATGGAGCATACACCATCACATGTGAGTATTAACTGTTCTGACAGATGAAATGGAGCATATACCATCACATTATGTATGTATTATCATATGTATATAATAACTGTTCTGACAGATGAAATGGAGTAGATAACATCACATATAATAACTGTTCTGACATTAAATGGAGCATATACCATCACATGTATGTAATAACTGTTCTGACAAATGAAATGGAGTAGATAACATCACATGTATGTAATAACTGTTTGACATGAAATGGAGTAGATAACATCACATGTATGTAATAACTGTTTGACATGAAATGGAGTAGATAACATCACATGTATGTAATAACTGTTATGACAGATGAAATGGAGCATATACCATCGCATGTATAATAAATGTTCTGACAGGTGCTGAATTTACAAGTATGGCAAGAGCCCATGCATTGTGAAAGTGTCATGGTAGAAAAGTAATGGAGTCATTATCCATTTCACATACCTTATATTTAATAAAACTGAACTGCCATAAACAGTTCAATTTTCTTAAAATTTAACTAAAATTTTAGAAAATATAAGTAATACACACCACATTCTGAGGTTTGCGAAGGGTGAGCATGTCTGCTGCATCTTTTGCAGCTGCCTGGGCCTGTGCTAAAATCTCCTCTGCAGACATATTGTCTGGAATTGCCTCAAACCTTCCCAAGCTGAAAATATAAACATCACAGCCATCAAGACACAACATATATCTGGACAGTCCCACACTAATGTAAAGACCCCTAATGAATGTAAACTATGGTCCATGACTCTCAATTAGTTTAGTATTTATGAAAGTATACAATGGCCTGTAACTCTGAAATGGTCTACTACATCTGACAGTACCCGATAGTACACCACCCTCAATTAGTATGCTACTTATGACAGTACCGGATGATACATCCCTCTCATTTAGTATACTGCATCTGACAGTACCCAATGGTACATCACCCTCAATTAGTATACATCTGACAGTACCCTATTGTAGATCCTTCTCAATTTATATACTACTTATAAAAGTACACAATGGTCTGTCCCTATCAACTAGTATACTACTTATAAAAAATACTCAATGGTAGATCACTCTCAATTAGTATACTACTTAGGACAGTACACTCTAGTAGATGATTCTCAACTATACTGCTTATAAAGATACCCTATGGTAGATCACTCTCAATTTGTATACTACTTACAGAAATACCCTATGGTAGATCACTCTCAATTTGTATAATACTTATGACAGTAAACAATGGTCAGTAACTCTCAATTAGTATACTACTTATGACAGTAAACAATGGGTAGTCACTCTCAATTAGTATACAACTTATGAAAGTGCACAGAAATGGTCCGTCACTTTCAATTTATATACTACTTATGCTGGAATTGATTTCCTTAGTAACATAAAAAATTAAATGTTGAAAAATTTTAAATATCAAAAAATTTATCTACACAGAATGCTTGAAATGTGTTCCAAGTTTGGTTGAAGTATCCTGAATGGTTTCAGAGTTATGTTCGAGAAATCACATGTTATATGGAATTCAAGTTAGATGGCCATAGTGATAGAGATATCCATGTATTACAAAACAGGAGATACCACACCCTCTTAAAAACACAATTAAAACAACTTCAGGCCAGGTTGCTCTGTGCCAAATTTAGTCTAAACCAGTCTAGTGGTTACTGAGAAGTTTATAATAGCAATTGTTGAATGCCATTGGTGCTTTACGTGTGTAAAGAGACGTTTAAATTTGCAAAATCTAACTGGGTCATATACATTCAGTGGTTTTTGCAGTCTTGCTAATAATCCTTATGTGATAGAAGGATTGACAGATATGTCCAAATCAAAATCTATTCATCCCCTTTAAGCCAATGATGGCTATGGGATAAAATAAACTTAAAAATATAAATCATGTGTGCAATAAATAACAGTGCTCTGCCAACTAAGGAGAACACATGCACTATCCTTACTCAGAAATGAAATGCAATGAGTCAAACTATATCTGTAGTAATAGTGACCTTGATCTTCAAGCTAGCAACTCTGAAATCCATGATGGAGTTTCCAGGCAAATGATATGTACCAAAGTTGCTCAAGATCAATGATAGGTTAAGTTATTGTCCAGACACAAATTACATGGAACAATTCAAGTGATTTTGGAATACAGCTACTACCCGCTACCCTTCCTTGGTAAACACATGTACCAAGAGGTATTAGAAATGCATCATACAGAGCCGTCACCTGGAAACCAAAACGGATGCTTGCCTTTCTGAACAGATGATGGTAAACTATAATATTCCACACTAGTAGTATAAAATAATTTGCTTGAAAGACATCACAATCTAATCAGATAATCAAAACATGCATAACACACTTTTAGTATTGACAATTTTTTAAAATGTGAAATATTGATTGAAACTGAAGATTTAATAACAGCAAAATGTAAAGTTTTATGGAAGTGGGTTCAAATGCCATTACTTCTTTCTTTCCTTTTCTCTTTGTTTGAGTTGCCTCTCCTCCTCAGCAATAGCTTCCATGACAGCATTGGTGTCATCTGGTTCATCTATCCCCAGTTCCTCCATTGTGATGCTTCCCATGAAGACGAGGTTTCTCTTCATATTCAACAGCTTATCCTAAAATTAATCATACAGCTGAACATATCTTTAATTTTTATTATTTTTAATAAAAAAAGATCAGAAATTTCTTACCTTAAACATAGAAAAAGTATAACATTTACATAAAATATAGGATAAATACAGAACACATAAAATACAGAATAACGTTAGAACATAAGCTGACTATATTTCCAATGTGAACAAGAAAAACATGCACAACACAAAACCCCCCCAAAAAAGACAATTTCCCTTCAAATGTATGAGTTGTAATCAAAAGGATGAAATACACATTTTATTATATAGATAAGTTATATCTGATTGATATCTAGATATTCAAAATTTGACAGGTTGAACAGAAATTAATAGGAAATTGACATAGATAATAAAGCTGAAAGCATCTTGAACTTTTTTTTGAACAACTGTATAAAATAAAGAACTTTTAAAGGATCCGATATTTTATATAGGAATTTTAGGATGAATATGATCAAGGATAGAGTGAACAAAAACATGTCAGTGGCAGACAGATGGATGGATTGTGATGGGGGAATGAAAGTAAATTATAATATATATGTATCAATTAGATTCTAATTGCCATTAAAATATCCATACAATCTGGTTTCTTTCACATTGCTGTGCCTATCCCCTATTTTACACACACTATCCTCATGGTACAACAAATATATATTTCAATAATTGATAGCATCGTGTCATTATAAGAATGAACCTAATCTAAGAAAAAAACATTCTTGTTACCAGACTAAACTAGGCATCATGCACAATAGTAAAGGGAAAATCCTCCTCATCATCATTACTATCATTGGTAATGATATATGTTTGATCTCTAAACCCTGTCTTAACAAAACAGTGTGCAACACAAAATACTGAGACATCACACTATTCTGTTTTAATTATATTGATTTAAGACAATTTTCACAGTCATGTTATTTTGGGTCCAAACTCACTAGGTATCTTTGAATTAGAACATATTGCTACATTTATTTTTGTTCCTTATATTTCTTTCTTTGCAGCTTTGTTTTCTTTTGTTCTGACTGGCAAAATTTCAGACATTTTCACAAGTCAGAGTTCATAATGAACACAAGAACAATATACTTCAAGCCATACTCAATTATAATTAATATTCAGGTACAGAAAGTTGGCTAAAATATAGTTACAATCATTTACTGGTAGTTAAAAAAAAGTACAAAAAATGAAACATTTCTTTTTATGCTTAAACTGCTAATAATGAATGAGGTGCAATAATTACACCTGTGTTCCTTGGTGTCTTTGTTAGGCCTTTTGTCATTTACTGATTATGAAAGACGTGTATTTATCACGCTTTTAGTACCTGATGCCTTTATTGTTATGCTTATGCTATTTAAACAACCATCATCTTTTTGCTGGCTTAAGCATGTCGGATGATAAAAATATTAAAACTGAACTAATTTTTTTTCAGGCTCACCACACAAGTCAAATGTTATAAATAGTTTAACAAAGCCTTTGTAATATACATCAGACATTTATTTGGGAAATTAAAAACACATGACCTAACAGAGAAAATGTATCCATAAACATAAATTATCTGTAATGTTTCTTTATTTTGAGTCAGCAGAAGAACAACATTCATATGGCATTGCAATATATTGTGGATGTGAGGCCAAAACGTATTCACATGCGATATTAAACAAATTAATTCGCTTGAATAGGATCAATACATGCATGCAGATTTTAGTTTATTACTTACCTCTTATGTTATGTTTCCAAATATCTGTATCTTTATAGTGCGTGTGAACACAATTCTGACATACTGTATCCAGCTCTAATTTACCAGTTTCAAATACAACATTGTAGTGGGTATTTTTTTATATGAAAAATTGGATCCACAACTATAATCATATTTTAAGATGGAATGTGAGTTGCTTGTCTATGCTAAAATAAGGAAGCAGTGAACAAGACTCTGGTTTATAGAATGTTACACCAAAATTTGAGGAACTAATGAAGTCATGACTTTTACAAACTAATGTAGACTTTAACATTACATTATCGTTTATTTAAGCGATAATGCAATGATCTAGTCTAAATTCTTAAAAGCACTTCAATCACATCACTGGATAATTCATGCTACAGAAATGGTAGCTATGTGCCCTTCCAAAGGACAGAAGTGGTTAGCCATGGCTAGATTGAGAGGGCATCAACACTTCAACTATTAATCTGATGTTCTGTCAACTGAATTATGGCAGCTCTCTAATTGTTGATGACAATACTACTATCTACTCTCAGGAAGAAATGATACAGACATATTGCCATTTTGCAGGTGGGTC
The DNA here is from genome assembly GCA_030141615.1 of Unio pictorum. Classification (NCBI taxonomy): domain Eukaryota; kingdom Metazoa; phylum Mollusca; class Bivalvia; order Unionida; family Unionidae; genus Unio; species Unio pictorum. The sequence continues at coordinate 9,744,768 of JARLTB010000043.1, read as the reverse complement.
AAAAGTGATAAGTGATACATACAAATCTACCTACATAATACTCACGCAAAAGTGACATTCTAGGGTTCATTTTGAAAATAAGAAAAGAAAAATAAAGATGGGAAAATATGAAATCTACCTTTACAACAGTTGACATGCCATATACACAAAGTTATAGTCAGATCCAAGTGCCATCGCATGCTGGCATATCTGGGTCTATGCAGTTTGTTAGGAATATACAGTATAACAAATAATTTAGGCATTTATATTCAGGTGCAGCATGCATTTGCATATAAAGGTCTATGTTGTTTGTGGCTGGATTTGTTTTATAAGTGAAGACATAATGGTATTCTCACCTTACTAAGCAGTTTCATGCCACTATGCAGTAGCTTCTTGGCCTCCTTATAATAAATGGTTTCGGGTCTGTTGTATGTCATGGCATTATTACACATCAATACAAAGTCTTTCTGCAAACATAAAAACAGAGTTTACATAAACTTAAATGCCTTTAGTCACAGACATTTAAAAAAAAGAGATGATATTATTGAACATGTCTGAATATTGCAGTATTGCAGTCATGTTTATAATGTAAATTTAAAGAAAATGCTTACACAAGATCTAAGCATATTTTATCAAAATGTCACTACCAATATTGCTTGAAAGCAGATACATCTGGCCATGATAAGGTGATAAAAAAATAAATGTATCTAAACATGATGAAAAAACATTAATCTCCATTTTCATTTTCTTGTATCAAATATTTCAAGACTTTTAGGCATGTCTGTACAAAAGAGCTTAAGCAACAAAACTTCTAGATGAATTAATTGACCTTGTTCTGTTTAATTGCCAGGGATAAAATTGGGCACGCTCTTCCCAGCTGAATTACAAGAAATATGGGAGTAAATTCTATATGTACTCATTGTGTGATAATGCATGACTACTCCATTACCTGCATTCTGAGACCAGTGTGGCTGACAACAATGTTGCTTTATTTGTTATTGTTGTTGTTTAATGCCATTTTTCAGCACATGACAGGCTATACATGGCAACCAGTATTAATGGAGGAGAAACCCGCGAAAACACAGGAAAGAACCACTGTCCCTTGAGAAGCTACTGGCAAGCTGTTTCACATACCCTTATCGGCTGAATCTGAGACTCGAACCCATCGAGACAGAGGTGAGATGGCAGTGATCCACCATTAATACTGGCCGCTATGTATAGCCTATCATGTGCTGAAAAATGGTGCTAAACCTTACAACAACAATAAACATAGTTAACATATAAGTTCAAATAAGAAACATTTTCTGACCTAACACATGTCAAGATTTGAGTTCATAATTCCTCATTTTGGACCCCAAGCGGAAGAAGTCAATTTTTCCTAAAATACATGTACTGACCAAGCTGTACAATGATAATGATATGGAGAAAAAGATGTAAAATACAGCAAACTCGAAAAAAGCTGCTTTCTTTAGCAATCTGTCTGTTTTAATTTAATGAAAGCTTTTTGACTGGAAATATTATCAGTGTCAAACCAGAAAATGATACACATGTCAAACCTCTGTTCTCTTTGAACACTGAATACAGTAGTCCCCCTCTTATACGGCCACCCCTGTTGCACCGGGAAAGTGGCCTTATAAGGCGGGTGGCCGTTCCAGAGGGGGGCTAAATTTATTATGAGAAGTACATGTATATGTAATGTACGTAGTAAGAAAGCTACATACTTCAAAACATTAAATATCTTCGTCTAAATGAAACATTAATCAATAAAAGTTTTTTTTTTGTCATAATAACAAATTTATTTCAACTGAATATACGTTACTATTTTTGCTTTCTTGGCGTAAGTTTGATAATGCGAGCGGGTATTGTTGTCATGCACATTGCAAATGGATTCAAAAACGTCATTTACATCTTGGTACATACATAATTATCTTTCCATCTGCTCCATTTTCCCACTGCTGCTGAATAACCTTCTTATCGGTTATTACTTTGTTTATTCAAATTATATCAACATAAACTTGTTTTTACGAGTCTTTTGTACATACGGCATCCCCCCCCCGATGTCGTCGAGTAGAATAACCGACTTTCTTCGAAAATAATGTATCCGTTAACGTGATGACATTTTAGTGTTTGGTAATGATTTATTCGGTTATTGCTGACTGTATGCGATTTAATTATGCAGACAAAACTTGTGTCGAGTCTACGAAATGCAGCCCTCGTAAAGGAAGCCATATTGTTTGGTCACGTAATTTTTCCGGTCTTTGTCTGGTACCCTATTGTCTTTTTTTAAGGTTCTCTGTGTGTGCCAATGTACAAAATCTATTTTTAGCCGATGCTGACCTTGTTATGATTATAACAATTACGTCTGGTTATAATCATCAACGAGAAGAACTCAACGTAGGTGTTAAACCCCAAACTCTATCAAAACATTATTGAGCCCATTTCCTGTAAACATCGACTTTCATAGATAACGATATACTTTAAATCTTTAGTCGACACTTTTAATGGCGACTTGACACTCAGAGACGTGTATCTACGATAGAGATAATCAAAATTACTTACCTTACGTCAAGATTTGAATTAATTATTGGTTCTGGATATATTTAAAAATAAAATGAGGCCGCTCGTGAGGGGGAAAATTTTATATTATTGCACAAAAATGCTGGCCGCTGGTCGCGTTAGCCGGGTGGCCTCTCGTGAGGGGTATTTTGAACAGAAACTCGTCGGTGCCAACGAATTCTGGCCGTTTGGAGCGGGTGGCCGCTTGTCAGGGGGGCCGTACAAGAGGGGGACTACTGTAATCCAAATGCCTATAATAAAAGCAGTATACTCCACAATGAATACACCCATTAAGTTGTATTGGTTGTACATACAACAGTATAAAGAGAAAATGAGCATAATGCATCAAGTGCACATTGAACTTTTACCCGGTGTTGAAACTGTCCTCACAGTAGGTACTAATAGGGAAATTATTGACTCGGCAAATGATTGACCATTAGGTCTCAATAACTTTGACCTTTGAATTTTAGGTCTCATAATGTCAAGTAATACTAAAAGTTTATATATTGGTTGGATTGCACATTGGCACAATCATGGTTATATAGTACTAAGCAAGTTTAAAAATACCCAAAAAGACAAAGATGAAGGCAAAACTGATTTTTTAAAAAAAAATCCAGTTAAACATGTTATATAATCATAAGTAATTTAAATGTCCACGGCCTTCTAGACTGGGTTATGATCATAGGATACCTTCAGGGCAATATAAAAAATGTTGCCTCCAATAGTAGCCTCAACATCCAGAAGGACTCATGGGACCTATTTAACATCCACAAACCAAAGAGACATGAGCCAATATAAATGGATATTTTACAGTCCATGCAAAATAGTATGCACAACAATAATGTTAGTATAGGTAACATACTGAGTAGTCGATACTCACTTTGTACTCCAAAACACTTCTGTACTCATCATTCTCAATCTTACTGAGCATTGTGCTGAAGTCCATGGGATGCTGGATGATGCTGGAGTAGCCAGGAGCTATCACATCATTTACAGGGTAGGCAAAAAAACCATTTACATCTTTTCTACAAAGTAAATTCACAAATATTCTGCATAATTTAGAGTCTCATCATTTCTGTTGTTGCAATAATGTTTCTTTCCCAATATAAGGCTTAAATAAAACTTAAATACATAGGCTCTAATAAATAACACTTACAATGATGATGCCATAGCCACTGCAGTTAACCAGTCATAAAACTTTACTCCGCTATATTATTACTCTATGGTCTTAAACAAAGTAACAGAAAAGAGCAAAAATCAATAAGTTTTGTAAAATTTAACAAATAATTTATTAGAATACAAAGTGAAATGTAAAAAGAACTTATGGTATTGCAAATTAAATCCCAAATGATCCAAGAATTAATAACACAAGTCCTAATATTTAAAGTTCTGAATAAACTTTAGTAATATTCCACAAAAATATAAAACATTGGAAGTGTTGATGTGCCAGTGTTGGCCTGTGTTGTAGTGATGTGCCAACAGCCCTTTGCTGAATCACAACAATACAACTCAAGAATATATCCTAATTTGAATTTCTCTATTTTCAACAATATTATTATTTCCTGAGAAGAATCACTTTTATTAAATAATATGAATAAATTCTAGCTCAAATGAAATATTGGACACAACATTGGCTCAGACTAAATATCTTAAAGTGTGATGAATAAATTCTAGAAAATAAAGATTATGTAGTCCTCTACTTGATCTCATGTCACAATTAACATTTTCTATATAAAACAATTACACATCAGAGAATTTCATTCTTGAAGGATCTAAATGTTTACAAAATAAAAAATTTGTTATAATTTGAAGGTCTATTTCAACAAATATAATTTTTAAATAACATATATACCCAGCATTTAATGCGGAATTTCCAGTTTTGAACTCAGACTGAGATAAACATATTTACAAAACAAAAATCAATAATTCAAGTCGGGTAGAAAAGAAATAACTAAATTACTAGGGCTCGCAATGGAGCTGCTAAGAACAAATTTATTTTAAATCCATAGGCTTATCTTTATATTTATAGTATGAATTTATATAAACATTAACAGAAATTATCATATCCACATCAGAAAAACTGAACAATCATTGCACTATCATATATTTTTTTAAGCAACTGCCACATATAAAAGATCATCAATTGACATTTTAGATTTGTGAAACTTATGGTTTTGATTTAATGTTTTTTAAGGAACTGCCATATATAAATGGAGATCATCAATTGACATGGTGATTTGTGAAACTGACAGTTTTGCTTTCAATGCCTTTGCTTGAACAAACTGGCTTTTTGTTACAGCAAACATACTGTGTATGCTTCTCACGCTGAAGAGTATATATGCTAAATAAAAAATGCAACAGAGGAGCATTTAATGTTCAACTTGTCTATCAAGGGTTTTAACCACTAGAAAAATAGATAAAATGTAATCATACTTCTGTAGATTTTTCTGAATGTAAAGAAGGCACTGCTTAAGGATTCCATGCTCATCTTCTTTAACAGCAATGGAACGATGCTCTCGGTGTGGGATTTCCTCACTATCCCTGGTTGTGTCATCATCAAGATCTAGTAATGCCCTCTTGCTGGAAGGTTCATCTGCTTCCTCTTCTTCTGCCTCATCTTCCTGACTAATGCTCACATCATCCAAATAATCACGGTCCCTCTTTCGTCTTTTTTCCTAAATAATGGTGCAATTGGTTTGGTAGTGTTAATAAGCAGTGATCCGGCTCAATAAAGACCCGTAGAAAGCATTTATGACTATAATTTTTATAGGCATGGTTTCCATTTATGGGGTTGAATTGCCTATTTTGTTATAACCATAATAACCATAACCATTATAATGTGATTTAATATCAGTAAATACCAGTTCTGTTTTATTTTTGTGTACTGTTATGACAAACTTGTTAAAACATCCCCCAGGATATGCCTCTCTCACCTTAACACACAGTGTTGAATTCTGGATCTCAAAGGCAATGGACATGCAGCATTTAAGATTTTAATGGGACAAAGGAGACAATCAGTATGTAATCCAATAATACCTTTACATTTGCTTTGACAGTTATGCAACCTCAACAATACCATCTGTACTGTACTATCAAGGACACATAACATTAATGTAATACACATTATTTTGTGTGTTCATGTAACTCAGGAAAATATTAATTTTTCAGTCATAGCATTATGATGTCTGCATTGAGGCAGTTTACAGTGATATCTAGCACTGGGGCATCATGCCACAGACATGTAGCATGATGTCCCACCCAGTCACATTATCCTGACATCAGACCAACCAGTCCTAACACTGACCTCTTAATGCTGAGCATCAAGCGAGGCAGCTGTTAGTACCATTTTTGTAAGTCTTTTGTATGACTTGGCCAGGGATCAAACCCACGACATCCTGCTCCCGTGGAAGACGCTCTAACCACAAGGCCACCGGAGCGGTTTGCTCAAAGTGGTAATCAAAATCTGCACTGTGGGAACTTACTATTATGAGTTAGAAAACATGACCCCTTACAGCCCTAAGTGTTATGATTGCATTTTATGTGGAGCACTTTAACAAAATTATACTTCAAATTCATAAAAAACAAAATTAAGTTACGTTGCTGAAAGAAAAGTTTGGATGATAAGCAGATAGGGGCCACAACTATTTAAATCCAGTAAAGTTATCTTGCAGGAATCAAATTTGTAACAGGCAGACTGCTGAATGGACACATTAATTACTCAAGGGCTCTACAAACTTTGTCAAGTGGGACCCTAATAAACAGACGATTAAAAAGTTCTCTTTACTTCACTAAAGATATAATCAGCAATGTTAGACAAGTTTTTACAAAAACTATTTATGTCTGATTTGTTGCAAAGGACCTTTGCAACAATTTGCTCTGGAGGGCAAATGGGATCCATCAAACATTAATGGACCATAACCAATGTTCCCTCTAAGTGAATGGTAGATGTGCACGCAGTGCTCGTTGCACTGTGCAAGCATTACGGAGATGAGCCAAATTTAACTTTGGAATGAACAAAATTGAGAATTCAGCTGTGTGGGGATGCCTGAGCAGCTGCACGCACGCAAGCGCGCAGCTTAAAGGGAACAATGACCATAACTCCATTTGAAAAAACAAAAAATGTACCATAACATGGTAGGAATCAGATTCATACAAAGTTCCATTCTATCAGTCAATGATAGTCAAACCTGTCAGCTATCCATGGACAAAATCTGTGTACATAAGCTACCTACTAATGAAAGTTCACCATTCTAACATGGTTCTGGAACAAATATACCATTTGTATTATTATTATTTTATCCTTGAAAAGTGTTTCATTAATAGATTTCTTCAAGCTTTTCCTGCCTTTATTTTCTCATGAAGTACATGTTTGCTTATATATCTGGTATGGAGACAGCTAGCCCAGCTGCTTGTATAGAGCATTTGGAGCCAGCTGTTTGAGAAGTAACAGACTTTGTACAATTATGGAAAGTGTCAACCCAATAACGGATGTCATTTGTGTTTAAAGACTTGCGATGACTTTAAGATTAAAATAATATTCCCATCATATGTTTGCTACTAAATGTGCAGTTTTCATCCTCTATATTGCTTCTGAAGAATTCAGCATATCATTCCATGAACATTCCAAACCACTGTAATATCGTATATGAATTGAAGTATACAGTGTTGATGCATGATCTATTCTCAAATTGAAAAGAGTAACTTAATGACTAAATGCCTGTTAACATATTCATCTAAACATGGATGTAAATCAAAGAAAATTCTCATCTGTATACTGTACTGTTTTTCTTGGACGACATATTTATATACTTGTTCACACTGTTATACTACTTTAACTGCAGAAATCAGCTAAATTTGTTTATTTTCATTATAACAAATATTTTGGAGGCACTCACCATGATCTCGATCTCCAAACAATGATCATGCGGTAAAGACAAAGGAATTGTTTAACAGGTAAAATTTGATAACATAAAGCAAAGTCTGGCTAAAATAAGTTCTGTGTTAATCCTAATCCTGATTATATTTCGTAATCAGCACATTTCCCCAACACATATCAGAATGAAAATTTACTGTAGGTATTTACTCTGGACCCCAAAATTTCTAAGTAATGGTTTTATTTAAATTCTTTAAAAAAAAAATAATGAGGCAATGAAAAAATGAGTTAATTTAAAGTTACACTTACAGTTTGACTAAAGTACAATGAGTATAGGTATGATATGGTTTGGTCACATGACCTGTCTTTATATGAACAAAGCCATTCATGGGAAAGCAACTACTCCATTTCCATGGTTGATACACTAGAGTGAGTGCTTAATGAAATAAGAAACCACTATTTGCATGGGAAATACCTGGCCTCACACTTCAGAAAGCTGGTATTTAATTCACAATTTATATAGAGGATATTTCATGAATGGAAACTGGAATTGCCAATGAGTTTAGGTAACTACTATAAAAAGGTAATTGTTAGGGCAGGTGCTTGGCTGGATGTCTTACATATGCTTAAAAAATCTACAATATATGTTATAATCTGTTTCCTTCAGTAACATCTAATACAAAAATTATTCTACCGATTATGGACATTTATTCTTCAAGAATTTATAAACCTCATCATGCTTGTGTCTTTCTTTATCCTTGTCACTGGACTTTTTCTTTTTCTTCTTCTTGTGCTTGTGTCGTTTTTCTTCATAAGCTAGGGACTGCCGGTATGGATCTGGAGAGGGGTCTGGAGCCCCTACTTTCAGTACAAGTTTCAAGGGTTCTTTCTCTGGCCTCTCATCTAAAAAGTGTGAAATGTAAATGGATGAGGTAGGTAAAATGTGACTGGACAAAATGAACATGGATAAGAAGATTGTCAACATCAATATAAGGGATCATATTGCCAGTTGATGTGGTTGAAATAGAATAGTCACCTTCAAAGTGTCAGGAAAGTTCACGTCCCCATGCCATGAATATGCACCTACCACACATTTCTAAGTTGATATTCTGCCACAAATTGTTAAACTTTTCATGGATATATAAAAAAAAAAAAAAAAAATCTCTGGTACAGCATGGGGAAATTCAGTCTCAACCTCAAATGACAAGTAGGACCAATGGTTAAAGACAAAACAATAGCAATACCCAATTAAGATAAAGCTTGGACCCATTGCCATTGTTCATCTATGTTATACATTACTCAACACATTCAGATGAGAGTGCACAAACCAAAGCCATATACTAACAAACATGTATGTATTAGGTTTTAACAGCATGTGAACACAATACTGACTATATGGGCAAAAGATTAAAAGTTAATATCTAATATAAGAAATATAAAGAATTGAAAAACAACTCTAAGGAAGATAAATCCTTCCAAATATATGCAAACAACTATATATAAACATGAAAAGATATAAAGATAAAAGGCCACCATGTTAAATTCGTTAAAAGGCATACAAAATAAAAGATGATACAATATATCCAAAACCATTAGGGTCCAAGAGCTAACAAAGGATATCCAGCTAATTTTTGGTCAAGATAAAGACCTGTTGTCCTTATTCCAAGAATGTCCACTAAGCAATCAAATTTAAGGACCCCTTATGATGATAATAAACAAATGGCCCTACTTAACACTTGGGTCCTGTTGTCTTTCATAAATGCTTAATCTTAGCTGGGTCCATGAGTTCTTCCAAAACCAAGGCTGACTTGTCTTGAGCTGGTCTGTCATTGGTCTGCATTGTCCAGACCTCAGGGCTTGTCCAAACATTTCCCAGCCACATGTCCGGGATAAATTGTTAAAGAAAATTCACTTGTCCCAACCATATTTTCCACTCATTTTTACAAATTTCAAATGCCAGATCACTTGCCTAGATTTTATGAGATGTATAAACTTTACAGAAAAGACAAAAAAAATAATGTACATATTTATTTATTCAAAGAACTTTAATTTTCAAGTCTATTGTCAAGATAATCAGAGCACAGCTCCCCGCTGCTCTGTACCCTAAACTGGCTATCCATTTGTTCCAGAATCAAACAGAAAATTTGTTCTCTGTGTTATGTTTCACTGATGGACTCCAGTCCAACATACATATTCGGCCTCACCCATGTGTACACACCAGCAAGATACTGATGCTCTTCTGATAATCGTATACTCATTGTTTCCACTGTGAAAGCTAAGTCATATGGACAATGTTCTTTTGCATACCTGGGCCCAGCCATGTGGAACAAATTGGCCATTTAAATTAGACACAAATACAGTTATCCCTTTCAAGAGTGCTCTTAGAACTTACCTTTCTTGAATGCATGAACAAACTGTTAAGATTTATTAATGTTTTCTAACTTAAAGGTCACTGGCCACCTATATTGTACAAAAGTCCAATATCATTATAGTCATAAAATAAATGCATTTCCCATATATGTACACCATACAAATGTTTAGACTAAAAATTCCATTGTTTTAATGAAAAAATTTACTCTGCAATCTCAGTCCACAATCAGTAATTTCCGCGTGCCAAAGACGGATATGACGTACATTTATCCCTTCGGTTCAATCAAGCCATTCTTGTCTTGAATTTTCCTCGTAACTATGTGATACAGCTTGACGATCGTAATTTTCTAAAACAAATATGGTGCACTGTATTGCTTATGGATGTAACCTAAAGAGCAATAATGGGACAAAGGGGTTCTTTCTTTTTCCGAAAGACCATAATTACAGTAAAAAGTGGATTGAAGCTGTTGGGTCCAATAGAGTAAGGGATGGTAAAGTTGGAATAGCGGAGAACTCGCCCTGAGATAACTCGCCATGGAAGTACTCATCTCAGGTGTCAGAAGAAGTCGCCCCATATGGTCGGAGAAGTCGCCCCATTTTACCTCGAGAAGTCACCCCAAGTATAATATATAATAATTCTGAGATTTCGCCACATGGTTGTCAAGGCTGTATTTATTGTTGTTTTTCTTCAACTTAGTAACTTTTTAAATCTATTTAAAAAATTCAACTTTTTCATTTGATCATATTCTGTATTTAACGAAAAATAAGTGTAATCTGTCCCTTTCGCTCTGCTCTTCAAATCATTAGGTGCATTTTATTTGGAAAAGTAAGAGAGGATGCAAGCATGATGGGATGTCTGCGGTTTTAGATATAAAATGGTTCCAACATAATATCCTAAGTCATCCTGAGATGACGTTATGACAGTGACTTTTATAACCCGAAATCAACTGAATTGGCATTTAATGTAAATAAGCCAAAGTGTTATGTTATTATCTCTCTAACTGAACAATTTAATCTGATTTTTCACTGAGATTTGATAACAATTAACAAATGATACTTGAACACAATAAAGAAAAACATTCAAGAAATGCGGTCGCTATCATGGCTAATGCGCAGAATTCTGACAGTTTCTGAAAGATCAGTCGTACTACATCATTTAGTTTATTTCTTCTTTTTTTGTCAGTGTTCGTAATTTTATTATTTCTCAATAATAACTATTTCAAGTTAAAAGAAAAGTTTAAAAAATATTTCACTTCTAAATTACCGATGCAAAATAAACAAGATTACGTTATTTATTAATATATAATAACACCATGATCACGCGTACTAGACGCAAATTCACTAATGAGGCACAAATCAATGTCGCTGACACGTTAACACATTATTTACGTTTCTTTTCTTAATGCATACATTTTTGTTTTATCAATATACGTCTATCATTCCAAAAAGGTCATGCTAAATAGATAACACTATTTATGCACGGCATTTTTTTTGTTGGTAAATCAAAGGGTTTTGTGAGTATAAAAGGCGCTCAAAATTGACTTGTACATTTTACTATAAATAATACAACTAAATAAATGGTTATTGTTGATGCATATCATATTTAACATGGGTAACACGTTACTTGGTCCTAATAATATGAAATAAAAATCATAGGATTTAATAAACCCTTCGGAAATGTAATCATGTTTCATATATGTCTGAAAATTATATCTGGTTAAATCTATCAAGTAATATTTCGACTAATTTTAGCATAAATAATGCTTAATAATACGTACTTTACCGATACATATGTGACAAAGAGATACCACACTACGGAACACTTGATGATAGCCGGCTAAGTTAGCATGATGAAAGGTGTCAAGCCGCCATATTTCAATTCTCAGTATAAAACCAAAACATCAAGTACAACCAGGACAAGCCGCTAAAGTTATATTATATTCTATGTACTAAAGACCACATATACGTAAGCAATTTAAATTAAAAAAAATTAATGACACTTACGTTTTTATTGTATTATTTTATACACAAATGACAAATATTGACCTATATGTGAATAATAATAATAATAATAATGTCTAACACTGGGGCATCATACCACAGACATGTAACATGATGTCACATCCGACTGCATTATCCTGACACCAGGCCGACCAGTCCTAACACTAACCTCTTAATGCTGAATGTCAAGCGAATTAGCTGTTAGTACCATTTTTTGTAAATATTTGGTATGGCTCTTCCAGGGCTCGATCCCACAACCTCCTACTTCCGAAATGGACACTATAACCACTAGGCCACCAGAGCAGTGAAGCACAATTTACAAGGCTCCAGGTAATAATTTATCAACAAGCAGCATGTACATTCTCTTCTGGGGATAAATGTACGTCATTTCCAGTTGGCGTCCTCAATAGGTGGGAAATCTTATCTAAGGGGAGGCAAAAGCATTCTATACTTAATTTTCGAGTAATTAAATTATTATATCATCTTTACGCTTTACAATTTTTAAAAAAAAATTGTGCGAGTATGACTACTTTTATTCACGTAATGCAAATATGATATATACATATACAGTGGGACCCCGCTTTAACACGGTAGATGGTTGCCATAGAATCCGACCGTGTTATGAACCGAACCGTGTTATAAGCAACCATGTACAATACCAACACATTTTTGGATTTAATGGGGGGGGGGGGGGGTTACATAAAGACGGGTGCGAAAATGCATGACACAATTACCATTTTTGATCAATATATATTAAATGAGAAAAACATTTGCTGTGGTAACAGAAATTGCAGATATAATATATTACTTTATTCAGAGAACCATGCATTGGTGCATATACGTGTCTAATTTATATATACATGTATAATCTATTGCATGAAAAGAGTATCAACACCGTGTACTCACTAGCGAATCTTGTAACATACATTGAATCCATAATACAAATATTTCCATCGAAAATATCCACACACGGATGTAAAATATTCAATAATTTTGTCACAGATCATTATGTGACTGAATTCAATGAAAAGAAAATAAAAAAAATTACGTAATGGGTGTACGTAATGAATGATGAAATAGTACATGTCCGTAGATTAAATAATGGAAGCTAAAGTGTATTCTTATAATAACTACATATACATCTCAGGATCTTTCTGTCTCTGAATTCAGTCATTGTAAATTTCAGCACATTTTCCTACCCAAGCTGCTAGTCAAAGTCCTTTGAACTTGCCGCCCAGCTATTGCGTCATGTTCTTTTGATGTACTCTAATAAATACAGCAGGCAGAACTGGCTGTATTTTAACCACTGAATTATGTCACTGTAAATATCAGCACAGCTAAAATGATAAAGTAATCAACACTAACTTTGTCTCCCAGCTTTTTGCATGCATACAGAGGACTCCTGCATGGAGTGATTTATGTGTCCCAGATCAAATATTTGCATTCAAATACGCATAATTAAGCGTTTCCGAGACCTCTGTGTCGTATACATTTTATACTACATGTATTACATTTCTCATCTGTCAATAGTTATTATTTTTTTAAAAACTCTGATTTTTAGCTGCTTTTTGCTAATGTCACGTTTGCTCTTGGCAAAGTCAATTATAGTTCTCAGTTGCAGAATTCGAATTTACTAGTCAATAGATTGCATAAAACAACACCGCCAAGCCATGCACACATGTTGGCGTCTTGTTTCTTTGATGCTGTATAAATCGTTTCCCCTGATTTGAACACGTTTAGCTCGGCAGTTCACTTTGATGATAAACAATGTACTTAAATTGATTTATACATTCTGGTGAGAATCTTTTATCAACCCCGCACTGGCTGTTGCTTATGAAATTAAGAGAACATATATCGGAGATTATTAGAGCAACGATTGTATTCGAAATGCATTCAAGACAAACACAAAGTAGACACGATGGCTTCATTGCTCAGGGATCAATAATAATATTGACACTTATGAGCTGTCATTTTTCAACAACAAACAAAGATATAAGTTCTCAGTAGGCCCAGCAATTGGTTCGTATTTCCGATGTTTAATCTGGCACAAGACTAGAAGAAATTTGTTAATTTTTTAAATTTTAGGAGCCATACAACAATTATTTTATATTCGAATTTGTGTGATTTCCTCCCCAAAATGCTAATACATTTTCTACATGTTTTTTTTTTTGTTGCACAGAATGATAATTAAACTCTTGACATATTTTATTTTTCATACTTAAAAGATTTTTTTTTTGTCTTTGAGAAAAATACCTGTAATAAATTACCTGAAATTTCGGGAGCCATGCCACGACCGTGTTATATCCGAATTCGTGTTATAACGGGGTGTGTTATAGTAGGGTCACACTGTAAATGTCAGAGTATGGCCAGTGACCTTTATATATGTTAGGCACCATACAAAGTTCTCAATATTATTATTACTATATTTACAGTTACTTGTTTGATATGGAAGTCATAGTACTACCATCAGCTTGAAAAGAGATTCACTGGAATTACAACTTCTTCCAAGAGAATCCAGAATTTGTCAATTCCACTGACAAATACATTGGTGGAGTTTCTGACTTATGCCAGTCTAGCAAATTATTTGCATTAACTGACAAATTCTTTTTTTTGTGGGTCAATGAATTAAAGCCATCAAGAAAAATTCCTTTTTTCAGGGATTTGTGTTGACAAATCATTACCACCCATAAATGACAGAGGCGTTTAATTCTGGGCTTGTCGAATCTGAGTCAGGCTTGTGATTTTTTTTAGTCACCAGTCCTGGGCCCAATCCAAAATATTATTTTTTGAGCACTGGATGTAAATGACAATAATGGATGTCGTTACAGCAGCTGGTGATTAAAGGTAATAGAAGTGATTTTTCTGTTTGTTACCTGTAAAAAAAAGATGTTAACTACAGATTTAAAAAAAAAAAATATGAAAGACTCAAAAAGATACTTTGCTAGTGTTTTAGCAGTAGTGGAAACAATATATCCGGTTGTATTTCTAATTTTAGCGAAATGTATTGACATCGCAACATGCTACAGAGCAACACATAATGTCGCCCCTTTCCCATCACAAATGTCGGGATGAATCTTTCACACAGTATGACCAGGAGTGTATAAATATAGTATGATATATTACTATAATACATGTCACTGAATCACGAAAAATGGTGACACCGAGTTTTTAACTTGAGCATACCGCGATTGTATAATTAACTGTTCGTTCCAGTACTGACATATAAAAGTTTAAAACGCTTAAACATTATAATCTACCATCATATGAATCAATCGCTTTCTTTTCCGATTTATGATGCTTCTTGTGTTTCTTTCCCATTACTTTTACATCGGCAGACAAAGGAAGTTTACAATTCCATGCGCATGCGCAATAGAAAGTTACAAGTACCTTCCCATAATAATATACCTGGCCATACACCACAATTAATTTTACTATATGTTCTCTACATATATTTCTCAGCACTGACCTTTCAGCTGTGTGACAATCAATACAAATCATATGTTAATCTAAAATACATCCAAAGGTGACTTCACGGTGAAGTTCTTGTCAGGGGTTCACCGTCATTTTTTTGAGCGGCTGCACTGTAAACAGAACAGCATGTACACAGAACACAGATTTCATTTCCGGATCATCACCAAGGCCTGATAAAATTTGACTTCATTGAATAGCCTGGTTCCATGAATTATTGATCTGTTTTGATGGACAAAATTTGTCTTGATAGAACATTACTCATTCCTAATTCACCAAATAACGTTGCCTGTTATGTGGACAAAATATGTCTTCATGGAACAGTTCCGTCTAATTAATAATTGAAGACCTGTTTTATGAACAACAGTTGTTTTCACAAATCAGTCTCTGCTTATTGAATTGTGTATCTTTTCTAATGATAAAATTTGTCTTCATTGAACAGCCTGGTTCCATGAATTATCGATCTGTCTTGATGGACAAAATTTGTCTTCATAGAACAGTAGATGGTAGATCTGTTTTATGGACAAAATTAGTCTTTGCCTGTTATGTGTTATGTGGACAAAATCTGTCTTCATGGAACATTTAATGCTTATTCATTTGGAAATCTTTATTTGACAAACAAGATTCCCATATTCCCAAATAAACTTTAAATGTATTTTGGATAAAATCAGACTTCATGATACATTTGCTTCTTATTGATTGGGAAATCATATGTGGACAAAAGTTGTCATAATAGAAGAGTTCTTGCTTAGTGAATTGAAGATCTGTTTGCTTGACAATCTTTCTTTTGATATAGTAAATTGAACATCTGTTTGTACGAAAAGACACTTGATATAAAATATACCAGTATTTTCTAGTCAGAAAAATAACGATTTCACCCGGAACAACTGTATATTATTCATTCCATTTGGATTGAAACCCATAAAACTTTTTAGATCTAGTTGAGTGCGCGAAACAGCAGGACTATCCAAAGGATAGTGTTCCGCTAATTTGTTTATTGAATAGATAGACATATAAATTGGTCTACTGCTATCACGAATGTCAAATAATACAAGAACTACATGTACTTAATAAAATATAAAATATCAGCAAGCGCAATAGATCATGTAAAATTAAAATGCCTAAAACAGGGTATGATTTAGCTAATATATATATATAATGAAGGAGCTGTTTGACGCAGCTTTGTCACGAAAGTTGTATTCCCCAGAATTATACATTACACAACAACCGCAACTCACCTATTAGCTCTCGTTGGAAGTGACGTTTACATTTAACTTATAAATAAGGTGAAAAAGTAGTAAGAGGTTATTCTTGATATTTTCTTTGATTGATATGCATTTATCCGCACGATTTATTGTTTCTTTTAGTTAAATAAACCTTACAAATGTAAGATATAATTTAAGTTAATAACAGTCGGTATGGTTTTCAAACGTTTTCAATCCCTCGTGGTTTGTGTATATGTGTGTACTGCCTAGCTATTGAGTACAATTATGTATGAATTTAAGAATAGAAAACGTATTAATGTTAAGAATTTGTATATTTCGTTTTCTTAAGGTTTTAATTAAACAAACTGGTTGTTTGTTTTTTTTTTTTTGTTTTTTTTTTTGGTTTGTTTGGGTTGTATTTACGGCATTTTATCACATTATTCGCTAATCGCCTTTTACAATGAATTACGAGACATACCTTCTTGAAACTGGTTGTCGTCATTACGGAACAATGCGTTGCAGCGAAAAAAATTATGGTAGTGAGTAAACAGGAACTTCACTATGTTACGTGCTTAGGCTCGAATAAATAGTAACATAGAAAGAGTGAAAATAACAAGCTTGTAAAACTTAATAAACAATTTATTGAGCTCAAATATTTTCCAAAAAAATAAACTTACGGTTTTAAAAATCAATTCCAAAATTAATCCAAAATATTATCCACTAGATAAATTGCAAAAGTCCGGGTAATAAAATGTCCAAATAATTCTAAGTTCGAATTCCAGCGAAGTATCCATTATGGAAGACGATGTCACTTGATGAAGTCAGTTCTTGTTAATAAAAATCTATGAGCACAATTCTTTTCCAGATAAATAACAAAATAATTCCTCTTGATCCAAACGAATTAACATAATTTCTATTACAAGATAATTTAAATTAACTCCAAAGGACACACAACTTAGTATTTTAAAAGCCCAAATTCTTCTACTGAATAGCTCGCTCCAAAACATAGTTTATATACCTGTTTTCACGTAAACAAGAAAGGGGTCACGATCTTCTAGAATCTCTCAGAACAAATTTACGTTGAAGAAATCACGTAAATACCGTATGACCCAACTAAAATAGAAAGATGTTTATACAAAACTCCATAATGTCCTTGGAACCATTCAATCATTTTAAAAGCTTGTTTACAACTCTGAAGCCAGGTCAGAAATGAGGTCAACACCTGGTGTTTACTCTGTAAAGTACATGTCACCCCCCCCCCCCTTTCAATGAACGAATCTTAAAACTTAAAATGCCAAATTTAAATCTAACAAACAATAAAAATAAATATAAATGACTTATATCAAATATACGTAACAACTATTAAAGATTGCCTGATAGAATGTTATATTTTGCTTCATTAAAGCAGTAAATTTACATGGTTTTATACAAACGTGATAAATTGAAATGAAATTGTTGTCAGTAATGAAATTCCATGATATATTTAGTGATTAAATCGCAGAATCATAATTTAATGTAACACATACACGTTTGATACACTTGTTACGTGAAGACCTTCTTTGAGTTGCCTATTTTCTTAGATTTTTATATTGCATGGAATACTATTCAGAAAACAGAGTTCCTTTATTTCCAAATAAGTAACTATTGTATGATTTTTTTTCTCTTCTTATTTCTGCTGATTACTCGATTTGCATATTGTATAAACACACACACACACACACACACACACACACACACACACAGAGTATGTATTGTCATGAATAACAGGAAGCACGTTGTATTCTGCAACAATATAGGATTTTGAGGCTTGTATTTTTGTGTATTATGGGAGGGAACACGACGACGGTTAGATGGTGCCAAGGCAAGTAAAGTGCCTTGCACATGGACACACAACGATTTAAGACAATTTTCTTTTAGAACCAACTTGCCATAGGAAGTCTTCTGTTGAGAATGTCGAGATAACCTTAAGTTCAGGAGTAGCCATAACAAGATTGTTTAAAATAGCTGTCACAACAACCAAATTTGATGGGAAGGGCAGAAATAATAAAATCTTTAAAAATGATGGCCACAGTGGTGGCACTCAACGTTTCATCATTTAGGATAAACTATATTTATGAAATCGTGTCAATATGACGATTTTTTCGGGCGACTTAGCAGTAACAAGATTTTTTTACATGGCCACTGGTTATACTGGATCTTCGAACTTTAGCATTTTTATTTTGTGTAAAGTGGCAATCCTCCAAAGAATTTAGAGGTAGTAGCTATAATGAATTTGTTCAAATGGATCTCGAACCAAATGCAATCCTAAGCAGCACCAAGTTCTTTCATGACAAAATAGACCTCGAGATATTCCATGGCAATCATTTACTAGTACAGTAGTCACGATAACGGATAGACACCTGGAACATTTTGGGCATACAACTAAATTTTATATTTTTGCTTCAAAGCTGTCAACACTCATATGATTTATGTGCCTACTGTGTTGGGTCAGTGTTACTAGGTACTTAAGATGCATCATTGGTGGTGTTTGGTTAAACAGCAAGCAAAATCAAGGCTAGAATTAGTTTTCTTGATTATCAATGCAAAGTGAAAAAGTGTAGATGCAAAAATTGTTTACTTAAGAATGAAAAGTAGTCCCATATCTACTTTTCCAGTTGTAAGATGCTCATAATGGTGCATGCATCAGAACAGTAGTTGCTGAAGCCGAGTCAAGATGCCAATGAAGAACATTTGATTGAAGTAAGATTTCTATACATATACAAATCGATTTTCCCCATGATGACTATAGCATACAAAGTGGCATGACTCAAGAAGCGGACTGTCCTAAAATATACCACTTAGCTGTGTGTAATGGATTGAAAGATGGAATTCAGTAATGTGTGCACCTTCCACATTTGTGGCAGAGAAAAAACAAAGAGGAAATAAATATGCCTTTACTGCATTTTTTTTTTATTTCATATTTTCTTTTCTTGAAGAAATAACAAAACATGAAACAGATGATGAAAACAGATTTCCAACCGAAGTTTATTTGAATCAAGTCTTCATGTAGGCATTTAGATATTATACTATATAGAAAAATAGATAAAATAATGTGAACATTTTTAAGCACCACACTTTTTTAAAACTATAATACTTATGAAGCATATAACTACAACTGTTGCAAATGTCATACTTAAAAAAAAATACATTTTTTTTCTATATAAATGTAAAGCCTGTTTGTAATGTGACTAAATAAAAAATCACACTGGTAGCTATTACTGAAACATGCGTTGACTACATCTTTATTACAATAATATTACAGTTCAAATTTCTTCCACTGAGCCTACATACTCAATTAAAACAATGATATACACATTCCAATTGATATAATAAAGGCTAATACTTGTTTTAATAAAAATAACTCCTCAGGCTAAGAATGAATTATTTGATGTGACAAATTCAGATCACCCCATATCCATGTTATGAAATCTGACACTATGTACATTATAATCTAGTCGATTATGTGAAGAATGAAGTCAGTAACCAAGCAAATCTTTTTATAGTAAGTGCATTGATCAGTTTTCAAAGTAAAGCATAACATTTGGTTTATCAAATATTATAAATAATTTGGAGGGAATTTTTTTTGTGCACACAATGAAATTAAATCTTACTTTGCAGTCAATAACAGTGCTTTACTGCTTGTATTAAACTGACGAAGAAACTAGCCTAAAAGCATGAAGCAGTTTTTAAATTTTCAGTGGCATAAAATCTGTCAGCTGCTAAACCACAGAGGTTACTCTATAACATCTGGACATTGTTTGCTAGGTTATGTTGCCACTAACAGCTTATACTACAATCCACTCTGAAAAAGAAAAAAAATTAAGACTGATAAATTAAATTTCACAAAATACACAAACATATCTGCTTTCACAAATAGCTTTGTAAGATTCATTGGTATTCATGCACTGGTAATGACACCAGAATTCTCCACACTCATCACAACCAATCTGAAAAGATATACAAATTAAGATAAATTACCAACTAACTCGTACACCTCAAGATTCATAACATTCAGTCTACAAATATTGAAAACATCTTAAATTCTACTATTGCTCGAAAATTGTTAGTTTTATAAAGGAAAAAGCAAAGCAAATGTGCATTAGACAAGGTCCAGCAAAAATGAAAATTGATATCAATATTAGTTTATGTAACTGACTTATTCTCATTAAACATCCTGAATTATGTACACAGTTACTGAAATTTGAAAATTCCATTGTCAGATACCAGGAAACTGTATCATGCTTAAGTTTCCAATAAATCCTCAAATTTCAAACTTATATAAAATGTTAATAAACCCTAATAAATATTTGAAACATATTGAAACATAAGACTAAAGATTCAGGACATTCAAGATTCTACTTGTTAATTGTTTAAATTTCATTACTTGTAGTGGCATGTAATGCTTTATTTACATTAAACGAAGAATCAACTAAATAGTTAATTAAAAAAAACCACTGAAACATTAACCACACCAACCCCATGCCAAATACACAAATATACATCCCAACTTACCACTGAACTCTATTTTCTTTACCTGGAGGCATCTTACATCCACAGAGTCTACACAATTCTTTAATGGCGCTGTCTAAAAGAAATAGAGAAAAAGAAAAAGTAAATGTTTCCAACTTTTCTACTGTCTGTGACAGAATTCACAAATATAAAAGTAACCATTTAATAAATGAGACAAAATTGCTTCTTGTTTCATTGGTAGTATATAAAACATGTCTCATGGTTGTTTGTTAGGATAGCAGTTGTGTAATGTTCATTATAAATTATCAAGTCCTCAGAGGGTGGGTTAAAATATTATGTAATAAAAGCAAATTATAGAACTTAAATATTAAATATTTAAAAGCTTAACATGATAATGTAGCAAGTAGATGAACATACAAAAAGAAACAGATAAAAATGGTATCATTTTATCAAGTTTGGCAAAAACAATGTTAATTGTTGACAAATGACTTGACACAGGCAAGAGAGAGAGAGAGAGAGAGAGAGAGAACTGTAAATAAATAATTGTAATAATGCAATACTTTGATTCTCAGCAATACTTTCCAATATGTCCGGGCGATACTGTAATATGTCATTTGGTTGTGATGGAAGTAACAGCTCCTATTCTTTGAGGAGCTTTTCCGCAAACTGCAAAAGTAAAAAAAGTAAAAATCAAGCAATACATATTCTTAATATGATATCACTACTACCTTTCAACCAATTACAACACATGATCTTAATGAAGTAGACAGCAGAGTATTTTGATCTGTGTCAAAACACAGTAAGCACCGACCCATTTGTAGCTACTAGCAGCTTCTCACATAACCCGCATTGAGAGAATGTACAACTAGAACATGATGCAATATTTTCAAAATGTGTCCAAAAGAAACTGAAGAAACTAATTTGCTTTTGCCATGATAGTTTCTTAACTAAACTATGTATAGTATTACCTTTAAACAAAAGATGCCACAGGAGGTGCTATCTGGCTGTTTGCTATGTGGGAGTGTGACAACCTCCCAGTCTGGCCCCAAAGTCATATTTAAATTCGCGTTGCTATTAGCCAAGAAGGACCTAAAATGAAAATTTAAAAAAAGAGAAAGAATATCTTTTATTATTTTCACACAGATAAGGAGCTACACAACTGAGGTTTCATATAAAATGAACACAAGATTATGATACAACAGAACAATTCGAAATTAGCTGGTAAAACTAATGGTTATGTAGTTAAATCATCAAGCATACACAATTTTTCCAACTAGCAACCATTCAACACCAATGAAGTCTCCAAGCGGATTTCAAACTCACTATAATACACCTCAAATGCTATGAAAATTTGTTTTGGAACAATCTGCAATTTTAACCTATACACGTCCATCTGCCAAGTATTTATATCAAGCAGCTGCCCTATATTACTTTAATGAATAAAGTCCATTGGTATATTCATAGTGTCATATTCTGCCCTTCTTCGCTATATGTTCTATTTGAATAAATATTGATCTATATTCTGTTGAGGGCATAGTACTACTCAAGAATCACTTACAATGCCTTCATTATTACAAAGCATATTTAATAAATGAATTCCTGGATCTCCTAAATGGCAATATGTTATTCAGTGGTACAACTTAAGTCTTCAATTGCTTAGCAGTTAGAGTTTTATTGAAATAACTTGTTTAATAGCTGGTGGAATGGTTATAAATAACATTGTTATGTTTGGTCTGTTATGAAATACACTATAATAGCTTACTTCCAGGTGGAAAAAAGGCAAACAACAATTAAGAAATAGTTGCTACAGGAATGATTTATTCAAGGCTAAAAATATCAAAAACAAACTTTAATTTCTGCACAATAAAATGCATAATGAAACTTTATTGAGGAATTTAATGATCTATGGAGCAAAACAGAAATGTGATAATGGAACAAGTATGTTCCACCACTGATCTTGATGTGAGGACAAACATAGGAGGTAACACTGTCATACAAATTAAAACATACAAATTAAAATGAAAACAATTTAAATAGGAATGGCATGTTTCTTTGAGACAATTTGGTAACAAATATAATCTGCTATTTTGGAATAAAAAGGTTTACAAATAGCTTACATCTGCCACTTTACCCTGGTGTTTTCTATTGAGCATCAGGGACATAACAGAGCATGGTATGTACTGATACTCGCTCTGTAAAGGAGAAAATGCACACATTAATGAGAAATGGACTCTTATCTTTATATGTACATTGAATAAATACACCAAGTGAAAAGAAATACATGTAAATGAATAAAAAAGCAGCAAATCTGATCATCTGTTGTACAGATATGGATGTTAATTTGATTTTTAAAAAAAATATAGCTAAAGTTTTTAATGGTACCAAATTGCATCCAATTTATAGACAATATATTAGTCTCCTGGTTTTCTGTTTCCATTAATTTCATGATGGAACTGTTAAAATAAATTATGAAGATATAACTGGCTTCTTAACTATTAGTTAAAAAATGTTGAATAAATCACAAGACTTTACAGCCTCTAAAACATTAGCACATTATTACAACATTTCCAACTGTGACATATATATCTGGAACATTAGCACATTATTACAACATTCAATACAGCTTCATCATTCATGCATCAAAAATGCAGAAAAGACGTATATGAAATTTATTATATTTGAAAATTGTACTATAAACACGTCAAAACTCACATTTGTGTCCCTAAGTAGCGAATACATGAAAGAATCAATTATCTGAAATGAAATAATTACATTCACATGAGAACATGAAGCATAGATGAACATCATAGCACTTGTCTCCAATATAATAATAATAATAATAATAATAGTAATAGTAATAATAATAATGAGGACTTTGTGTAGCGCCAATTCTTTAGAAGCTTTAATCGCTTACACCATCTATAATGATTTGACTACACAACAGAAAACAAATGACAAGAACAATGAAATTGGAAAACATAAAAACATGATGAAAAAATATCAGATACAAAACATTATTAGGTCTAAGTTAGTCCATGCAGTAGAAAAAGGTGTGTTTTAACCGATCATCTCAGTTCAAGATATGCAACATTGCACATGTTCATGACATGTTGGTGCAATGTGAGAGTACTGTCTAGAGTAACACCAAGGTTTTGTACTGACTGTGAGAATTTAATGTTGGTGTTGCTGAAATTTATTGTCTGAGGTAAAGGATGTGAATGAGAAAGTCTTTGGGTTGTGATCAGAATGGCGTCAGTTTTATCATCATCTGCTGCTTGTTACATGACAACCATGATTTGACGTCAGAAATGCACCTCTCTACTCCAGGGATGGTAGCATAAACTTCAGTTGGGTGGCTAGACTTGTATATTTGGTTGTCATCAGCACACAATTGGTGAGACACTGGGTGATGATCTATGACACTTGAGAGCGGCTGAGTGTATTGAATGAAGAGAACAGGTCCAAGAACATACCCCTGTGGAACACCACAATATACGTCAACTGGGCTGGAATGTATTCCATTTGCAGATTTAAGTTTGATTGCAACTTACAACTTAAAAAAATCCAGAACGATGTGTCCAGAACATACAATGCCAAACGAAAGACAGGTGTTTCCGGTAAGTTGATCACCTAGCACTTTCACTCTCCATGGTAAAAAAATAAATAAATCACAAAACATAAATTTTATATATATATATATATATATATATATATATATATATATATATATATATATAATATTGACAAAAGAAAAAGACCTACCTACCAGTACCTTAATCTTAAAACAAGTGCAATGGGAAACGGATATTTGTTAGTTCTTACATTGTTACTAATGTAAC
The DNA here is from genome assembly GCA_030141615.1 of Unio pictorum. Taxonomy (NCBI): domain Eukaryota; kingdom Metazoa; phylum Mollusca; class Bivalvia; order Unionida; family Unionidae; genus Unio; species Unio pictorum. The sequence goes on along the minus strand of JARLTB010000043.1, from coordinate 9,719,968 downwards.
ATTTACAGGCAGAAAAGGAAACTTTGCTGTTCGCCATGTAATTCTTGCAACCTTATTAAATAAATAAAATGGCTTGGATTTCTATGAAGTAAATATTTTATATAGCAGATTAAATTTTAATTGCACTAATACGAACGATCAGATGTCATATTAAAATAGAAGTATGAACATGATTCTTTTCAAAAATGCAAAACCAAAAATTGGAGTTTTGTCCATTGAATGTCAACTTATTCTCTTACCTCATAGTAGACGACCTGGTAAAATGGAAAACTGCTTTCTGCCTAACTGAAAGCATGGTCTAACACAAATAACTACTTTTTATCAATAGTCTTGAATTGGCACTGCTCAAAGGTTTCAAATGCTTTCTAATTATAAAGCCAATGGTACTGTCTTTTAATACAAGTCATACAGGTTATGTATGTGCATTTTATAATCTTAAATTATACATAAATTCTTGTACTAAAAATTTAATACTAATTTTCTTTAAACAAAAACCCATTCAATCCTGATTATTTAATATTCTGCACTTTAACTGTCTTAAGAAAACAGTCACTATTAACTTTATGTCGATCAAACTGGTACAAGAAAAGATAATGCCAAGTCAAATCATCACAATATAGGGTAGCATGTATTTGTTCATCGACATGCATTTCATTGCATCATCAAAGCACATGACATCCAATTCGGATATATAAATTTGATTACACCTTTAGTTTGATTTTTTCCAAATATGTTCACGAATTTCAACATTGAAATTACAATGTGTTAAAAAATGTTGTTTCAAAGGAAAATGGTTGTAACAAGATCCAAAATATAGTGAATAACAATTTAAATGATTTTAAAAAATTCTAAAATAATTACACTCACTACTAAAATGTTTGGTGTTGAATGCCTACATGACCAATATGACTTTTACTATAACTGATATCAGAATAATAAAATGGTAGCGACTGTGCAATAAAAATTAATACCCTTTTCACCAGCAGATCCCACTGTCTCTTCAATCGCTTCCTCTTACTTTCTTCTTTAATTTGCTGCAATAGGTGTGATGAATTAAAACTATGATATGTGAAATTCACTGTGCAGTAGTCTTACAATGTAAGACATATCAAATGTTATTTATGTTTCAGTAGCAACAATATGTGATGTCTCTTACATTATAGAACAAACTGTGCAGCAACTTTAAACCGATTAACAAGTAACAAATTTTACACCGGCAAAGTCTAACATATGCGAGAATTGCAGATTTAGGTTAAGAATTCAGTACTATGAACATGTCTACAGGTTTAAATAAACTGGAGCTTTTCTTCTAAAGTTTCTGCCTAAATAATAGATCACTGAGGACTCTGCCCTAGTCTTACAACATAAAATACATCACCCAATATTTTTGGGGTGATGGTAACTAAATCAAAAACATGTGCTATGTCTTACATTGAAGTGATAAATACATAACTAGAGGGTTCTTCAGTCAGGCAGAATGCCACAATCTTACTATTTTTATGAGGCTCCAATTCTTTTAACTTTGATTGGAAACTTACATGAATTACACAAATAGCCTGAGCATTTTATGTGATAATTTGTGCAAAGGAAACCATTTAGCTTTTCTTTTATACTATACGTTATTGGTAAGAATATGATACAGCTCAGAGAATATTTCATGAAATATCAACAAAATGTGCAAATCATAGAGGGTTTAATGCGGGCGAGATTTTATTTATACATCTAAATATAAAATATGTTTTTGTTTTGTGGGAATATGGTTGTATTATAACTTACCCTCTGTCTCATCTTTAACCGGAAATGTGTCAGTTCTTTCCCTTGAGCAACTGGTAGAGGTAGCAGCCAGTCTGACATTTTATCAATCAAGTGCATCAAAATCTGTGATAACACAATACCACCTTATCAGTATAAAAATTTGACATATGTTTTTATATATTTATTTTATAGTACATTAAGGTGATTTATTGTAAGGTACTTTACTGACAAAACATCATACTCTTTCGGTAGCAACTATACACTCAATGAATATAAATAGCATTACTATTGCTTACCGTAACCAGCAGTTTGTTTTTATTAGTACTGATACAAAATAGTATATTTTCTGCTTGATGCTTTTAGATATGAAACTAATGTGGTAGTAAAAAAGATTAAGACACAATTTATAAATGTATCTTGACAGATGAGACGTGATTGTCTCTGTTTGAAAAATAAGACACCCACCCTGTAATAATTTAAAAGAAACTGGAAGTGTTTAAGGTTACCCACAGCTCAGGATTTTGTAGCATTCATACCACCTGCATAAACATCTTCATTTGGTTTGTGATTTTATTGCTATTTTACACTGTTTAAAGAATAATTTAATATTAATATGACGAAAAATGCCAACACAATCCAACTATTCAATGAAGCAAATAAAGAAATGAATAAAAAAAGTAAACAGTAAAATTCTGTAGCAAAGTAGTCTGCTTTATAGTAAACAGGGAAGCAGGGGGTGGTGTTGATCCTCGTTACTGTCCCCAGCATATATAGCTGGTTCGAGCTGATTGAGGAACACCATTGGTTAGCCATTAGTGTCTACGATAATGTGTTTGTAATCCCTGTCCACCCATGAGTGTAGAAATAGTGTATATATTTGTGTTATTTTATTTATTTCAAGAATAGAATTTTGATGACGGTTAATCTTTGTTTTGTTCATCAAATATATTAAGTTTTTATTAACCCACTAACGATTTCAGACTAATAATACTCTCTATCACAAGTTAGAGCTATCTTGTGACATATATTCACCACTAGAGCTAAGGAGAATATTGATTTCTTTACAATCTGATTCCTGAACTTAGAATCGTACTCTTTTCCCATAGAACTATTAAGTTCCAGGGTCAATTTCCTCTCCTTTATTGTTATAAGATTTATAAATTATTACCCAGTTGACTTTGCCAGAGTCATTTGTCCATTATGTGTGTATTTTGTATTTTTAATTTGTTTGTTGTAAGGTGTTTTTGTATGGCACTATTTAAATCATATTACAGAGTTTCAACTATATAAAATTTTATCGTGGAATTTTGAAAAGTTTTATACTTACTAAAAGAAAAAAGAAAACATATAATATTAAATATCTAAAGATGCATTTTATTTAAATATTTTATGTGTAAATGTTTTCTAAGATTTCTTTTATATGCTGTGGCATGTCCGAAATATTTGTGTCTAATTGCATTGTGTTTTAATGTTGTTCAATCGGTCGTCCATTTCCATGGCAGTTGTTACCATGTTTACCAAATTAGTCTAGATTAGACTGTTTTGATATTTCAGAACAGTTGTTAAATAACGACTCCAAAATTCTTTATTTATATTGCTGTAGTAGCATAAATCAAGACAAGAGGTAAAGTGGAAATACACAATATATTTCAAGTCATAGACGCAGATTCTGTTCAGGTATCACGGTACCAATTGTTTTTCCATAGACCTCAATGCTAATATTTGGAGAGATAAATATATTTTCTATCCTAATTTAGTGTGCATCTCACACACTGTTATAGAGAACAATGTTAGATTGTCAATTTGATGATGACAAAACCAGGTACTCCACTGCATTTAAGAGAGATAACTCTGCTGGAACTAGACAGGGGTATGAGTTATCTAGTCACAACATCCCTAATTTCAGTCATGTGTATCATATTTTCAAAAAATCATAAAAAATACAAAATATGATATATATAGGAATTAGCATAAATTCACATGTTGCCAAGAGGCTAAATGTTTTTTTTAAGCCTAACAGAAAGTACAATTCTTACATAATCCACCAATCATAGCTTGTGTTGTTATTTATTTCTGAATGGTATGGACTCTATACCTTAAGCTCCACCCACATGGACTTGCGCAATTGGTACCGTTATACCTATAGCAAACCTTGATTTTTCCAATAATCTGTGAAATTTAAGCTCGGGACTATATAACTAACAAATGTACTTAGTCTCGCTTGTCAAAAACAATTTTATGAAGTACTAAGCTATGTTCTATATGATTGTGTATAGAAATGTTATTGAGCTGTTTGAACTCTTGTTTTCATACCTTTGCTTCACTAGCAAACTCATCTTTTGAAATAAAATGAATTCTATTAACTATGAGTTGTGTCTTATTCATATTATCATTTATCATACTTCACTTTGGTGATATGGGATAAATCACATTATGTCATATTATGTAATAGTAAGGTCAAAGGTCAATGCACTAGTTAGCATGTACCAGTTCTACTCTTAAAGAGACATTTAGATCTAAAATAAAGGATTTATATTTGTTTCATAAATACAGAAAGTAACAACAGGGACAGGTGGACATGACTGAATCTAATTATTAAGTATAAGTTTTGAACACTTTATACTGTCTGCATATAAATGAGGTCATTAACCCCTAGTCCTCACACAAAGGTCAAGCTACCCAGCCGCTATGTCATACAAATAGAAAGCTTCCCTCATTTGTGTAGTGAATACAATTGATGCAATAAGCCAATCTGACACCAAATAAAGTAGATAACAGCTTTCTAAGTGGTTATGTTGGATTTGGGGGTGAAAATTGGGGACTAAAATACAGAAAAAGGCTAAAGTTTTATAATGAGTATAGTGAGTCCTATTGATTTAAAAACAGGAGGAAAGTGTGTATCTAAATGGGAGATGTAGCTTATGATAATGGAATTAAAGGAGACAAAAGCAGCAATGAGAAAAATGAGAAGTGAGAGCTTGATAACATTATCTTAGAAAATATAGAGCGGCAGTCGACCATAGGTGCAAATACAATTCAGAGGCACCTGTGCTATAACATCCCTTACAGGCACCAAATATCAGGTGACATGGTGTTCATTCCTAGCTAATATAAAAGGGTGAATAATGTAGATAGTATAGATGCATATAAGTTATATTTCTTCTAAATAAGAAATTAACAATAATGGGCTTCTGTTGGACAGAAAAAATACCAAAACCAAACAAAGCATGTTTTATCAGTTTTCAAACTTGTAAACTTTACTGGGAGAAATTATTAAAGTACTTCTAGTTCAATTTGCATCAAAACCATGGGCTAATATGATACTTCACAAATCTTCTCTTTATTTTCATACACACGCACTTAAATTGTGTGTTTTTATTTATTGAAATGTTATGTCTGGTGTAAGAGAGATAACTGAATGCTATACATAAGGTGTTGTCTTTTTATTTCCTCCAATATATTATCCATGTAATGTAGATGAGTTCAAGAACACATGTATTAACTTCAATGCAATTAAATTATCCAAAAATGCATTACTGATAAAGTGAGAACCTAAAATCCAGGCTTCTATATGTAGTAGAGACCTCAAGAATGATTATCTAACTAAGGAATCGCATGTTCATTTTTCAAGGCACAAAAGTTTATAACAAAAAAAAAGACAATTAGAGCAGGACAATTAAAATCAAAATAGGAAGGAATACCCTATGAAATACTCATAACAGAATATTCTTTATGTTACAAGTGAACTATCTACAAGAGGACAAGGACTGTCCTCTATCGTGGTCTATGACATGTTTTAGAAGAACAAGAGAGTTATTTTTTATCCATGATTTTTCATCTTTTGCGCATAAAATAGTCAATATTTGGCTAAAATTAACTAAATTAACTTTACATAACTTATTTTTTTTTGCTTGTATGCTAATCTTGAAGTTGACTACACAGGCACAAAGCCATCAGTCTATATATGTTATAGGTATAGTTACAAAAGCCCCATTCCAAAGCTAATGTGTCTTATTTTCTGAAGATTTTATAAATTTTCTATGTAAAAGTCTGTCAATATTAGACAAAAACTTCTCAATATCCATTGTTTAACCAAATGACACTATGACAGTATATAAATGGTGACTATGTATACTCGGTGCTATGGATACACTGTGAAACTGGTATTACCTTTTAGGTATCACGGTACCAATTGTTTTTCCATAGACCTCAATGCTAATATTTGGAGAGATAAATATATTTTCTATCCTAATTTAGTGTGCATCTCACACACTGTTTAGAGAACAGTGTTAGATTGTCAAGTTGATGATGACAAAACCAGGTACTCCATTGCATTTCAGAGAGATAACTCTGATGGAACTAGGGGTATGAGTTATCTAGTCACAACATCCCTAATTTCAGTCATGTGTATCACATTTTAAAAAAATCATTAAAAAATACAAAATATGATCTATAAATTCACATGTTGCCAAGAGGTTTTATTATTATTATTATTATTATTTTTTTTTTTTGATTTGTTTGATTTTTTTATATTTTTTTATTTGATTTTTTTTGATTTTTTTTTTGATTTTTTTTTTTTTTTTTTAAGCCTAACAAAGTACAATTCCTATGTTAGATTGTCAATTTGATGACAAAACAGGTACTCCATTGGATTTAAGAGAGATAACTCTGCTGGAACTAGACAGGGGTATGAGTTATCTAGTCACAACATCCCTAATTTCATTCATGTGTATAACATTTTAAAAAATCATAAAAAATAAAAAATATGATCTATAAAATGACATGTTGCCAAGAGTTTTTTTTTTTATTATTTAAAGCCTAACAGAAAGTACAATTCCTACATAATCCACCAATCATAGGTATGTTGTTGATTATTTGTAAATGCAATGTATGTGGAATTGTCAGATGAGATTATTTGTAAATGCAATGTATGTGGAATTGTCAGATGAGGTGGAGTTGGCAGATTGACAGAAACACGGCGAGGAAATAGGAAGTTTCAATAGAGTACAGACTAGTTTATAAGAGAAATTCCATGATCCAGTGCAAAGTTTGGTTGTACAAAGTTGGGTCGACTGACTGGTTTGCTGTATTCTGCTCAATAGAGTAAAGTAGAGTAGTATAATATGTAGAGAGGGAACCAGACTAGTTTTATAAGAGAAATACTATAAGGCAGTGCAAAGGACTGTAGAAGCAGGTAAGTTTTTAGATAACTTTAAATAGTAAAAATTTCATCAATATATAATTCATTTATTGGATACGTGATCTTTGAAAACTGCTGGAAGTATATACCTTGTTTTAAAACAAAGGTAAAAATATGTTTTTCTCTCTTAAAAATGATATATTCACGTTTAAAGTAAAATCTTGTTAATTTGGTCGGATTCAAAACGCATTGTTTAATTTGTGTTGTCTGAAGTGAATTTTGAATAGTTTCATTAACGTCGAGCATCTACCGTTACATATCCTTTTTTATATTTTTTATATGTCAAAATGTCATTTTTGGGGTCCTTCAACACTTGTCAAATCCATCGTGCATCACGTTAGGATTGCACTCATATAATATATTGCACGTTTCTATTATGAATTTCTTTATAATCTCGTGAGAGGAGAATTAACACAAGTAAAATCTAATCGCTTCCAATGAGCAGTATACTATGTACCCAGAAGTTGTACAATTCAACCTAAATAATGCTTAAAAGTAGCAAACTATTTTGGTTTGCTTTCTCGGTCCATAAACATTCAATCCGCCACTTAAGGTTTCTCCTCAAACAATGTCCTTTTGGCGTCTATGGGACAAAAATGAAGATAGCATTCATTACTGCCAGTCGACTTGGATAACTTATTCGTGGCTGACAAGTTCCTTCGTTCTTATTTCAATCTGTAGAGAACTTCTTTCTAATGATCTAGTGCTAATAATGACATATACGTATTCATAATATTTTCGACATTGTTATATGGTGTTAGAGGACTCTAAAACGTAACCTATCGGCAATTATTGGATGGTTTCTCCCTTTTATGCTGCATGACTCCATAGATGTATACAGAGATGGAAGTTTTAGAATTTTGTAAAACATTCAGAGTGTATCCCGACTAGCCAACAGGGTACGATGAGGCTGCCGATCCACGTGACCATATTTTAATGCAATGTTTTTTTTTTCAATGGGCTTATCTTTCAAAAATGTTGCCGCAATATTCGGTTTGTAATCAAAGAGTAGCAGGTTTGATTCTCGCCCAGACAGGTCCATGTCGACGACCTTGGCGTCTTACCGAATGGTACTTAGTTCCCATTTCCTCTGAACTGTGTATCACAATTGTATCAAAAGTGCTGTTTAACCAGTAAAAATAATTATAAAATTATTTTATAGCTTTCATACACAGACATATGGCGTGAAATGAACCTATTTGTGGATTCATTGTTTTCGTCAGAATGAATTGTTTGGGTATTACGCGTACGCTACAAAACTAGAATAAATATGTTTTATATAGTTAATTGTTAATATAATTGCAAACTTTCACTAACAAACCAATGTAAAAATAAACCCATTATCCTACTTTGCTCGTGTATAGTTTTCTTATCAACATTGTAATTACCAGAGCCATGTAACAATATTATATAATGACGATGATCATATTCTTAGGATAGTAATGTTACCATGGTGATGCGTACTATACGTCTGTTTATTATGTCAATGTTCCAGTAATTATTGTATTAATTTTTTAAAAAAATATTACGATTATTCCTGCGTTGCATGTGACTAGAAGTAACAATTTAGATTTTTTTATACCTCAATATACATAAGGGTTGAAGTGAAAATCAAATGGATTGAACTTGTGAAGTTGTGGTGCTGATTATCATTCTCATTCCCCCTTTGTCATCTTACTATATTTAATCTCCCAAGTATTCAAATATGTATAAACTCAACTAGTTTAGAAATTCGAATGACTGGAATAAACTGTTTGAAATTAGTCGAATTACTGTTTGATCGATTATATATGATTTATAACACCGACTGTTAATTAAATCAGTTGCACTGTCATAAACATGCACCATGATAAATTACACTACACTGCAACACTATTTACCACAATATACGACAATTGAGCACATTATGTTGCAATCTACTAGTTTATCACAACAGAATATAATTGACCAGAATCCACTACAATCGAAAACAATGGACTTGGAAAAAACATCAATCGACCACAATCTTCTACGTTTAAGCGTAAAAGTACCACATTCGACCAGTATATATATATATATATATATATATATATATATATATATATATATATATATATATATATATATATATATATACAGCAATCGGTTATAATCCACTATAATCAACCATACTCTACCACGATAATCATTAATCAACCACGATCAACCACAATCCAATACAATCAACCTCACTCTAGAACGATCAACCACCATCTGATACGATCCACAACAATGAACCACGATCTACACCAATCAACCAAAACCTTTCACCATGCACAACACAATCAACCACGATGTACCTCGATCCGCAACAATCTTCTAGACGCTGCTACTGATAATCGCGAAAAGATCCCAATGAACCATTACATCTATTTAATTATTTATGTTTTGACTGTTAATCACGACAATCGACAATAACAAATCTGCTATCAATCACAATCTTCTGCAATCATGAATGTAAATCGCACGGTTGACTAATCCAAAATCGAATTAAATTGTGATATATATATATATATATATATATATATATATATATATATATATATATATATATATATATATATATATATATATATATATATATATATATATAACATCGCACACCATATTTCCTCGCATGGGACATTACTCAATACATTTCAATGCATGTGCATTGAATACGACAAAAACCAAAACATGGGGCATTTCGTTCAATAAATTCGGCATATTGATTCTAGACGTTTTTGCCCGGTACATTCTCAAATTTAAATATTAATAAGTGACACATCCCGTCAGATTTTACACTGTTTAACTTCTTCTGGTTGGCTACCAGTAGCAATATCAACTTTTTTAATCAGTCCCGGCAGTCCCCGTCTACTCTCGCAATTTGTCAGTTCCATCGATGATAGGAAATACTGTGAAAATTTTAATAGACAATTCAGTTTGCGTTATTATATAGGAAACAATGCATATCTAGCTGTCATTAATTACCAGTTTTGTTTCAATCAAATCAAGCTAAACTTATCTTGAACTTCAAACTTTGTCTGCCTACATTGTTGGTGGGAGATTGTTGATTTAGAGATATCCGATATGTGTTGAATAACATCTCTACGTACACGAATATTTTAAGCGGATACTCCATTTTTGTCTTTCCTTCCTATGCAAAGGGCGAGTGGGGTGTGTGTTCTATAGTCCTTTATTGAACTGTATTCACACATGCCAAAATTATTTTTCTAGTCTATCCTCTCATAGCGACACTTGAAAATATTGAATTTATCCAATGACTATACTACATACCTGGCTGAAACATAAGTAGGTCCGAGATACGATCGACATATTTGAACAAATCCTGACATTTGATTTTCCTGATACTGCAGAACCTAACATAGAATCTAGGTTGAAAACACATATTCCATGAAGTTCCACTGGTATATACGATTTACACTAATATCAAATTTGAAAATGAAAGTAAACGATTGTAACCAACAGCACATTCAACAGTGCTAAAGGTCCACTAGTCTTGTTCCCTGCTTAGTATGCTCCCATGCGTTGTATTCCGCAATTCTATATTATAGCGGAGTGCAACGCATGGGAACATACTAAGCAGGGAACCAGACTAAAGGTTCACTTCGCAATGGGGATCATCTCGGCCTTTTCCGTCAAGTCTAGCAGGAAATCTCTGATTTGATTCGACGCATTGAAGAACAATATTTGGTCCTACCTTTGTTCACATGATACGATAGTGTGGCGGAAGAAGATAAAGTCGCAAAGTCTGAAAATATGTCCTCCATTCAACCAGAGCAGAGGCGGCAAACATAAAATTTATATTCCTACAACTTCTTCAAACTTAACATTTATTTATATTCCTACAACTACTTCTGAGGCTTTTTCTTGTTTGTTTTTATTTCTAATCGAGCAACGATCCGATCGATTTACCTTGCTGCACATAAATAGGTGACTTGTTCATTGCTATCTTGTCCATTCATGATATATAAAAGAAGATTTTTGCTTCGATTAAGATTGAAATTAATTACATATTTTAATCTTTCTTCTTGCATCGAGGAAACGGTGTGCCATGAAACAATATGTATTAAAATATAAGAAAGAATTATAAACTTATGCATGTCAATATCAGTTCAAAGTACATTTGTTCAAAGAACTGAGACTAATGTTAATGTTGGTAGTATATTTACTTTTTGTTCAGTTTCAAAATTGATAGACACTTTGGAAATGTTGTGTAACAAAATAAAGAGACTGTGATTTATTACATTTTGGAAATGAATGTGTTGAGTCCAGTCATCGTTAATTACACATTTTTTAACCAGTTACACGTATTTTCATCCCGAAGATATGGTCTTAAATCACAATCTCAGTATCGCATAAATTTAAAAATCTTTTTTTTTTTTTTTTTTTTTTTTTTTTTTTTTTTTTTTTTTTTTACATTTTTAAGGTATGGTGGCGGGTGTGGTTGTGGCTTAGTTTTGAAAATTTGACCTCTAATACACGGTTTGGAAAACTGTTGAAATCGATCATTGTTCGCATTCAGTCCTTAACAAACGTCTTTGTCTAAGAGGTGAAGGATACAGTGGGGTTGTTTGACTTTTATAATTCACAAACCTGTTTCTTATTTTAGAAGTATATAAGTTTTCTTTGGATGCTAGTTTGGAGAAATTCGATGTTCCAACAAGAATTGTTGAAGCAAACGATGATGTGAAACGTCTAACTAACCAATAATAATTTTGAGATAAGGTTAGATTGGTTGCATTGGGGATTTTAACGAAGAACGGTAAGACCTGAGTAAATCGAATACGTACATGTAATGAATAATAAATAATCATCTATATCTGACATTAATATGTCCATTAACTTTAACTCTTTTCATCCACTCAAAATATAGCTATATTCAAAAATAAAACTCTACACTAAAACTTCAGACAGTATGTTGAATGCTTAGAATAAATAAATACATCTCCACCACTACCACTCTGGTGGCCTAGTGGTTAGAGTGTCCGCCGCGGGTACGGGACGTCGTTGGTTCGATCCCCGGCCGAGTCATACCAAAAGATTTACAAAAATACTTAGAACAGCCTCGCTTGGCGGTCTGCATTATGAGGTTGGAGGTTTAGTCTGGTTCCCCACTTAGTATGCTCCTTGCATTTGCACTCCGCTATAGCAAAAGGAGCATACTAAATGGGAAACCAGACTATATAGCGTAGTGCAAACGCATGGATCATAATAAGCAAGGAACCATATTAGTTGATGTAAGGACTTGTTGGCTTCTTGGTGTCAGGATAATGTGACAGTGCTAAACATCACTACACATATCAATATGACTGAAAAATTGTTGTTAAAACTACGTTACAAATCCTAATCCAACACAGACAACAATCTCCAAACTTACGTTAAAATACTCATAATATGTAGTGTTGTGGTAGAAATGGGGAAAACGTGTAGATAAAAGTAACATCAATTAAGACATTGACACAGGATTACTAGAAATTACAAATTTGAAGGAA
>JARLTB010000043.1:9305000-9702500 GCA_030141615.1 Unio pictorum | reverse complement strand
GGATAGCGCTGCAATCAGTAAACTCGCCAGTGCCGCAAAAGTGAAAAGGGCCACTGCAGCTAATTGGTTATCCAAACAGGCTATATGGCAAATCTATTTACCGCATCCTAAACAAATCAACTACTCACATTTTCATGTTATCGTACCCAATGAAGTTCATCAAGCTGATTTATTATTTTTACCACATGACGACGGTTATAAATACGCGCTAACCGTAGTTGATGTTGCGAGTCGATATAAACAAGCAGAACCGCTTGAAACAAAGTCGGCCACTGAAGTAGCTTCTGCATTTGAAAGGATTTATCGACGAGGCCCACTACGCTGGCCAAATCTATTACAAGTTGATCCTGGCAAGGAATTTCAAGGTGTGGTTGCATCCACAATGAAACATCACAATGTCACAATACGACGAGGGCATACTGCGCTACATCGCGATCAGGCAATTGTTGAACGATTTAATCGGACTCTTGCAGAGCGGTTATTTGGATATCAATACGCGAAAGAATTCATCCAAGAAAAAAGATCTCGTGAATGGGTCAAAAGGTTACCAGGAGTAGTTGCAGCGCTAAATAACGAAATTACCAGAGCAATCAATATGAAACCTAACAACGCAATAAAAAGGAAGTATATACCACAACCACAAAAAGATAACGTTTCTCAGCCAATTCTCGGCAATGTCACCGTGAGATATTTATATGAACCAGGAGAGCTTGAAGGTGGTAAAAAAGGGCTACTGATCCTATTTGGAGTGTCACTACGCATAAAATATCTACTATAACACGATCAACTGGTAGACCGTCAATCTATAGATTGGATTCAAACGCCCCTCAGCGGGGGTTTACACGCGAACAACTACAAGTGATTCCTGACGATACTCAATTGCCACCGCATGGTCTTAACTAGCGCCGTTGCGTCTGTTGCACTCAAGACAAGTCAACATCACATTGTTTCTGACATGACCGAGACTGTTATTTTTTCTGTCTACGGTAAATTGTCGAGGATCTTTATCCGAATACTGCCAACGCATTATACAATTGCAACTCACGCAGTGATTATTCTGTTGCTGTTTCAGTGCAATTATTAATTCAGCATCAATATCAAATTCTCGTTGTTTTTTTTTTGTCTTGTTGTTTATATCCGGAGAGTTTTTTATTAATGATTTTAACATCAATATCATCCATTGTTGTGTCGTCGTCGAAAACAATTCTTCGAAGCTGATTTATTCGCCGTACTCTGGATACTGCAAGATAGACTAAATTCGATCACTCGATGCGATTATCAACTATCCGAACAATTGTATCCGTGATGGTTAATCCCTGCGAGGAATGTATTGTTGTTACATAACCCAGCGTCCAAGGCGATTTATCAGCACGCAATGCATCTTCGACAACACTGATATCAACCAGCACAATATCATTTAACACTAGCAATTGTTTTTCTGGTCCTGACTGGCCTGGAATTTCAACTTCAATATTCTGCTTTCGTGTATCCGAGGGTCTATAATACAGCGGCGTTGGAAGTGTTGGAAATTTTTCTTTGTGTAATTCAAACAACTTTTTCTGAAGTTTGTCTCTGACTATCTTTCTACTTGCCGCTACAAAATCATTTGGTCTCCATGCTTCCCAAAATTCCTCCATGGGAGTTTCAGGAATTATTTCTGATTATTTCACATTGGATTTTATCCGGTTGTAATCTAATTAATTTCTTGACCTCACGTAATTGTTCATCAAGTGCTCTATAGTCTGTATCGATTTCTTCATAATAGTCAACAAACCCTTTCAACTAATCATGTGGACTCCCACCGACAAATGGTGGTGGTTGGCAATGATCTCCAGACATTATCACTGCTGTATTCGCGCGCAGCAACCAATCAAGAAACATTTTTAATACATCCACCGAAACAGTACATATCTCATCCCAAATGATAACCTCGGGAATGAATTTCTCACCCATTCTTTCAGGGGTCCATTCATCGGCCTTGTATCGAAAAAAGCTGTGATAAGTACAAGCTTCAACGTTTCGTTGTTTTATCTCTCGCGCTAATCTATGGGTTGGTGTCAGCACAATCATATTTGCTCGCCCACGATATAATTCAATTGCCCGAGTCGTCTTTCCTGACCCGCCACAGCCGTTTAAATAAACTGTTTTATATCTACAAATTGGATCAGATATCGGTGGTGCATTAGAACGTTCTGATAAATTATCTCCTTGTAAGTAACTGTTTTTAATCTCAACGTCTGCTGATTTAGAATAATCACGCAGTGTTTCCTTTTTAATTCTCCATGTACCCCAGCGCTCTTCGCCAGTAGCATTGCTACTGGCAGTGAATTTAGCCACTTCGTTGATGTACTTTTTGTCAATGTAAAATGAATCAACTGCAACTCTAACCGCAGTGTCAGGAAATCTATTTATCATTGAAAATAAACTGATACAAGCATAACCCAGCATAGACGACCTCAAATGTGTATACGGAGAACTGTAACCGTCACTGTAAGTAACAACTGTACCCAATTTTGTTCCATCGGACAAGAAAGCGTCCTTGCGATCCACATATATGTTTTTAGAAACTACATCCGCGATTACAAAGTCATATTCGGTGTTATCTATAATGAACCGTGAAGAATATCTTTTATAGTCACATTTTTTCCCTCCTTGAGTGAATTTTCCAATTATTCTTCTGCCGAGATCTTTTGCTTCACTGTTTCGTTGATTAAATACCCGTTTGGACCACTCAATGATATATTCTTCGTCGGCATCAATATGTTTCCTGGATTCGTCAATTATACTATCAAGACGTTCCGGTTCAGGTAACCAGACATTAGTTTGTTTCCGATATGATATAATTGCTTCACTGACTGTCAACGAAATTAACATTTTTGTATCAATCATGAACCGTAATAACGCTATTGGCAGCCACTTCTTTTCAAACATGTGTCTACCAATCCAAGTATAACAACAGCGATGAAGTCCTGCATCGAATTCAAATGATACTACACGAGCAAAACCGGTTAAATCAAAGTCGGGTAATGGTCCATTAATTGCAACACGAGTCATTTCATGTACGGGGTGCCCAAATCATTTAAAATACTCAGCGGCAGATCCATAACCAAGAAAACTAGCTGAATAACAAGCAACTATATCAACTGATATGATACTCGAGGAACCTGTGGTTCCTATTGTCGTATTTTTGGTTCCATAAACCGCCATGATTAAATTCGAGACAACTAGACTTCATATATGGCAAGAATTCAGTTCTTGTTGGTTTCCATGCGTTTTTCTTTCTCGCAAAATGAGCTGCAACCGATGGAATCGTAAAGCAGTTTGTCAGTAATTGTTCATTATTGTTGATGATTTCATCATTGTCGATGATTTCATCATCCGCCGTTAAAAAAACACTAGCTGTTTTTTTCATTTTGTTGTGCAACGCTTCAGTGCGGTATAATTCACCATTTGGTCTTACAAACTGATCAAAAGTATCTGTGCTGCGAAATAACCACACTGACACGGGGTCGTTTTTACTCAAATGCGCAACAGCATCGAATAGTTTTTCTTCAACGTCTCCCAAGAATTCGTCGGGTATATACTCTACTGTTCTGTTCCGTGGAAATATTGTGACCGCAGATGTCCATGCGTGTTCGTTATGATCAATAATTTTAATTGGGGCTCCATTTTTGTTATATTTCGATTCATATAATACTTTTCCGGTTATTGTCATAACGGTTATTGGAAATCTCAGTGATGTTTCTAATTTCGCTATATCGCTAATAGTTGCTCCTTGCTCAATTCGAAATGTTGACCAGCTATGAGATGCTCCATCACGCTTGAATTCAACAGCACAGTCACGAATTTGTTTTATCAAGCTGTTATCATTTATTGCCCGTTTTGGCACATCTTTGAGGGTTCTATCGAGATTGAATTTAATATTTTTGTAAGGCTTAATTGATGATAGTCTCTCGAATTCTTCATTCATATAATTAAAACAAGTATTTAAATAGAAAATTTATTATATAATGAACTATTGCAAGTGGCTTATGATAGGATCAGTAACAGCATGTAACAAATCATGCAGAAAGGAATTCTGTGGATATCATTTACAAAGCGTTCGTAACGGGAGTTATGGGCCCTTACCTTGCATACAATGTGGGGTAGGTGTGAGAGGAAAATCGCAATTGTGTCTGAGTTGCGGTGGTAAGCGATACAGAGAGTTGAAGCGTTATTATGATAAACGAATTAAGAATTCCATCAATAACCCTGACTTTGTCAAGGACAGAGTCAGCAACAAAATCATAAAAACACCTCAAGACTACATTGGAAGATTTCCAAATAATGTAATAATTAAAGCAAACAATCCATTAGACAAATAGTATTGTATATAAATGGACCAAACATTTCAACGGCATCCCGTGATCAGCAATTATGAAGCTTCTCGCGATGGTGTTGTTAGACACTGGAGATTGAAGAAATCTGTTGGTGTTGTGTGTAATATGGGATTTTTTAGGTTATAATCATCGTTTCGTGTATGAAGTGTATAACGGATTGATCGAAGATGATCTTGTTATTGATCACATAAATAGTATTAAGACTGATAATTCTTTAGATAATTTACGACTTGTTACACAGAATGAAAATACCACAGCTGGGAAAACTGGTACTTGTAAATCAATTGGGAAGAGACCAGTAAAATCATTTAATACAGAAACTAACGAAGAAATTGAATTTAAATCAATGAATGAAGCCAGTAGGTATTCCAATATTTGTAGAGCCTCAGTACGATTTGTTGCAGAGAATAAAACTCAATGCGCTTTTTCTAAAGGGTTTTTCTAACATTGGTTGGTTTTATGTCAGGCAAACTTTATCTTTAAAATCTTTTTTTACGATAACAGTTGCTATGATGAAAGTCCTTGTTGAAATCGTTTACGATTTTCACGACTTTACAAACAGACTGATTTGCAAAATCTCACCTCGCAGATCAATTAAATTATTAGATTGGTCAGTGAGTTTAAAATTAATTCTCGTTAAAGAAGTATTATGACATTCCATATAGACTGGATTAGTTGGATCCTCAATTATTAGAAATCCTGGAGGAGCTGTTGGTGCAAATGAATACAAATCATATCCCTGCTGAGCTTGATTTGATTGTTCAAGATTTATTTGATAGCTTCCTTCGATAACATCACATACTAAATTCAATGCAATCACCGAGGATATATTGACGTTGTTCGGAGCGATATGTCTACCACCCCCATCTGGGTTATTATTATGTTTGAGGATTGTTATTTGTAGTTGTATTTTTTCCCAATCGTCGTGGATTTTTTTGAACCCAACATCGATGGCATCACTGAGAGATTTTTTTAATTCGTCGACGTCATACCCAGGAAATTTGAATGCGGGAATATCTTCTTCGCGGATTTTGTATGATGACGCAAACATTATTGTTCTAGTGTGGGTTGCACTTAATACTTCTTGAATAATTTGCAAATTAAATTTTTCCATGTCATCGATGATTTTGTTACATGCTTCTACGATACTGATAAATTCATCTCGGGTGAAAGTACCAGATTCAAGGGGTATTAACAATAATGAAAAATCATTATTCATCGTTGTGAAATTTTTTCTGATTCTACTCTCTTTAATTATAAAACCCGTCGATGAAATAAATTCTATGAACTTGTTGGGAGAATAATCTTGATAACTCTTTACTTCATTGACGGGTTTTATCCTATCGGTGATATAATCAGACTTTATAGGTTCTGGTATTTGATAAGATGTCTGAGGTGGTAATTCGGGCCAACCTAACACTGATCTGATTGAACTCTGATAAATATCTACGATATATCCCTCTGTGCTTATTTCAATCGCAGATGATAGCGTTGGTTCGTGAACTGTTATAGCAATTTTCGATTCTTTTCCAGTAATAGATTTAATTCTTCGTTGAAATTCAGCATTGATTTGTTCAATTTGATATGACCCTGTTGGTAACGAGACAACGTTCCAATCTGGAGTTCCGTCTTCACGATTTTTCCACGCAAACACTAAAGAATTATTCGGTTGTTGACCACCAAACGTTGTCGATCAGATATCAGGCCAACTATGATACACTCGTAGTTTTGCCAGCGTTATCTCTTTCACGGGGATCGGAGTCGGGAAATTTACGCTGAATTCAGGACGCGTTGAAGTTATTGATATCATGCTTGTCCTTACCGGTGTTGTATTTTCTACTATTTGTTGAAGTAGTTCCTGCGGTGTTGTCATTATTATTATTATTATCCTGCTCTAATTTTAACATCGTTGACTCGTACAACTGAACCATCGCCGAAAACTCGCTATCTGATATTGTTGTATCATCCAACGACGATGATATCATTGATGATAATTGTGAGTATGCGGCAGATGCAATATTAAATTTAATTACATAATCGTGTAGTTTACTCTGACTACACGATGATAATTTTTTTGTGACCCCGGTTAATATACCAGCTATTGTAGCTACCGCGGATATACAGATTGGAACAACGACTGTAGCAATCATTGTAACCGAAGATAGTATTATTCCAGCAGCAGTGATTACTCCAGATACCGAGTACACAGTAACATCAACCACGGTTATTCTTCGTCGGTATTTTTTTAATTTTTATTTGATATTCCTCAGTGAGTGAGTTGAGTTTAGATTGGAATTCTCTGACCTGATCATAGCGATATTGTTGTGACGTTGTCATTTTATTTCCAAATCAGTTTACGATTTCAATTAAGTTGTTTACTCAAATCCGCTACGAATTCCACATACCATGTTACTGAAACCCTAATCAAATTCTCATCAGTGGATGCTATCTTGAATTGTTCGGTTGTATCCTTTTCGATGATCGTTGATATCGTATTGTTGACCCCAGATGAACTCGACGATGATATATTAAATTGAGTCGGTGTTACTAGTGTTAATCGATAAATGTCTTTGACGGTTGCAGTGATACTTAGTATATTGTCTGTAGGAGTCCACACAAATGATCCATGCTGAATCGTGTCTACGATATTGTTGGTTCTTTCATGAGGAAGTTTTGTTTTTTCAATGATTGTTATCATCCTCGAAAAATCAGTTTTGATTGCTTCGTTGAAGGTTTTCATCTCATCGATGGATTTTTTAATATCAGGAAGTTATATATCATTTTTATCCAGCGTGGTTAAAAAAATTTCTCGATGATATTTTTACGAAATGATGTAAACTTATCAACATGATCTGCATATTTGGATTGAAATGATGCAAATTACAACATAGAATTTTTTATCTCTGTGAGTTTTGGTGTGGTCACACGTGGAACGTCAAAGAAGTTATTTACAGGAGTTTTGATGTTGTTAATGATATCTTGTTGAAGTTGATTAAATTTAATTATATGATCATCATATTTATCGTTGAATGTTTTTAATGAATTCGTAACAGATATATGATTGTTATCGAGTGATAAATTTTATCTGTAATTGTTGAAATAATTACACCCGGTTTGAGTTTACCCTGATCGGAAAATAGCGCGATAGTATTCTCTGTTCCGTCTCGTTGTTTAACTAAAATATCATCAAGAGAAACATTACTAGTTTTCAATTTACCCTGACGATCTTGAAATACAACTATTTCACCCGGATCAACACTTGCTAAGGTCAACGTTTCAGCTATTTCATCTTCGATTAGTTTTTTTACACCCTTGATTTTATCAAGGATTTCAACACCATCAGGTTCGGGTTTTCCCAATGATAAAGGTCGTCCCCAAATATCAATCAATCATTGTTATTGTAGAAATCTTTTCTCTCTTTAAATCCAGCGACTGCTAGTATATTCATTCACAACTATATGAGGTGGTTTTGGGTGTAAATTGCTTTGAAATTTCATCTTTGATTCCCGTGAAATGGCATCAAGGACATTTAATACTTCATTGCCACATATTGGTGGGTCAATCATCGTTTGTGTTGGTAACGTAGAATACCAAACTGAAAATTTTTTTGGATTTTTATTTCCAATATAACGCATAAATTCCTTCGGAGGCGCTAATCCATATGAGTCAAAATAAATAATCCCACGTGGATCAATCGCGTATGCAACCCAGTGGGTTCCAGGTCCGGAGCTGTTATCTAGATTAATAATACCGGTTTCAACATCATTGGGTTGTGCCGGTAACTGATCTTTCATAAAAAAAACACATCTGAAGTTTTTAATCGCAAGTTTTTTAGCGGCATCAATTAAATCAAAATTAGACATGGGAACCATTGATTTGGAAATCGAAGATTTCTGAACTAGTAAACCGTTCCTGGGATTCTTAAACCCGATCCTTTGTACCACGTGTGTGGAGTTCCTGGTAGTCTTAGACCCTTTCCCTTTTTTATACCCCTTTTCCGTTGCTTGCTTTAGTGCCATTCCTGCCGCGGTACCAACAGCCCCTAACGCTGCCGCTTTAGCTACCGCTGGGACGACCGCAGCAATCAGCGCTGGAATCGCAGCTAACAGCGGGAATATACCACCGGTTTTTATCATGTTTTTAATCGCAGTTGCAGAAAGAGTAATCTGAACACCTTTTTTGCTACAAGTGCGTCATTGAAATGTTTCACTTGACGAGTTGTCAGTGACAATTTATTTGCCCCTCCATTCATTTGATTAGGTTTCAGCGTTATTGTGGTTCCGCATTGCTTAGCTGATTTGGATTGTAATTTTTTTAACTGACCAGGTGTCAACGTGACATTGATATTACTATACGACATTATACAAATACAGATTGATCTAATTGCTATAAAGTTTCAATTACATATTTTCCACTGGTGCATCAATGATTCTCATTCGTCCACCAACACCTTCGAGTAGCATTGATTTATCACTGAGAATGACAGCAACTGCTCTATAATTAGCAATACCACCAGAACGGGTTACACGAGCTCGGAAGTGTATATCAACGACGGATTGTCTTGTTAAATCGAGATGTTTCAGCGAAAAGTAATAAATCGGATACAGATTTTTAAAATCCAACTGTGATATTTATAGACCAGTATCGACATTTTGATCGCGTCCCATATACGACAACAGGTTATGATAAACTCGTGCAACGTGATTGTTTTCATAATTAAGTTGTATATCCTCAGATGGTTCTTGCTGTCCGTTTATTCTCAGCGAGACCTCATTACATCCAATTTGATCAAATATCATATGGGAACGTTCTTGATTATTTAATCGCGCAGTATTCTGTAGCGCAACAAATATGTGACGTGGAGCTGAAATACCTTGTTTTGATGCTAGATGCCTTGTAAGTGTACCATCAATATTAGAATCCATCGTATCTGTGGACACTGATAACCAACTCAACAATGACTTTCCTCCTTGATCCATAAATGATAGTAATCGTTCTTCTGTTGACAACGACGGAGTCAACACTGGCATCCATAGTGATAGTTTTGATAAAACGACTTTACTAGCAGCGCCGCCAGTGCGCAAGATTGCATTATCATCAGTACCCTTTCTCACTAATGCTATCGTATGCTTTGCTCCATAGATAACTTTTCTGACGTTTCTACAAAATCCAAATATGTGATGCAACGGAATCGCACATGAAAACCGTCGATGTTGTCCCTGTAACGTTGCTACTCGTGTTGCAAATCCTAGGTTGTAATTAGGATTAGTGCTGCCGAGAATATCAAAGGCAGCACCTGGTCTAGCTCTGTGTTCAGGGGTAGCGGGATAGCCTACAGCATCAGCAGCAGTATCCTGCGGTGTTCGTATTTTAATATGCTGGATGTGATCGGCATTATCAGTAATATCCTTCGCGAACATCATAGACGGACCCGCTGACCTTGTATAGTCATCAGAATATCTCGCTAACCCGATTATTCCCGTAGCAATATCAACCTCACACTCAATAGATTCGATTTCTCTTCCATCAATGAGATATCTTGCACTTTCAAATAACTCCATAATTCCGTTGTTAATAAAACCAACTCGGATAGTTGGGTCATTACCGTATGGTGTATCATCTGCTTGTAGAAGTTCACCTTCGATTTCGATGAAAGCTTCACATGGCAAAAAGTATTTACTGGTATCATGAACTTGAAGTTCAATTCTTCCTCGAAGATCAGGTTGCACTGCGTGATAAGAATAAAATTGATAATTACGTACAGAATCATCTTTAAGTACTGGGGCATCCATATCAAATGCACTATCAGGTACCCGTTTGAACATTTTTTATTATATATCTGCCGGTCTAAATCGTCGTCGTGGGTTTTTTTTAAGCCACTTCCCGCTATCATATTTGCCGTTATATTATCCTGATCGAAAACTCTTTGATTGGAAAATCCTTCGGATTTCAACAACGAAGTCGCCAATGATGCTAGTTTTTCATCTACTGCGTTATTTATTATTTTACTAACACTTGCAGGCATCACTGCCGTAGATGGTAACGGTGATGACTGTGGATTCTTTCGCCGTCGAACTAACGCTGTTAATTTATCTTTCGCGGATGAAAACGCCTTCCCGGCAAGATCACCAATAGCGCTAATACCCTTATCTTTAATAACATCAATGGCTTTCATTGATAGTTGTTTTGCTATCGGAGCTACGTTTGGAGCCATTCTTGCAAATAATCCCATTATAGTATCACCGAGACCATCTCCATAGTATGCTCGGTATTCTGGCAATCGTGAGTTTACCACATACACGCTTGTTGGTTTATCATGGTTGTAGTGTATGATCATTCCTATAAAAAGTACTGGTGTTGAATTGTTGTTCGATTGGAAACTCTTCGAGTTTAATCACTATAATAACCACCATGGCTATCACCATGGTGATGTTCCGCTAATTCGTCAATGAAATCTCGATATGTTGCAATCTCCATGATACCACCCTGAAATAACCTCCTGCAGATATCAGCTGCTTCATTAATTACTTCCGGTGAGTTATTTCCAGCCCGTTTCCCTGATACGAGTACTTCTAATCGTGCTATATCGCTGAGAACATTACCAGGACAACTGACGTTTCGACCACTCCCCAGAGAGTCTCTGGGAGTCGAACTGGAATCTCTTTTTGATTTAGAAAATCCCTTTCCTTCCCTTTCTAGTTGTTTTATATAGTAATTAAAATCTCTTTTGAATTTTCTGTATTCCTTCACCCTTTTATCTGAATTCCCAGTATTTATTGTATATAACATATCACCCCATTTGTCGGGTGACATTGTATAATCCTTATACTCGTCCGTGAAATGCTCCCTTTTTAAATTATAGTTGTTAGCAGCAAATTCACTGTCTTTTAGCTCTAATGGTAAATATTTCCGCTAATTTTTTTGATTCAGGTGGTTCACTAACATCAATATCACCTTGTCGTTTTATTTCCATCTCACCGTGAAGTTTTTGTACAGCTTGTTTTGTTTGTTCAGTTTCCATTGCTATTTTTTCAAGTTCACCAAGAAGAGGTCTCTCTACTCGCTTCCCCTCCTCAGGAATATCTCCGTATAAAGCACGTTCTGTAGCAGTTTTCACATCTTTGGTAGCACTCGTTATTGGGGCGAATAGATGTTCACTTCCAATAGAAAAGTCAGTTTGCATTTCCTGTCTACGTTGAAGTTTATTACGTACGTTATTTCGGACCGGTATAAACTTTTTGATAGCATTTAATATCTCTCGTGCTAATTTAGTCCTTAATGCTTCTTCGATCATTATTGTAAAACCCCACTGAATTTTCAAATATGAAATCGTGAAAATCTTTGTTGTATTGCATGACCTTACAACGAAAACAAAAACAATCCCCCTATAAGAATTTCAATCATGTATATGTATGTATGCATGTATGTATGTATGTATGTATGTATGTATGTATGTATGTATGTATGTATGTATGTATGTATGTATGTATGTATGTATGTGCCCCTTAAAGGTAACGACGTTAATGTATGCTAGGTGAATCCGTTATATGGTCATGTGGGGGGTCATTACAAACTTTAGAGGCTATCTCGGATCTAATCTGGTACTGTTGCCCTAATTTCTGTCTAATTGATTCAACGATACTAAATAACTGTATGAATATATTAACGTCGTTACGATACGAGACATTGATTTTTGTATTCTTTTTATCAGAGAATACATCTTACGTAAAACGTAACGACCTCGTTTTGATTGATCATCGATATGCTCATATTCTGATATAATGCGTTCACAGTCTAGATTTTCAGATAATACTATTCCGCAATTTTTCAAATTTGAAATTTCAACAATTATATTATTTACATCTTGAATATCCATTTTTATTATAATATATTATCTCTAATTTAAAAAAAAATTCAATAATAAATAACAACCTATGATGAGCGTTTATCATTCTTTTGGCCCCCTTATTATTATTAGGCCGCTGTGTCTTTCATACATGTTTCATAGGGTTCTTTCTTTGAATATTTTTCTCAATTTTTTTTTTCTTTTTCTGAGATTTCTTCAATCTCGATTTGACCCTATGATCGTTTCTTTTGGCCGGTATAATTCATTCTGAACTTACGGGGCTACCCAAATGTGACAGAGAGCTAATTACATCCATGGTTGTTCTTTATTTTGACGTCCATTTATTTACCATGGGCGTCATGGGGGGGTTGGGTTGTTTACATTCAAGCTACGAACTAAAATGCAACCCATGAATCGAATCCATGGTTGCAATAGTTGGAATAAAAACCCAACCACGTCGCCGTGGATTTGATTTATAGGTTGCACATTTTACTTCGTAACTTGAATGTAAACAGAAGGGCTCGCCTCCCCTCCCCAATTAATTTATAGGTTGCACATTTTACTTCGTAACTTGAATGTAAACAGAAGGGCTCGCCTCCCCTCCCCAATTAATAGAAAAACATCACATCGTTATTACCAGGAATTTGCCCGCTGGAAGACTCGAACCGTAAATTTCAACTATGGAGTTTCCACAGCCAACCACGTTTGCATCGGACTACAAGTTCACGTCTGCCATGATATTGTTTTTAAAGATATATATATAGATGCTTTTCCGATGACGTCACACCATTACCTGTAATTACTCATACAGTCAATGCTGTACAAAGTAATACTATTTTACCCAATTCATTGAAACAGAATTTAAAAAATATAACTATTTGTAAATAACTTCATGTTTGATTTGTTTACAAACAGATAATTCCACGTGTATTCACTCTACGAGAATGATATACGTAGGTAATTATTCACCACACACACGCGTGGGTATTTTAATACAGTCAATGATGTACTATTTCACCCAGAAACAGAATTACAAATATAACTATTTGTGCAAAATAACTTTATGTTTGATTTGGTTTTACAAATAGATATGGGACGATTTATAGTAATATATCTTGTGTTGGAAAACCTGCCGCTATAACAGCAGTTATCTCCGTTGAACGTAACCTATTTTGACGCTGTATTTAAGTAATGAAACCAGCTACGTCCTAATTAATATCAGTGAAGCAACAAAATCTGATAACAGTTTCAAATTAGTAGAAAAAATGTATTGTTTCTCGCTTGCAAGCAGAACCGAAGCAGAAATAACATTCTTCGAAAACTAGCGAGTGTCAAAGTTGGGCGTGTAAATAGACACAATTGTGGGAAAAATACGCGAGTCATGTGTTCTACAAATAGAGCCCACGCTATCACGTGATTGGACTGGTTTAAGATTTCTTTGATCATGGTCGTTAACTACATAAATTAAATCCATAGCAGCAGAGGGGGCGAATTACAACGAGGCTTGGCGTCATTTTTACCCAATGGAGGTTTCTATTAAGCATTTCGAGGAGGCCTCAGTTTGCTAAAAATCGCCTGTAAAATTAGGATTCGTCACTCATAGCTCATCGTTAACTACATAAATTAAATCCATGGGGGGGGGTGGCGTCGTTTTTTTAAAAATTTATTTTGCTGAATGGAGGTTTCTATTAAGAATTTCGAGGAGGCCTCAGTTTGCTAAATCGACGCTTCTAAAAAGTTGTAGGATTCGGCCCCTCTGCTGCTTGCTTTTTTCTACTGCTTGTCCGTTTTTGCACAAAACTATTGATAGAAATGATAATGACTACAACTCTTAAAATCTCGTCGCAGAAATATTGATATATGAGAAAAATAGATGAATAGATCCAGACATCAAATAAATGTAGTTATATATTCTGTTTCATTCAGATTGAATTCATAAAAATATTCGATGATAATATATATAATATAAGTACTCGTATTATGAAGTACATTCCAACACACTGTATGCACGTTGTCTTTGCTGGAATGCTCTAATTGTGAAAATATGTATGTTTTGACAATTGACTTATAATTGTAGTTTTTCAGATATTTCTAATTGCAGAAATGGAAGACATTCGACTAGGTTCAACCATACCATTTTCAGAAACGGAACTCAATAGATGGATCACCCTGCAAGGTAAAACTGGTCTTTGCAAAGGTATAACATGCCATGAACGATATATGATGCACGATCGTGAAGAGTATTGGGATTTAAGATGTCCGTGCACACAGATATATGTGTTGTTCTGTGTTTGTAAAACTTTCATTCAGGCTAACTGATGATTAAAACACAATGCGTTTAATTTTTTCCGCACAAAATCTAAAAAAAAGTTAGTCTGGCTCTCTGCTTCGTATGCTCCCTGCTTTACACTCCGGTAGAGTAAGTCAGGTAATCGCCGACGCCGACATGATCAAAACAAATGGCCTCACATGGAGAGATCTAGTAATCTAACCGTAGCACATTTATTCCTTTAATATTCTCCTTCTAAATGACACATTATGCACTTTACTAAAAATTTTGAATTTATCCACCAATTAGTCAAATAATTAATTTTACAAATAGTTTTACTAGTATGCAAATATTGTGGAAAAGAGTACACACAACGATATTTTGATAATATTGCACATTTTACACAGCGTCATCTCAGAGATTCCGTCTCCAATCGATTCTTTTGATAAATGTTACGTCGATATTGATATGAGGTGATGTACGACAGCCTTAATATATCCAATGATTAAGAAAAAAATAAGCATTCTTTTACGAAGGGTCGTAGGTACCCATGCTTTTGCTTATATTGCACACTTCACACCATATTAAATATTCTAGTTGCAATTCATTCTTTGATTAACTAAACATTGATATTTACATCTCGTTCTACATGACACCTCAGACATAGTCAAATCCTAGGATCGAAATAACAATCCTATTCAACGATGAGGTGAATATGACGTTATTCCGTTCAGTATTATATTGTCCGACTGCATCATGTAAAACAATATTTGCAGTCAATCTCTTGATATTTTTCATGTCGGAATTGTCGCAAGCAGACAGATGACATATTTCATTTGCCAAAAATATGAGACTAAAATTCCATCGCTGAAAAACAAAATTCCATTCAGAATTGATTCTTCAACTAAGAGACTTAGCAGTCGCCTAGCCAACCCGCAGAAATGGGGGATGGAGCTAAAATAACCTCTATACAACGTTTGTGGGTGGAATGAGCTCCAGACGTAAGATTGAGTGGAGTTATGTTAGAATTTCTTTCTATGCAACTACTTGAACAATTTTATATTGATAATGATGTATTATTTTACATAAATTATATTCTATTATATGCAATCAGGCAGGGCAAATTACTTACCTCAACATGATACAACTTTGTATATACTGCTTTGTTTTTTTTCTTCATGAATTTTAAATTAATTAAATTAAATTTATTCATTAAATATACAAAAATATTAAATTTATCATACAATAATATTAAAGAGTTATTCTGCATCGCTGTAGGTTGTTCAAAGTCTATCGTATGTCTTCACCGACTGATTAAACTTCGATTTGAGGAGGTCAGTTTATTATTTAAATAAAAAGTCACAAGAAACAAATGTATTACAAAATAAAATAAGACCAAACGAAAATACTTCTTTTGGTATTTTGAGTAGAGGGATTACTGTTTATTGAGTTTAGAGTCTGTTCTGATTAAAGAATAATAACTTCGTGACCGGAACTATGATTCAGTTTACGTGGAATTTGTTTTTGATGATGTTTTGGACTTGAGAGGTGTCAGTCAATTTTGATTTTCGATTAATTCTGTTTTAGCGATGACATACTCACAATATGATTCTTCTGGTGCGTGCTGGTTAAGAGGTAGATATTTAAGGAAGATCAACTTTATATGTATTCAGATCTTACTGCAATAAACCGTGAAACATACTATTGATAGCAAATAATTGATGATTAAGCGAAGCATTCAAGATTGTCATCGAGGATCAATGGATCTCCTTTGCTGCAGTCTAAGTGTTGAAGCAGTCATCATAGGTTTGGTTGGTTGCGTAAGCTATGTCTTATAATATATTTTATGACTAAATTGGCATTCATGACTCCCGGTAATATACACAGATGATGAAATGGATCAATCTCCACAAATATAACCCATTTTTCTACTTACTTTTTAGTGTGGCTCATAATCATTTTCTATCTAGATTTCAGTGAGCACTGGAACTACTTATGCGTCTTGGAAATCTATGCGAAATGTACTTACAATAAATATATAGTTTACTGTGTTATCGATAACGGTATGTTATAAAGCAATATTGAGTACACGTATTCTATATTTAACAGCAGAAAACCAGCAGTTGCGAATTCTCTTGTCCTGTAGGATATGTCGACAAAACCGCATCAGGTGTGTTCTTCAATGTGGACATTTAACCTGTTGGAGCTGCTCAGAGCCACTTGTGAACTGTTCCATTTGCGGCACTCCGATTAGAAACAGATATGGCATCTACCTACATCCTCCATATTAAAAGGACAACAAAGAGACGTTTTATATTTTGCTGATCATTATTTTTCATTGTAATAAACGATTTTGTAAATCCTAGGCATTTGTGCAAGAAACACTCAATGCTAACATAACTTTTCAGGCATGTTTTAAAGTCACCTGATTACCAAATAATTATTGACCAATTACATATCAAGAGTACTCAATTCCATAAGAAACTAAATCTACAGTCCTATGTTTGTAGTCTCGTGATTCGTGTGGCAGGTGCGTGCCATTTCTTTAACGAGGTGGAATAATGTTTTATCAATACTGACATGTCGAGGTCTTTCGTCTCCTCCGACAACCCCGTTTGAATGTATGCCGTGTGTTTTGCTTGAATGTCTTTGAATGTTTCTTTTTATCTTAACTGGTCCATTACAATTCAATTTTTTTTCAAAAGCATGAATTCAGTGACTTAATAAATTCTTGAATTCCACTTGCCCACAGGATATTTCGGATGGCAGTTGTTTTTAGTGCTTTAATGATTTATACATTCATACTTTGCTCATTAGCGCCAAGTGAAAAAATAAAACTTATTTTTTTACGTCATTATATTGAGGTTCAACGAGAAAGCATTGCGTTTTTACGAAACACTATTGCGTTTATCCGAAATAGGATAGAGCCTCGTTTCTGATACATTTGACTTACTTTTAGATTGATTTTTAGAATATGACGGATGTTTTGGACAGATACACATTTATAAGAGTTTATTTTAGATTAAATGTTTTAAAAAATATGTATTAGGAGTTTTAGCACATAATCATCAAATCGTATATCGCAGATGCACACTAAAATAAAAACTGAAGAATATTTGACTGTAGAGGAAGAAAAATAAGACCGATCTCATTCAGGTAACCTCATTTCATGAGAAGGAAAGAAAGCTTTAAAGAAAACTGATAGAAAAGTCCAGGCAATTAAATATTAGTGTATTCTGCAGTACATAGACTCTAAATGTCCTATAATTGTGATGATTCCCGACAATTTGGATTCCAATGGGAACTGAAAGCAGGTTGCAGTTATATCTGCTTAAGAAATGTTCAGATGTTTTTGCTTAATGTCAGAACTTTTAAAGAATAAGAAAGACACAAAAACAAGTACAACTGTAAAAAAATTTTTTTCGATTGTAATACTTATTTTTTATACAGTTTATCTTTTATGTTTATGTCAATATACTATTTTATTATATGTCTGTGATAAGGGCCTTTTCATTTTTATGACCGTTTTTATATAATTAATGTCAGGATGTATATGAATATGAACAGTATTTCTGAATAGTATTTCTAATGTGTCCAATAAATATGTTTTATAGTCTTGTCTGGCTTTATGTACAAAAGAACCCAAAGATTCTGTGCAGTATGCGATGTTTATATACATTCTTTTGTCGAAAAGCCAACCTGGAAATATATTTTATGCGCAGATAAATATCACTGAACTACTTAAAAAGCAGTTTTGCTGTTGAAAATGTTTTGCTCAGCTTGAACAAACAGTTCTAAACATACATTACTTCTCTGTCTTTCTGTCTCTCTGTTTCTCTCTCTCTCTCTCTCTCTCTCTCTCTCTCTCTCTCTCT
This sequence comes from Unio pictorum, assembly GCA_030141615.1. NCBI lineage: Eukaryota > Metazoa > Mollusca > Bivalvia > Unionida > Unionidae > Unio > Unio pictorum. The sequence goes on along the minus strand of JARLTB010000043.1, from coordinate 9,684,131 downwards.
CTCACGCACACACACACACACAGACACAATGTACATAAATACATACAATAGTGTGAAGGTTCACCTCGTCGTCAATAGTGATGCTCTGTGACCGTGTATTGCCAAAGTAGGTGAAGTGGTTCACTACGCTGAGGATTTTGCCGTTGACGGTGATGCTGGGCTCCGCTCAACATAGGGCTTGTCAGGGATCGGCTGATGCAGGACTTTGGTCTTCTTGGTACTGAGGGTGAGACCAAAGCTTGTGCAGGAGCTGCATAACGTGTCAACGATGCATTGCATGTCAGCTTCTGCGCCAGTATTGAGAGTGCTGTCATCAGCAAGTAAGAAATCCCTCATGGTTTATGTCATGACCTTGGTTTTGACGTGAAGACTCCTGGGATTGAATAGTTTTCCATCTGTAAGGTACCTGATGCGGATTCCAACCTCTCCATCTCTGCAAGCGTTAGTCAGCATGGCGGTGAACAATACACTGAACACTGTCGATGTCAGAACACATCCCTGCTTGACACCATTGGTTACTGGGAATGGCTCAGATGTCTCTTCATTGTGATGAACTCGTGCTTGCATGCCATCATGGAAATGCTGAACCATGGATATCAAATTTCGTGGGTATCCGTACTTGGCCATTACCTCCCACAAGCCTTCTCTGCTGACAGTATCAAAGGCCTTAGTCAAGTCTACGTAGATGGAGAAACGATCGGTGTTTTGCTCTTGACATTTCAATGGTCCCACGTTCTTTTCGAAATCCATTCTGGCTTTCTGGCAGTAGTCCCTGGTCAAGATGTGTATTGAGGCGGTTCAGTAGGATTCTGGCGAGTATCTGTTTCCTGCAATTGAGAGTAAGGATATACCTCGGTGGTTGTCGCAGGCCTGACGGTTACGGGAGGGAGGTGTAAGAACATTTTGGTGATCAGCAGTTCATGCACGGCGCAAGTCTTGAGGAAAAAGAGACCGTTGCCGTTACAGTGACCCACCCGGTTCTTTCCTAGCTCTCCATCCCTGGAAACGTCAGCAATGATGGAGTAAAGATCCCCATATAAATTGACCTTCACTTCATCTGGGCTGGTCACGTTTGGATCATATCAACTGATGACGGTAAGGTGCTTACTTACAGGGAAGAATGAGATTTCATGGTCACTAGTCTGTGGTTTACGCCCTTGCAAGGTCCAACAAATTTCCCAATCAGTGCTGACTTCACTGCAAAGCCTACACCAGCCTCACAGCACCATTCTCTTCCTCGGCCTCGCGAGAAGAAAGTGTATCCGGAGCGACCTTTTCACAGAGTTTACTTTTTCCTGCTCGAGGCAGCAATATCCACGTTGTATTTGCATCTCCTCTAAAGTCTTTCTTCACCGCCTCAGACCATTTAGATGAGAGCATTCCATGCGCGACGTAAGAGGATCAATTTTCATTTTCTATTTTTTATTTTGGCTGCTGAATTATGGTCTCACCTTCATAGGTATTCTGGCAATAGAACTGTGAGCTGGCAATATTTATGGTACCTTTTCTAGCCCCTTCCGCATGTCGTGGAGGTGAGCAGTGCATTCATGAGGAGTGTTGATCAGTCAATGATTGGGCCGCCGGATTCCACAACTGCACCATGTCAGTGGTGTATGACTGTAATTGCCTAAAATCCAATGCAGGTTGTGGCTCCGGCTGCAAGTGTAACCGCACCTGCCGCATCGTCGTTTGACTATCACCACATGACTTTATGGGTGATGAAATGGGACGGGTGGATGACAAGAAAGACTTGCTCGGCAGCTTTGTTTTAACTGAGGAAGAGTTGAGCATTTCGTCGACCTCACTCTCTCGCCCAAAACCATCTGGATCCAGTAGCACGACAACGTCGAGATGGCCGGAGACATAGTTGAGTCCAGTGGATAACCAGGAAGACATACGCGTCTCGTCTTGCTCTTAGCACTCCAAGGCGTTTTGCTGGTTTCGCCTTTCGACCCATTGACCAGCGTGTAGCTCCTTCGCTCAGTTTGTCCAATTACGTCGTTACATGCTAGGTGGACAAGGCCGAAGTCACCGTGGGTTTAAGACCTGTCGGTAACCTTCAATTCAGTCGAGGCCATTCAATCGAGGCCATTCAATCGAGGCCCATTTCCGGGATGTGTGCGCTACGCATGCCACAGCATCTTGGTACAACAGGTGAGATCTGAGTGTGAATGTATGTATGACTGACTGACTGACTGACTTTATTTCCTCTTCAACAGAGATTACATCAGATTAATCAAATTCAGGATAATACAAATCATGAAATACAACAGAAAAGAGTATAAAATAAAAATTTCAAAAGTATACCAGTGTAATTATCAATGTAGTTCAGCAGCAGAGAGGGCAAACAGACCAAGTTTTCAAAAAAAAAATAAGGCTTCTACGGAAGCCTCCATTCAGTAAAACAAAATTTAAAAAAAACGACGCCGACATCTTCGATGTTGTCGTTGTCACAACCCCGTTGCTGCTAACGGGTTAACAATTCTTTTTACGATTTCAATTAAATATTTTATCAAGTCCGATACGATATCGTGTCTGAGGATCTGATAAAATTTATCGTCACAAATCCGTGTGGGATTGACTGAGCGTGACTAAAGAAATTTCTAAATCGATTATGATCCATATCACCACCGCACCAAGTCTGCCAGATATTTCTCAATGTGTGGGTATCAACTCCGTTAAACACGCATAGCAAATTACAATTATCTCTGATCACTTTAGGAATTTGAGTGTATCGTTGAGTGACATATATCACGTCTGCGTTTCTATGCCTGCCTCTGGAAAATATCCTAGCAGGATTCTTTTGATTGTCTAACATTATATCGTCGTACACAACGAGATTGTTAACTCCGATATCTAGGTCTTCCACGGATGGCGCTTCGTCAATATCTTTGATAAACTCAATCACATTCTCTCCTGTAGCTTCTGAAATGGTTTCATTATAATCTTTTAACACCTGATAACAATGCTGATTATCCACGCTTGGAGCAACTAAATATAATCTGTCCCATGTCATATATTTCATTATCATCGTGAGCAGCAATTGAGTTTTACTACTCCCTGAGGGTCCTATGATGATCATTCTGATAGAGTTTGGTAACAACGCGTGATGTTTGTTGGTGGTTTTTTCTTTAGTGCTGAGAAATAATTACTTCCATTAGATATACACAATATAATATTATGGATCTATATTGTGTGAAATGTAGGAAGCGTACACCAACGTTGGACCCAACGACTGTTGCTACAAAAAATAACAGGGAAGCGATCACTGGCAGGTGCGAAATATGCGGTATAAAAAAATATCAATTTGTAAAAAAAAAAACGGTGGTGATATCGCCGCCAAGCAAGCTAAACTCCCAGGAACGCCATGGGTGAAATACCCAGGTGAAAAACACCTTCCAGGATATATTTATTGTGGACCGGGAACGGGATTAGATATCAGACTTGATAGTCAGGATAATCCAAACCCAGGAGAAAATCCGATAAATGCAATTGATGATCTTCGATAGAATTATTAATAACCGCGATTGAATCTGAAAATGATCTCTCTTCGCGAATAACACCCAACCGGGAATTAATCGCGGTTATTTCATCGAATTTTGAAATAATATTTTCAAAGGTTGTTTTGATTTCTTCTGGTTTCACATCCTTTCCAAAAAACTTGTCGATGGCATCACCAGTTTTTCTAAAATTTTTACGTATATTATTAAATTGACTGAGATGAGAATCAAAATCAGCTCGTAATTTTGGTAAATTGTCAACGGTGGCTTTCACTTGTGCGATATGTAAATCAGGGTATGCACGCGGAACACCAGAGAAATTATTTATGGGAGTTTAGATGCTGTCAATGATATCATGTTGGAGTTGATTAAATTTGGTTATATGGTCGTTATATTCGTCACGTAGTTTTTTCATATCAATGGCGGAGTACACCAGCGGTGACTTTAACGTCATCGATGATTTTTTGTAATCCCGTTAGAGCATTTATTTGATCGAGGATTTTTTTTTAATTCATCTAAGTTTAATATCGATGAAATAACTCTTTTGATCATTCGTTTTACTTGCCCGATGGTAACTTCTTCACGACGATATGATACTGATCTTCCCCAAATATCTGCCATGGTATATTACAAGTTTCTTTTTAAGTAATTAATTGTTGTGTAATCATGAATGACTTTATGAGGTAATTTAGAACTCGTCGAGATAGCTGTTAGTGCGTTAAGGACCTCTCGTTCGCATATTGGAGGATCGGTTAATGTCTGCGTGGGTAACGTTGAGTACCATAACGGCGTTGACGACTGCGGCGTTGACAACTTAGACACATAATTGACAAATTCCCTTGGCGGTGTTAATCCATATGAATCAAAATAAATAATTGATTTAGGATGTATCGCGTAACACACCCAATGAGTTCCAGGTCCAGTGTGATCATCTAGATTAATTATACCAGTTTCTACGATATGTGGTTGTTTCGGTAATTGATCTTTCATGAATACACCTATGAAATGTTTTATTGGGAGTTTTCTTACTGCGTCGGCGAGGTCAAAATTAGACATGGGAACCACAGACGTTAACCCAGCAACATTTTTGCCAGCGAGAATGGACCTATGAAACCGCCCTGTTGAGTTCCCAATCCACTCCCATAGTGTTTTGTGAACCGGTTTCCCGGTAGTCTCAATCCCTTTCCCTTTTTTGTATACCCCTTTCCAAAAATTTTACCTATAAGATTACTACCAACAGCACCAGCAGCACCTAGTCCAAGCGCTTTAAGAGCAGGAATAGCTAATGGAGCTAATGCAGCAACAGGAAATATTCCACCGGTTTTAATCATATCGTTGACCGCGGCTTGTGAAAAAGTCAACTTGATTCCTGTGTTAGCTTTTAACGCTTTATTGAAATGATTAATCTGAGTTTTCGTCAGCGATAATTTATTTGATCCACCTGTCATTTGTTCTTTTTTAACGTTATCGCAGTACCACACGTAGTAGAATTTTTCGATTGTAGTTTTTTTATCTGACCGGGTGTCAGGGTGACACTAACATGATTATACGACATTTTATTTAGATAATAATCATCTAATTATCCGGCTACATATTTTTGAAAATATTACATATTTTCTATTGGTGCGACAATGACTCGCATTTTCCACCACCACCCTCGAGCGTCATAGATTTATCACTGAGAATAACAGCAACTGCTCTAAATCCTCCAAGAGCATCACCGATACGAGCCTGAAATTTTAAGTCAACAGTTGAATGTTTAGATAGATCAAGATGTTGTAACAAAAAGTAATAAATCGGATACAGATTTTTAAAATCCAATTGTGATATTTGTAGTCCAGTGTCCACGTTTCGATTGCGACCCATATAAGACCATAATCGGTGGTATACTCTACCTATCTGATTATCACCGTAATTGAGAATAGGTTGCTCTGCTGGTTCTTGCTGATTACTTACTCGCAATGATACCTCACTAACATTGCATTGATCTAATATCATATGAGACCGCAACTGTAAACTATCATCCGCAACCCCCGCTATTTTTTTAGTTCTATTTATATTTTGTAACGCAACAAAGACGTGTCTCGGCGCGCAAACATTTTTCGTAAGCGCAAGCTGCCAAGTAAAGACACCATTAACGTTACTAGTTAACGTAGCTGTTGTAATATCAGACCAGCTCAGTAATGATTTTCTTCCGTGATCCATAAAAGATAGCAACCGTGTCTCAACAGTCAACGATGGAGTCATAATTGGCATCCACAATGATAACTTTGTTAATTCAACTTTACCGTCAGTGATCGGATTGGCACCACGCCAGAGAGCATAATCATCAGTCGTTCTTCGTGTGAGCACTACAGTATGACTAGCACCAAAGATAACATTTCTGATATCTCGGCAAAATCCAAATTTATGTGACAACGGAATCGTACATGAAAATCTACCAAGGAGGTCTATATTCTTTTTTCTCGCTGCAAATCCTGCGTTGTAATTACAATTTTTACCCATAGCAACAGGTTCAACATCAGCATCATTAGCAGCAACTGTAACTAATTTTGGTCGCCGCATAAAAAATTCATGTTGATCAGCGCTATTAAGAGTATCCTTTGCAAATCATCGAATGTTCCGCAGATTTAATAAAATCGTCAGAGTATCTAGCTAAACCTATTATTGTGGTTGCAACATCAACATCGTTATCGATGGATTCGATTCGTGTAGAATTGATTATATACTGCGCGCTGTTAAATAACGCCATTATAAAATTATTGACAAACCCAATCGGAATATTTTCGAGGTTATCAGCAGCAACAAATGGAACGTCATCGTGTTTCACTTATCGTCCCTCTAACTCGATGAATGCTTCACATGGCAAGAAGTATTTAGATGTGTCATCAAATCTAAGTTCAATTCGTGACCTTATATTTGGATTCTGAGCACTATACGAAAAATATTGATTATCGCGTATATAATCATTTTTTCGTACAGGGGCATCTACATCAAAAGCATCATCTATCTCGTGTTTAAACATTTTATAATATAGTCGTCGTTGTATCATTAATTAAAATTACTTTGCAATTTTCAGACCGGAACCATCAATTAATCTCAACCGCGCTTTTGCCATTTTGTTGATTGCGCTCCCTACCTTAGGTGGCATTTGATTCGTAGATTGTAATTTTACTGTTTTTCTTCCTCTTGCGAACGACATAAGCTTTTCTTTTGCGGAATCAAATGCGTCAATAGCAATATTACTAGCCCTGCTACCAACTTCTGTACCTATCTTATCACCGAGAACTCCAGTAGCTTTTGACGCTATTTCCTTCCCGACCGGTAGAATTTTTGGAGCGATTCTAGTAAATAATCCGATAACAACATCCCCGAAACCATTTCCGTATGTTACCTTGTACACTGGCAACCGTGAATTTACGACATAAACAGGTCTGGCTCTGCTCATACTACGATGTACTATCATTTTATTTAAATGCTATTTATCTAATCGAATGACAAAGTCATCAATGAAAAATCCTTTGGATTTTCAGTCGCTGTAATAATCGTCAGTAAGATCATCAATGAAACTACGATATAACCCAATATCCATTACACGACCTTGAAATAACCGCTGACAGATTTCAGCAGCTTCGTTAATTATCTCCGGAAAATTATTCCCAGCTCGTTTTCCTCCGATGGGAACCTCTAACCGCGATATATCATCGAGGATACTTCTTGAACAAGGTATATTACCACCGTGATACCCCTCACCGGTAGATTTTCCAGGTATATCTTGCGTGAGATCAACTTCAAATTCTTCTTCTTCGGGTTGAGGATCTCTTTGTCTTCGTCCTCCTCGTCCTCTTGGGTTTGGTTGTATACGTTTTCGTTCTTCCTTCTCTCGTTGTTTTTGTTCGGTTTTTAATCGTTTTTGTTCAGATTCTACCAAATCTCTTTTTCGTTGATCTTCGATATATTTTTGTTCAACGGCAGTTATGTATACCTGATACGTGGGATCAGTAATATCAATTTGTGGTAGTTGATTTTTAATTTTGTAAACTGCTTTAGAAAAATCTTCTACGTTTTTTATATAACCATTTTGTTCAGGTTTTAAATGATTTCCTTTAGTGTAATATCCCAGCGCAGCAAACCCTACTAAATCAACTATATCAGTTTTATCGATATGTGCTAAAGTTTCCTCGGTAAATCTATCTCGTAATTCTTGAACTCTATCATAGGGCTTTTTTGGAGGTTTTACCTCTGTTTTTACCTCTGTTTTTACCTCTGGTTTACTCTCTTTTATCGCGGTTACAACTTCTCCAGTTGCCGTACTTATCGGCTTAAATAGTTGTTCAGTATCAGCAGTAAAATCTAACTTTTGTTGTTGTCGAGCTTGCAAATTATCTCTGAAAGAATCTCTCACCGGGAGAAATTCTTGATCGCAGCTAATCGGTCTCTATTTAATCTAGTTATTTGAGCTTCTCTGACGTTTGCCATTTTATATAAATATTATATCGCTAATTTATCATCGCGTTGCCAGTTATAAATTTCGAAGAGATTTTAAACAAAAATTGTTAACCCGTTAGCAGCAACGGGGGTGTGACAACGAAAATGTGGGCGTCGTTTTTTTTAAATTTTGTTTTACTGAATGGAGGCTTCTATTAAGCTTTTATGAAGAAGCCTTGGATTACCAAAAAGACACCTGTAAAAGTTGGGCTGCTCTCACCCCCTGAAATCTTATAGGATTCTATTTGAAATAGTTTCGGTTTGCTTGAAATAGTTTCGGTCTGTTCACACTCTCTGCTCCGTAGCAGCCTTTTTTTGTGTGCGATATTTTTTTGTTTTGAAATAGTTTCTATTTGTCTGAAATAGTTTCGGTTTCCGTAGAAGCCTTATTTTTGTTTGAAAACTTGGTCTGTTCGCCCTCTCTGCTGCAAGTTATTTCTACACTGCATATGTGCTTATGCATACATACACATATATACACATACACACACATATACACACATATATATAAATGTACACACATACACACACACACATATATATATATATATATATATATATATATATATATATATATATATATATATATATATATATATATACACTAACACGTATATGCACATAAACATATACACACACGTACACACATCTATACATATATATGTGGAACAACATGAAACCATTCTCAAATGAATAAAGATAGCAAAAGGTGACACTCATATGCTATATGAGCCAAAGAGCATTGTATCTCCGTGATCTGTCATACAACAAAATTGCGGAATTTGACAACAACAGGATGGCTTTTAATTTATGTTTGTTATTTTAAATTAATTAATTTATTTATTTAGCTTAACATCTTATTATTGTTGTTATGTTATGACATGTTGGTTGAAAGTAGGGCATGCATTTTATTGTGAAATGAGGTTATGCTTTTTGCCATCACCAACATGAGTTTATCCCATACATCATCGTCGATAGACGACAAGCAATCTACTCTGCTTCCAAGAAAGGTCTCCAATAGTATATCGTCTTCTTCATTCAATAAATTAACCCCGTCTATACCTCTAAAGTGTCAACCACCCTCTGAAAGAAGACGTTTCGTTCTTCAAGTAGCATTTCACAACATAAGATAAGATGTTTCGCTCTGTCGCCAGTCTCTTTTCCACAGAGTTTGCATATCATAGCTTTTCCAACAGGCATGACATATAGTTTCACTATTTCAGAGAGAGGCTATAACATATATGGAAATTTACGCCCAAGAAACCATATACTGCTTGGTCGTAAGTCCAAATGAATGTTTGTGAAGTGAATTAAATCGCTCCTTAGTTCAATATCTGTATTCCAGGTAGATTCTTCGAGGTTTTGAATATTATCAGTAATATACCGATTCCAAACAAGTTTAGCTTCCGTTTGTACTCTTACTGCATAGTCTAAGAGAACACTCACCATACCATATTTCTTGAATATTTTGTCAATATCTGCTGTAAACCCCGTCAGCGTTAGTGGGTTGGTCAAGTACTGACATAAACGCAAAATGAAAATCTTTTTCCAGATAAGAGTCCAATCGCGCCTACACAGCCGGTTAAAAAACACAATTTCATCTTATCTATGTATGCTTCCATTGACCAGAGTCCTAAGGTACTACGCGTTGCCTCTGTGGGCGAATATTTATCGAAAGCTTGCATAAATCGCGCTGCATATCTCTGACATAGCTCAAGTTCTTCTATATTGGTGTTTGTCATATTCCACGATAATTCACATCCATATAGGACTGAGGGTAGAATGATTCTTTTCCAGATTTTCATACTTGTTAGAGGGTTCATTCCCACGTCTCTGATACCAATAAAATAAAAAGAGTTTAATAAGTGTTTACCTTTATCGCATTCTTCTTTTACCGCGTCGTTTGGTTTAAAGTTGTACTTTAGAGGTATGCCGGCACATTTCTTACTCTTGACTACTGGAATTGGCGATTTGCTGAATAGAAAAGAAGGGATGTCAGTTCTTCTTTTGTTTATAAAGAGGATGCTGCAACTTTTATCTGCGTTATATTTCAATCTCCACATTTTCGCATAATTAGAGATTGTATGGAGCAGATGCTGCATCGAATGATGCGAATTAGCCATTACAGTTGTGTCATCCGCTAATAAGACACACGGCAGGTGGAGATCGACAAGTTTTAGGCCTCGCAAAGTGTGATCTAAATCAGTGATCAAATCGTCTATCATAACGAGAAAGAACCAAGCAGATAAGATACGACCCTGCCCTACACCCTGCTTAATATTGAAATATTTGGACAATTTGCCCGCAAATAAAACAGAACTGGTTACTCCCTTAAATGAGTCTTTCATGATGCGCCGCGTCTTCCCTTTTATGCCAAGTTTGTACAAATTGTAAAATAACCCATTGTGCCAGACTGTATTGAATACCTTAGCATTATCAAGAAATGTTGCATAGACAGGAGTATCTTTATCCATATAGTAGCATATAGATTCTTTGATACAAAACGCTGCAGTGATACTACCACAATTATTTCTAAAACCTTGTTGCAATGGATTTGGAAACTTAATGTGCTTAGAAAATATAAGTAGTCTATTACATATAATTTGCTCTAGGATTTTCTGAAGCACTGGAACTATAGTTATATCACGGTAATTATTCATATCTAATTTGCTTTTTCCCCCTCATTTAAATATTGGTATTACTAAACCTTGTTTAAAATGGCATAGGTACTCCTCGGCCTCGTACACTTTTTTGAAGACAGTTTCAAGTAACTGTACACTGCTTCGAGTGTCCGCAAACAGTAAATGCTCGGCAACAATACCGTCGTGACCACATGCCTTATCTTTATTGAGAGAACTAATTGCACTACTGATTTCTTCTCTAGTGGAAATTTTGTCAACAAATTCATCAAAGTGGGAATGGGTCTCTATACTCTGTTTTCTAACCTCTGCTAAGACCATCTGGTAATGATTCTCATCGTACAGATAGGTATTGTCAGGTAGTGACAAATTGGAAAAATGATTTGCCCATAAGTCTCTTATAGAATCGTGGTCGCGTACAATTTTTCCGTTAAATTCAATTTCGTATATGTAATCACGTTTATGTCTTTTATTCCGTATAAACTTATAGAAAGTGGAAATATCGAGCTCTGCAGCCTTTTCAAGCTCACTGAACTGTTCTCTATCAGATATTTCTTTTGCTCTCAGTAACTCTTTTCCAAACAGTTTCTTCGCTTTCTTATGGTTCGCGTATGACTGAAATTCCCATCCTATTGGCCTACCATTAGAGTGTCATACCTTACGTTTCAGCTTCATTTCTGTATGAAACTTTTTTACGTTTGGTAGTTTCCAATAGGGGTTAGCGTACGGGCAAAACCTTTTTACGGGCAGAAACCTAGAAGCCGCGTCCTGTAAAACCTTTACCTTGTCTTGAATAATAACTTCAATATCGACATTTGTCTCTAGTTCTGTCTTATTCATTTGCGCTAAACATTCATTGCGTGTTGCTTCCTTATACCTATTTATTTGTTCTGCCGATGCTTTCTTCCAATTTATGGAGGGAATTATATGCTTCTCAGTCATTATTATATTATATGCAAAAGGAATAACCAACTCTGCAGATCATAATCCTGTAAAAACAATGTTCAAAGGATGGTCATCAATTATTTCGGCCTTAACCACTAAATCGAATTTGTTTTCTTGCAATAGTATATGGTCTATCAACGATTTGGATTTACCATCGATTGAGACAAACGTAAAGTCAGGCCCTTCACAAATAGATTGACTATTAACGGATATTAAGTGCCTATCGGTCAGAAACTTTTCTAGAATAGCGCCTCTAGCGTTTGTTGTTAGACAGTTTGCTTTGGAGCAAAGCAGTGAACTTAACTGCCTATTGAAGTCTCCCGCGAGTATGGGAATGCCTTCTTTACAGAACATATCAAACTGGTCCTTTAATCCCTCCATTGTTTCATAGTAACTTGCAATAGGAAAATTAGTTGATGGCAAAAGCGCTCCGAATACAAAATATTTCAATTTATCATTAAATATTACCTCTATTCCTAAGACTCTATCGCTGCCGACGCTCAACAAAAGGATTAACGCAGAGTGACTTCCTATATAGGATTGTTATTCCACCAAACCCTGTATGCATTATCCTTTCTTCATAATTCAGTTTTAGCATATTGTCAGAGCGTGAGAAAGATTTAAACTTTGGATGTAAATTGTCTAGGAAGTTGAGTTGCTTTGGAAGAAGCCAGTGCTCAGAAAGCACTGCAATATCTAACTCATTTAGCAAAGAGGGCAAGTATGGTGCACCATACATGGCTCCTTTTACGTTCCATGTCATCGGACGAAATGTACGACTAGATTTTCAACACAAGTATTACAAAGACTATAAAGAGGTTGATCATAATGTATCCATATGTATGCGACTTACTGCCCCTTTATATATTTTCACCTGAACCTCTTGGAGTCCTTATCACCGTAATCCTCATACCATTCTCTTGCCCATACAAACCAGCAGTAAAGTGTCCTTTCCTCCTCTTACACGCCAATGCTTTAAGATCTGAGAGTCAATTATTTCTATTCCTTTTTTTCTTGCGTGCTTTTTTATACAAGTTCTCATCTCCTCTCTCGTTCTGTCAACCGGTGTCCTGGACATTAGAACTCGACGTTCATAAGAGTTCCTCACTCTTTTTTGTGTTCTGCAGTTTCTGTTAGTTGTGATGACATCGATTGTTCTGTTTCCTTTATCAAAGTCTTTTGATGAGGTGGCTGAATTATTTTTGAATGGTGATCTTCTTTCCCTGTCGATATTTCTTGCATTTTCCCGTGCTGAGTATTTCTGATCACGGTGATAACCACGTTCTCCATTATCTTCAATTACTGTCAATTCTTCAGTTGAGGTACTGGGTATGGTGGAGAGAGTCAGAGCCACTCCTTCCCTTGAATCAGTGGATTTCAAGCGACCGCCTTTGTTCTTCTCCATATATTCTGTTTGGTCCGATAAATGCTTCCGCCGTTTTGTACGATCAAGATTACGAGCAGTTCTCACATTCACCATATTTGCTGTTTGTGTTTCAATTGAAGGTTTGCCCATACGCACTATATCAGCTAGTGTTATTTGAGTCTGTGCCTCGCATTTTGTGGTTACATTTTCTTTATCTTTATCACATGCTCTATCTTCGAGCAGTTGATGAAAAAACAGTTGGTGACCTTTAATACTTTCCAACTGGTTATTCTTCTCCCTGAGTGATATTCTCAAGGCCAGATTGTCTTTAGATAACTTTCCTACCTGTTTGCATCTTTCTTATTCCGATTGTAGTCTAGTAGAGTTAATATCTCTAGTGTACAGTTCTTTATGTATCTTGTCAAGCTCAGTTTTCAATTCATTTCTGATGTCATCTTTCATTTGTTGAATACTGCTTTGTATAAAATGTTTTAGATCTATTATCTTGTATAAATTCTCTATTGTTATGGAACTGTCATCTTTATCATTTAAAAGAGATGATACTGAATTGCATTCGGAGTTCTGCATCACCTGTTCTGGTTCTGATTATGACCGCTGTGACTGTTAGATCCTTTTCTTTTAGATACTTTGCTCACACATGTACTGCTATCATGGATACCCGTGCGTGATTTCTGTCTCAACACGAAGCTTTTCACTTCGGATAATTTGTTATCTCCTGCTAAAAAATGGTATAGAATAAATATATCCTCAGCTAATCTCTCCTCTAGAGGCGCACTATCACATCTTACTGTCCTCTCATATATTCGAGTCACAGGATAATTACTGTTTTCCAATTTAGCCAGGTCATGTAGTGATAGCCTTATATCTTTTAAATTCTGCGCATCCAATTCCAAACACATCTTCCTTTTAAAATCATCTCTGTCCAAAGTTCCAAATTTAGAATTGATTTGCAGGTATATATTTTTCTCAGTCTGGGTTGCTATCAAGTCTTCTTCTAGGTAAGACTTTTCATCACCACTGTTACGCTCATCTATTTCTAGCTCGTCCGCCATGTCCGTAGTTAACAGCAATGTCCGTTTAAATTTGATAAATTAGTAAAAGCTTGTTATAGGCCGCTCACACTTGCATTAACTATTAGGAGTCATATTCTGCTAAGACACATGTAACCATTGTATGCTTTACTACATCTCGTGCATCACTTAGCTGTAACTGTTCTCACCGTTTTAATGAGACGTAATACCTGCGGTAACTCAGAAATAACACATTGCTACGATACCAAGATTAATGCGTCCACTGTCATATTGTTTTATGGATGTATGTATGGATGTATGTATGCAACATGTTTTGGGGTGTCTGTTATTATATAAAAATGATTAACTTGTTGTATCAAGTGTTCTTTTATTGCAGGAGTTAATGCCATTTTCAACATAAAATAGGCTATAAATAGCGGCCAGAATAAACGGTGGAGGAATCCGGGGAAAATCCAAGAATGAACCTCGGACCCACGAGAAGCTACTGGAAAGCTTGCTTACATATCCACATTATCTGAATCTGAGACTCGAACACACGCTGAGGTGAGATGGCAGTGATATGTAACGGTGAGCGTTTAGACAACTCGGCCACTCGAAGTCCCTGTTGGTTCATGACTATTTTAGATTAAAGATTGTAGTATCCTTAAGTATAGAATTTCTTTAAAACGAAACATGCATGCTAGGGAGGTATAGCAAATACTAAATTAAGTATCATTCTTTGGATATATTTGTTTCTGCACATTGTTCTTAAATACTCTGATTGTAAATTCTTGCATTGGATTTGTGTGTAAAACGTGTTTGAAGGCAAATGGGTTTTGAAAGCACGCAAATGCGTGTGATTAAAACTGTTATGCTTAGGTATGTAAGACAGAGAGGTATAGCAGCAGAGGAGGCGAATCAGACAACTTTTTAAAAAAGTTTTCAATGGATTACGGCTTAAAACCCGATCAAATCAATGAAATCAGGCAAAAAATCAATGAAATCAGGCCAAAAAAAATCAATGAAATCAGGCAAAAAAAAAAAAAATAATGAAAAAATCAATGAAATCAAAAAACATGATCCTGCAGGAGTAAAAACTCTTCAACCAAATATTTTATTAAGTCCGATACGATATCGTGTCCTCGGGTCTGCTAAATTTATTGTCACAAATCCGTGTGGTTTTGACTGAGCATGACTAAAGAAATTTCGAAATTGATTATGATTCATATCACCGCAGCACCAAGTTTGCCAAATATTTCGTAGTGTATGAGTATCAACTCCGTTAAATACACACAGCAGATTGCAATTATCGCGAATCACTTTTGGTATTTGTGTGTATCGTTGAGTGACATATATCACGTCCGTGTTTTTATGTCTGCCTCGGGAAAAAAATCCTAGCAGGATTCTTTTGATTATCTAACATGATATCATCGTATACGACTAAATTGTTAATACTTCCATCGATGTCTTCCACGGAAGGGGCTTCATCAATATCAGTAATAAATTCAATAAAATCATCATCGATTTCAAATTTTTTTGCTTTCTTGTTAAAATCTTTGAGCACTTCATAGCATCGCTGATCGTCTACACTCGGGGCTTTTAAATACAATTTGTCCCATTTCATCCATCTTGTTATCAAATTAAGTAGCAGTTGTGTCTTTCCACTTCCAGATGGTCCGATTATAATCATTCTAATTGAATTCGGTAAGATTTCATGGTGTTTAATAGGTTCCCGTCGTCGGGTAGCTGAATAATCAATTACATTCATGATGTTATATATAAATTATGGATCTATATTGTGTGAAGTGTAAAAAACGTACTGGCACAGATGACTTGACGACGATTACAAGAAAAAATAACCAATCAGCGCTTTCTGGTAAATGCGTACAATGTAGTACAAAGAAATTTAGATTTGTTTCTAAACTCAAGGAACCTTTAAAAAAAAACGAGGAGGTGATATCGCAGCCAAGCTAACTAAACTCCCTGGAACCCCATGGGCAAAGTATCCAGGAGAAAAACACCTTCCAGGGTATAGTTATTGTGGACCGGGAACACGATTAGATATCAGACTCAATAATCATAACCAACCCAACCCCGGTGAAGAACCAATAAACGCCATTGATAAGGCCTGTCACCTTCATGATGTCGCTTATAAAAGCAGCAATCTGCAACACAGGCATCTAGCAGATGTGAAATTAATTCATGCGTTAAATGCTATTCCTGATAAATCTTTCAAAGAAAAATTGGCTTCCTTTTTGATAAAATCGGCTATGAAAAGCAAATTGATGTTAGGTGCTGGTAATTAATAACAACATGGAATCTATTTACTATTCTCCAAAAGGATACTGGAGGGGTAGCGCTGCAATCCATAAACTCGCTAGCGCTGCAAAAGTGAAAAAAACCACTGCGGCTCATTGGTTATCCAAACAGGCACTATGGCAAATTTATCTACCACCGCCTAAACAAATTCAATTCTCGCATTTTGATGTGACCGGACCCAATGAAGTTCATCAGGCTGATATATTACTTTTGCCACATGATGGTGGTTACAAATACGCATTAACCGTAGTTGATATTGCAAGTCGATACAAAAAAGCAGAACCGTTGAAAACAAAATCGGCCACTGAAGTGGCTTCTGCATTTGAAAAGATTTATCGACGAGGTCCTCTGCACTGGCCAAATCTATTACAAATTGATCCTGGCAAGGAATTTCAGGGTGCAGTGTTATCTACAATGAAATATCACAATGTCACTATCAGACGGGGGCATACTGCGCTACATCGTGATCAGGCAATTGTTGAACGGTTTAATAAAAACCTTGCTGAGCGGTTATTTGGATATCAATACGCAAAAGAATTCATCCAAGAAAAAAGATCCCGTGAATGGGTTAAAAGATTACCAGCTGTGATTACTGCGCTGAATAACGAGATTACTAGAACAATCAACATGAAACCTATCAATGCGATTAAAAAGAAGTCAATACCTGAAAAACCACAAAAAGATTTCAAAGAACCAATTCTTGGTAGTAATGTCACTGTTAGGTATTTATACGAACCAGGAGAGCTTGAAGGGGGCAGAAAAAGGGCTACTGATCCTATTTGGAGTGTTACTGTACACAAGATATGTAGTATAACACGATCTACGGGTAGACCTCCAGTCTATAAACTGGATTCAACTGCCCCTCAGCGGGGTTTTACTAGACAACAATTACAAGTGATACCCGAGGATACTCAATTGCCACCGCATGGTCTTAACTAGCGCCGTTGCGTCTGTTGCACTCAAGACAAGTTAACATCACATTGTTTCTGACATGACCGAGATTGTTATTTTTTCTGTCAACGGTAAATTGGCGAGGATCCTTATCCGAATACTAACAACGCATTATACAATTGCAACTTGCGCAGTGATTATTCTGTTGTTTGTTCAAAGTGATTATTAATTCAGAATCAATATCAAATTCTCGTTGTTTTTTTTTTGTCTTGTTGTTTGTAACCAGAAAGTTTTTTATCAATAATTTTAACATCAATATCATCCATTGTGGTGTCATCATCTAAAACAATTCTTCGAAGTTGATTTATTTTTCGTACTCTGGATACTGCGAGATAGACTAAATTTGACCATTCGATGCGATTATCTACCATCCAAACAATTGTATCCGATATTGTCAGCCCCTGTGAAGAATGTATTGTTGCTGCGTATCCTAGCGTCCATGGGGATTTATTAGCACGCAATGCATCTTCAACGACATTGATATCAACCAGCACAATATCATTTAATACCAGAATTTGTTTTTCACGCTGTCCTGGAATATCAACTTCAATGTTCTGTTTTCGTGTATCCGATGGCCTATAACAAAGGGGTACTGGAAGTGTTGCAAATTTTTGTTTATGCAATTCAAATAACTTCATCTGAAGTGTGTCTCTGACTATTTTTCTACTTGCAATTATCAAATCGTTTGGTCTCCATGCTTCCCAAAACTCATTCATTGGAGTTTCCGAAATTATTTCACGGGCTATTTCACACTGGATTTTATCCGGTTGTAATCTAATTAGTTTCTTAAATTCTTTTAATTCATTATCAAGTGATCTATGATCGGTATCAATTTCTTCATAATAGTCTACAAAACCCTTTAGCCATTCATGTGGGGATGCACCGACAAATGGTGGTGGTTGGCCGTGATCACCGCACATGACGATTTTTGTATTTTTCAATAACAACCACTCAAGAAATATTTTTAATACATCTAATGATACTGTGTCTATTTCATCCCAAATTATGATTTCAGGAATAAATTTCTCTCCCATACGCTCAGGAGTCCATTTATCTCCCTTCCATCGGAAAAAGCTGATAGGTACAGGCATTTACCCCTCTCTGTATCATTTCTCTTGCAAGTCTGTGTGTTGGTGTTAGTACAATCATATTTGGATTGGAAACACGAAATAACTCAATTGCCCGGGTTGTTTTTCCTGACCCACCACAACCGTTTAAATAAACTGTTTTATACCGGCATATTGGATCAGATATCGGTGGTGCATTAGAAAATTCTGAACACTGATTGCTTTCTAAATAATTATTTTCAATTGTAACATCTGCTGATTGAATATAATCATGAAGCATTTCCTTCTTAATTCTCCATGACCCCCAATTCTCGTTGCCAGTAGCCTTAAAATCAGCCATATCGCTTTTTATGTAAAATGAATCAGTGGCAACTCTAACTGCGGAGTTAGGAAATTTATTGATCATTGAAAACAGATTAATAGAAGCATAACCGAGCATAGAAGCTCTTAAGTGTGTGTACTGAGGATTGTATCCATCATTGTAAGTAACAATTGTACCCAATTTGGTTCCATCGGACAGAAATGCGTCCTTACGATTGACATATAGGCCTTTATTCGTTAGATCCGCGATTACAAAATCGTGTTCAGCTTTGTCTATAATCAATCGTGAAGAATATCTTGTATTGTCGTATTTACCACCCTGGGTAAATTTACCGATTATTCTTCTACTGAGATCTTTTGCTTCATTGTTTCTGATTTCAAATAACTGTTTGGACCAATCCATGATTTGTTGTTCATTAAAATCAGGAAACAGTTTTCGCTGTTTGCTAATTATTTTTTCTAGATCAGGTTGTGGTAACCAGACTGATTTCTGTGCTCGATAGGATATAATTGCTTCACTGACAATTAATGATTTTAACATCTTACAATCAAGCATATACCGTAATAACACTATTGGCATCCAGTGTTTTTCAGACATGTGTTTACCAATCCAAAGATAACTACACGGATGAAGTCCTGTAGCCATTTCAAATGATACTACACGAGCGAATCCTGTTAAATCAAAATCAGGCAGTGGTCCATTAATAGCAACACGGGTCATTTCGTGTGTAGGGTGTCCAAATCGTTTGAAATATTTCTCACATTCTCCATACCCGAGAAAACTTCCTGGATAACACGCAATCATATCAACGGAAATAACGGTTTCAGGGTCGTATTTTGTATTCCATAACCCTCCATGGCTGTATTCAAGACAGGACAATCTGACATCTGATAAAAACTCACTTCGTGTTGGTTTCCACGCGTTTTTCTTCCTAGCAAAATGTGCTGCAATTGATGGTAGTGTAAAACAGTTTGCTAATAATTGATCGTTGTCTTCCCCCTCCTGTGAAAACTCACTAGCTAGTTTTTTCATTTGATTATGCAGCTCTTCAGTACGGTACAATTCTCCGTTGGGTCTTACAAACTGATCAAATCTACATTCCTCGTCTGAAGTACTATGAAATAGCCACATTGACACAGGATCGTTTTTACTCAAATTGTAAATAGCATCAAATAATTTCTGCTCTGAAAAAAACTCTTCGGTTTGGGATAGATATTTTACGGTTCTATCCCGTGGAAATATTGTTACTGCAGATGACCATGCGTGTTCGTTATGATCAATAATTTCAATTGGAGCTCCCTGTGATTTATATTTCGATTCGTATAATACTTCTCCGGTTATTGTCGTTACTGATATTGGAAATCTTAATGATTTTTCTAATTTAATTATATCCTGAATTGTTGCCCCATGCTCTTTTACCGTTAATTCCCATTCGGTTATTTTTTTTCGTATTAGATCAGTTAGTTTATTTCCCCGGGACGCATTTGTGAAGTGTTCCATTATTCGTTCTGCTACACAATTGAGCCCTGTCGAATATTTCATGGGTGCTAGTTTTGCAATATCAGGTTTTTCATTGAGCGGATATATCCCGTAAATAACTGCTGTGACAGGATAAGATCTTTCGTAGTATGGTTTATCAATTCCGGTTAAAATTCCTGGTTTTGAATCCTGATTCACGGTGACAGTTTTTTTGTCCCTGAGAATGGGTTCAAATTTATCCCTAATAATCCATTTTCCATCATCACGGATAAGGAATTTTATTCGAAAAAATTTCTTTCTTCCCCAAGACGTGAAATTATCACTGCTGCTTTTTCATCATTCATGGTAGCGTCAACAACACCATCAATTCGAAATGTTGACCAACAATAAGATGCTCCATCACGCTTGAATTCATTAAAACAGTCTCTGATTTTACTAATCATGGCTTTATCAAGAATTTTATTCTTGGGTGTATTAGAAACTATATCAAGATTGAATTGAGCATCTTTCCAGGGTAATCTCTTGTTACGTTTTTTGGGTCTATCGAGATTAAATTTAGGATTAATTTTCAATAATCTCTTAAACTCCTTCATGTTTCTGTCTATTAAACGTTTTTTGGGTTTATCGAGATTAAATTTAGGATTAATTTTCAATAATCTCTTAAACTCCTTCATGTTTCCGTCTCTTGGATGATTTTTTGGTTTATCGAGATTAAATTTAGGATTAATTTTCAATAATCTCTTAAACTCTTTCATGTTTCCGTCTCTTGGACGTTTGAGATTAATTTTCAATAATCTCTTGTTTCCGTCTCTTGGACGTTTTTTGGGTTTATCGAGATTAAATTTAGGATTAATTTTCAATAATCTCTTAAACTCCTTCATATTTCCGTCTATTGGACGTTTTTTTGGTTTATCGAGATTAAATTTAGGATTAATTTTCAATAATCTCTTAAATTCCTTATCAGTATTGAATTTAGCATTTTTCAAAGGCAATCTCCTTAACTCCTTCATGCTATACTAAAAACAAGTATTTAAATGAAAGATTTATGTATAATGAATCACTGCAAATGGCTTATGATTGGATCGACGACACCGTGTAACAAATCATGCAGAAATGAGTTCTGTAGGTATCATATGCAAAGCTTTCGACGTGGAAGCCTTGGTCCGTTACCCTGTATTCGATGTGGAGTTGGGGTCAAGGGAAAATCGCAATTATGTCTAAATTGTGGTGGTAAGCGATACAGGGAGTTGAAGCGTTATTATGATAAAAGAATAAAAAATGGACAATCAATCAGAAATTATGACCCTGAAAAAGTCTTTGACCCTGACAACATCAAGGATAAAATCATAAGAACCCCTCAAGACTACATTGAAAGATTCATCATTAAACAAACAATGAATTAGACAAACAATAGTATAGTATATAATGAACCAAGAATTCAGACCACACCCAGTGATTACAAATTATGAAGCTTCCAGTGATGGTATCGTAAGAAACCGTAGATTGAAAAAACCGGTCGGTTTTGTGAGTAATCAAGGGTATTTGATGTTTACTGGGGGCAAGAAGAGATATCTCAATCACAAAATATTATTTGAATGCTTTAATGGATTGATCGAGGATGATTTTGTTATCGATCATAAAGATTCCAATCCAAAGAATAATTCTTTATCAAATCTGCAAGCTATCACACAAAGTGAGAATACCAAACGAGGAAGGACTGGGAAATACTCGAAAAAAGCGAAACCAGTAAAATCTTTGAATACAATAACTAACGAAGAAAAAATATTTCAATCAATATATGAAGCCGGGAAGTATTTCAATATTTGTAGAGCCTCAGTACGATTCGTTGCAGAGGGGGTTTGTCGATCTGCCATTTCAAAAGAGAGCGGACAGAAAATTAAATTTAGTTATGTCTAATACGCCATATTTTTCAATTAGAGATATGTCATTGTTATAGAATAATGAATTCTGAAAACATGAATAGCATCATAGTTGAAATTTTAAAATTGAAAAGTCATGATATTGAACTATCAGATGGGTTAAATCCTGATCAAATCAAGTCGGATTTTCAGGATATAGAATACGGGGTTAACACTAACAAGTATATGCTACCAAAGAAGTATGCACTCATCAAAAGAATTCAGAATTCTATTAGAGACTCTCTTGCATTTTCCAGTGACATCAGTGTGTTCGTTCCGTTGTATACTATCGTAGAACGAATACGAAAAGAATTAGGTAACGAATATGAATTGAAAAAAGAGGTCAACTCTAAAATTAGAAACCTACGGGCGTTAATTCAAGAAAATGAACAATTTTGATTACCCGACCCCTTTATCATTTTTTGATTGCCCGACTCTCATAGAGATTTTCATTTTTTTAGCCGACCCTCAAGGGGGGATGTCAAAATAACACTTCCTTGATGATATTAAAAATCATCCGACATGTCAAAAATAGAATGAAGTAAGTGTCAATATTATTTATTTTATATACAATTTGGACACTTCCTTCATCGATGATAGAAGCTGTTATAGGATGAAATAACACTTCCATGGTGGTGTTAAAAATCATCCGACATGTGAAATGTTTTCGTCTGTTAGGTCGGGATTAAAAAATTGTTTTACAATTGAAAAATTGTTTCTGATTTCAAATAATGGTCAATGAAGCATTAACGACCCGATTGGCTCGTGAACGATTAGATACAATTAAGAGATTTATACCAATTCGTGACTCTGTAAGGAATAAACTGCAACAACGACAGAGTCTTCAGACTGATTTTGCTTTGGGGTCTGAAGAATTGTTTAAACCAGTAACCACAGCAACGAAAGGGGTAGAGCATGCTATACGGGGAGATGTTTCCGAGACGGGGAAATCTGTTATTGGTGAACTTGAAAAAATAGCAGCGAAAACTGAACAAACAAAACAGGCTGTACAAAAAATGGAATCAAAAAGAACAGTAGATGATTTACGCGTGAGATTTAACGAGGAAATGTTAGCAGAAATTGATAAAACTGATCCAACAGCAATTCCTTCGCTTGTTGTTACGTCTTATGAAAACAGAAAAAAATGGTTGAAACCAGAACATCATAAGTGTGTTAAGAATTTCACTCATTGGGCTAATATATTTTACAAAATCAAAACTGAAAAAAGTCAAATTAAGAAAGATAGTGCATCATTGGATATATCAATGCGGTGGGTATAGTGTATAATCAATACGAAGAGTTTAAACAACAACAAAAAACGCCAAGATTGCAAAGAAAGCGACAGCAACCTGCAAAGAAAATATCTTTCTCGCCTAAAAAACTACCACCTGATGATGATGATGATGATGATGATGATGATGATGATGATGATATTTTTGATTATTTACAAGAAAAACCGGATGAAGCAGCTGGTTATAGCGGAAGTGGATTAGGAACCCCAAGTAGGGTATGTCCTGATAGTGTTATCAATGATATATCACGATTAGATGTTCTTGTAGGAGGTTTCCGAGCTGGAAATAATTCACCGGAAATAATTAATGAAGCAGCTGATATCTGAAGACGGTTATTTCAAGGCGGTATCATGGATATCAAAACATATCGAGATTTCATTGGCGAGTTAGTGGAAAATGGGTATCATAATGACTGAAATCACTAGTGATTGTTTTACAATTGAAAAATTGCTAGCAATTGAAAACACTAGTGTTTTTATAATAAGATGATCATACACTACAATCATGATAAACCAACCCCCGTCTATGTAGTTAATTCACGGTTTCCAGTTTATAGCGCATATTACGGAGATGGTTTCGGTGATACCATTTTAGGATTATTTTCAAGAATGGCTCCAAAAGTGATGCCGTTAGCTAAACAATTAGGAATGAAAGCCATTGATGTTATTCGTGATAAGGGTATTGGTGCTGTTGGAGATCTCGCCGGAAAGGCGTTTTCAGCTGCGAAGAATAAAATAACATCATTAGTGAGACGAAAAAAGAAACCGTTACCGTCTACAGCGGAAATGCCTGCAAGTGTTAGTAAAATTATAAATAACGCAGTAGATGAAAAATTAGCGCAATTGACTTCAACCTCTGACCAAAGCAATATTGCAAATATGATAGCGGGAAGTGGCTTTAAAAAACTACGACGATGAAAATCGTTTACGATGAAAATCCGTAGGATTTTACGATTTAGACTCTGATAAATAGAATAAAATGTTCAAACAGTCACGTGATCCAGCGTTTGATATAGACGCCCCAGTTCGCAAGGATGATTCTGTACGCGATTATCAATATTACGCCTATCATGCAATAGACCCAAAGAGTCGATCGCGAATTGAACTTCAAGTCCATGATACCAGTAAATACTTTTTGCCTTGTGAAGCATTTATCGAAGTAGAAGGAGAATTTGTAACAGCTGCTGATACTACTGCTGTACCAGCACCGTATCCAGCTGGTACTTAAGTCGGTTTTGTCAATAATGGTATTATGGCGTTATTTGAGAGTGCTAGATATCTCATTGATGGAAAAGAAATTGAGTCGATAGATCGTGATGTTGATGTGGCTACAACAATAATCGGGCTAGCAAGATATTCCGATGATTATACAAGATCAGCAGGACCTTCTATGATGTTTGCAAAAGATGTTATAAATACCGCTGGAGGAAATCAATTTGTTGTAAGACGACCAAAGAATAATGCTGGCACCGCTAATATTGATGCCGAGGATATGATTATAAACAACGATGTTAATTTCAATCTAGGAGCTGCAACACGTATTTCAATGTTGGAAGGGCGGCGTAAATTATTTTCATGCGCGATTCCACTGCATCACATATTTGGATTCTGTAGAAACGTCCGAAAAGTTATTTATGGAGCGAAGCATGCAGTATCGCTTGTACGAAAGAGTGATGATAATGACGCAATTTGGAGGATTGCAGCAGACAATGCAAATCCCAATGCTGATGCCGGTAAAGTCAATTTAACAAAAATATCATTGTGGATGCCAGTGTTGACTCCAGCAATTACCGCAGAAGAACGATTACTATCATTTATGGACCAGGGAGGAAAATCATTACTAAGTTGGCTAACGGTAAGTACAGATGTGAAGCAATCAAATCTGAACGGGTTATTCACGTGGAATCTAGCATCAAAACAAGGCATGGCTGCACCACGTCATATATTTATTGCGTTACAGGATAACACACGAGTTGGCAATCAACTCTCCAGCCATATGATATTTGATCAATTAGGTGTTAAAGACGTCTCACTGAGAATAAACGGCCAGCAGGAACCATCTGAAGATGTACAACTTGATTACGGTCAAAATCATATTGCACGCGTGTATCATAGGTTGTTGTCATTTATGGCACGTGATCAAAATGTTGATACCGGTCTGCAAATATCACAATTTGATTTTAAAAATCTGTATCCGATTTATTACTTTTCATTGGAACATCTTGATTTAACAAGACAATCTGTTGTTGATATACATTTTAGAGCTAATGTGCTTCGTGGTGCTATTGATAATTATAGAGCGGTTGCTGTCATTCTCAGCGATAAATCAATGCTACTTGAAGGTGTTGGAGGAAGAATGAGAGTGGTAGATGCACCAGTGGAAAATCTTTGAACGATTTTTCCATTGAATCGCTTTACAATTTAGAATCAATCTATTATGTATAATATGTCATATAGTAATATTAGTGTTGCGTTAACTCCTGGTCAAATCAAAAAATTGCAATCGGAATCAGCTAAAAAATGTGGAACCACAATCACGCTGAAACCCAATCAAATGACTGGTGGTGCAAATAAATTATCGCTGACAACTCGTCAAGTAAAACACTTCAATGATGCACTTGTAGCAAAAAAAGGTGTTCAGATTACTCTTTCTGCGGCTGCTATCAAAAATATGATTAAAACAGGCGGTATATTTCCATTGTTAGCTGCGATTCCGGCCTTGATTGCAGCAGCAGCCCCAGCTTTGGCTAAAGCAGCGGCGTTAGGAGCCGTTGGTACTGCAGCAGGAATGGCACTAAAGAAGGCATCTGGACAGGGATATAAAAAAAGGGAAGGGGTCTAAGACTACCAGGAACCCCGTATTCATGGTACAGCGGAAAAGGCCTGAGACTACCAGGAACCCCGTATTCATGGTACAGCGGGAGATCCGTTCACGGATCAGGTCTAAGACTAGGACCGGTTTACTAGTTGAAGAGTCTTTGACTCCAATGTCCAATTTTGATTTAATGGATGCTGCTAAAAAACTAGCGATTAAAAATTTCAGAGGTCTTTTTATGAAAGATCAGTTACCACATCAACCAAACAACACTGAAACAGGTATCATTAATCTCGATAACAGCACAGGACCCGGAACTCACTGGGTTGCATACGCTATTGATCCACGGGCAATCGTCTATTTTGATTCATATGGATTAGCACCGCCAAAAGAGTTTATGCGTTACATAAAAAAATTTCCAATGAAGACTTGGTAATCTACGCTACCAACACAACAAATGAATGATCCACCAATATGCGGCAGTGAAGTATTAAATGTCCTTAACGCTATTTCAGCATCTAGAAAACCACCACACATTGTCGTAAATGAATACACTAGTAATCGCTTTTTAGAGAGAGAAAGAGTTTTACAATAACAATGATTGATATTTGGGGGAGATCTTTGAAACCCAAACCCGATGACTCTGCACCCCCTGATTCTATCAAGGATATAAAAAAAAAAATTGAAGATGAAATCGCTGAGACGTTGAACTTAACAAGTGTTGATCCTAATGAAATAGTTGTATTTCAAGACAAACAGGGTAAATTGAAAACTAGTGATGTGTCGTTGGATGATATTTTAGTTAAACAACGAAACGCAATCGATAATACTATCGCGTTATTTTCCGATCAGGGTAAACTCAAACCGGGTGTACTTTTTTCGACGATTACAGATAGATTCAAAACTCTCAACGATGAGTTGAAAAATTCTGTGTTGGAACTAACAACACTTCAATCTAAAAGTGAAGAACACGGAGAACAGTTTTCAAATTTTCGAAGAAATATTGTGGATAAATTTATTGGAACCCCGTTAGATAAAATTGAAATAAAACTTCCGGATATCAAAAAATCCATCGATGAGACGAAAACCTTCATCGAAGCCATCAAAAATGATTTTTCGAGGATGATAACAGTCATTGAAAAAACAAAAATTCCTCATGCGAAAACCAATAGCGTAGTATACACTATCCAACACGGATCATTTGCGTGGACACCTACAAACAACAAATTAGATATCACTGCAACCGTTAAGGGTATTTATCGATTAACACTAGTGACAACGACTCAATTTAATATTTCATCGTCCAGTTCATCCGGGGTCAACAATACGATTTCAACGATCATCGACAAGGATACAACTGAAAAGTTCACGATAACATCTACTGATAAAAATTTGATTAGGGTTTCAACAACGTGGTATGTGGAATTCGTAGCGGATTTAAGTTGAAAATTGCAAAGCAATTTCACTAACGGTTTCAATTGAAATCGCAATTGAAAACGCTAGCGTTTTTAAAATAAAAATGATTTCATCATCGCAATATCGTTATGATCAGGTCAGAGAATATCAAAATAGACTCAAAACCCTTGCCGAGGAGTATGCAATGAAAATTAAAAAATATCGCAGGAGAATTACCGCAATTGATGTTACTGTGTACGCTGTGAGTGGTGTAATCACCGGAGCTGGTATTATACTATCTTCAGTGACAATGATGGCTCCGATAGCTGTTCCAATTTGCATTTCTGCGGCAACAACAATCGCTGGAATTATTTCAATAATAACAAAAAAAATATCATCATGCAGCCAACGGAAACTACAAGACTACATAATCCAATTTCATGTTGTGTCCACTGCATAATCGCAATTATCCTCATTGATATCGTCATCTCTCGATGATACAATTATATCAGATAGTGAGTTTTCAGCGATGGTAGGTATTTATGATTCCGCGATGTCAAAATTAGAAATACAACAACATGAGTATAATAACAATGACAACACCGATGGAATTGGAGAACACAAACCCGAAAACCAGCATGATCTCAATAACCTCAACGATATCAGATAGTGAGTTCTCAGTGACGGTCAGTATTTATGATTCCACGATATCAAAATTAGAAATACATCATGAGTATAATAACAATGACAACACAGATGGAATTACTTCAACAAATAGTGGAGAACACAAACCCAGTACAAACCAGCATGATCTCAATAACATCAACGAATCCAGAATTCAGTGTGAATTTCCCTATCCCAGTCCCCGTGAAGGAAATCGCGTTAGCAAAATTACGAGTGTATCACAGTTGGCCTAATATCAGATCAAAATCATTTGGTGGTCAACAACCGAATAATTCACTGGTGTTTGCAAATAAGAATAAAGACGACGGTACCCCAGACTGGAACGTTGTTTCCATACCAACCGGATCATACCAAATTGAACAAATCAATAATGAATTAGCGCGTAGAATAAAATCGATTACTGGAACAGAATCGAAAATCGCTATAACGGTTCATGAGCCGACACTATCATCTGCCATTGAAATAAGTACAGATGGTTACGTCGTAGATATTTATCAGAGTTCTATAAGAACCGTACTGGGATGGCCTGAATTACCACCCGGGGGAAAAACCGTTGATTTACCAGAACCAAAAAAAAACTGATTATGTCACAGACAGGATAAAATCTGATAATCCAGTAAAAAGCTATATAGATCACACAGATATTATAAAATTTTATGGTTTTTTTTATTCCAGATTCAAAGAAACTAGGGGGTGGGAGGGAGGGGGGGGAAAGGGTTACACTAGAGCAATATCGTGTTGTTAAGGGACCTAAAATCACTGAAAATTTCACAGCAATTAATAATGATTTTTCACTGTTGTTAATATCTCTTAAATCCGGCTCTCTCACCCGAGATGAATTTATCAGCGTCGTAGAAACATGCAACAAAATTATCAACGATATGGAAACATTTAATTTGAAAATTATTCAAGTGATAATAGATGAGGAAAGACTCCTACCGAGAACAGAGTTTGCAACACAATTTAATATCCGCGTTGAAGATATTCCAACATTCAAACTACCAGGATATAACGTACCAGAACTAAAAAAACTTCTCAGTGACACCATCGATGTTGGTTTTAAAATAATTCATGATGCGTGGAAAAAAACAACATCACAGGAAATAAAAATCCTCAAACATAATAATGACCCAGACGGTGGCGGCAGGCATATCGCTCCTCAAAATGTGAATATTTCATCGGTGATAGCGCTCAATTTAGTATGTGATGTTATCGAAGGAAGCTATCAAATAAATTTAGAACGATCAAATCAAGCTCAGCAAGGATATATTTTGTATTCATTTGCACCAACAGCCCCTCCAGGATTTCTAATTATTGAATCCCCGGTGAATCCAGTCTATATGCGATGTCATAATAATTCATTAACCAGAATTAATTTCAAACTCACTGACCAGTCTAATAATCTGATTGATTTACAAGATGAAGTTTTACAAATTAGTCTGTTTGTGAAATCCTAAGGATTTTCATCCTGAAAGGATTTTCGTCCTAAGACCCATCGTATCGGACTTGATAAAATATTCGGTTGAAGAGTGTTTACTCCTGCAGGATCATGTTTTTTGATTTCATTGATTTTTTCTTTGACTGATTTCATTGATTTTTCATTATTTTTTTGCCTGATTTCATTGATTTTTTTTGGCCTGATTTCATTGATTTTTTGCCTGATTTCATTGATTTGATCGGGTTTTAAGCCGTAATCCATTGAAAACTTGTTTAAAAAGTTGTCTGATTCGCCTTCTCTGCTGCTGGTATAGCAAATACTAAATTAAGTATGTTTCTTTGTATATATTTGTTTCTGATACATTCTACTTAAATGCTCTAATTGTAAATGAAGGCATCAAGGGAGATTAGTGTATTCTCCTTAAACGCCACCTTGTCATCGTCCTCGATTTCACATTCCTCCTTCTTCTTGTTATTATCGTCATTATTATTGTATTATTGGCATCCGTTAGTTTGGTGAGACGATGGAAGTGCGTCTATAAGAAATGTCCCAGTTGGTGGTTGTGCAGTGTCTTTAGGGACTATGTAGCCCATCATGAGAGTGGCAGTCCGTGCTGAACTTGCTGCACTTAAAAGTTGACTCTGGTTTATGATGGAGCTGCTCTGAGATCGCGTTTCATAAGCCAGCAAGTGTAGCTTATACTCTTTGGCTTTCAGCCAAGTGATTAGAGCGTGTCGCGAGCTTGGTCTGTTTAGAACAAGTGTAGCTTGTCCTCTTTGGCTTTCAGCTTGGTCTGTTTAGAACAAGCTATTTCCAGGTGTTGACATCGATGTCAAGGCTTTTACATATCTCTTGCAGACATCCTTGAAGCGGATATGTGGCAGTCTGAATAACATTTCTCTACAGGCAAGTTCCGAATAAAGAACGGAGAATACGTATCACTCAAACATGGTACATGGAGATCTATTGTTCAGGGGCAGCATACTGTTGTTCCACACTCTTTGCCACAACATGGCTATAGTTGTTGATGCTATTCCAATCCGCTTGTTGAGTTCAGCATTGAACGATAGGTTGTTGGTGATGGTAGAGCCGAGATAATTGAACCTCTTCGTTGTTGTTGATGATAATGTATTTTTTGGGTGTGTGTGTGCTTGATTTGTAGGTTCGCGTTCTTAGCCATCACATTTTTTATCTGGTGGCTGGTCCGCCCAACCTTACCGCATGCTTTAGCAGCGTGCTCCATCAAGTGCTGTAACTCAGCTTCTGGGTAAGTGGCTAGAGCAGCATCGTCCGCGAAGAGAGTGTCTGTACCTGATGGTTTCCCCACGACTTTGCTCTTGGCCTTGAGTCATGCCAAGATGAGCCGTTTCCCGTGTGATGTCTTGTGCAGGCAGATCACTCCTGTGGACGTCTCAAAGGCATTCTTGAGCAGACGATGCCGAAGATTGTAGGGGCCAAGACGCAACCTTGAATGACTCTGCTGCGGATGTTGATTATGTCGTACGTCAAGCCATCGTACTGCACTGTGCCTTTCATGTAATCGTGGATGAACTGAATCAAGCTTAGCAGCTTTGTAGGTTATTATTATTATTATTACTATTAGTAGTAGTAGTAGTAGTAGTAATTGTAGTAGTGGTAGTGTTAATATTAGTTTAGTAGTAGTAGTAGTAAAATGTAACCCGAAATCAATCAGCGTAATGATTTCGGTTTTATAACAGCTTTCGATTAAATGCAGATCATATTTTCGATATTTAGCAAATTTTTACAGGGAACGAAAACATAGAAAAAGTGTACATTATTTGTTACAATAGGACACCTCACAAAAGCTTACTGATTGAGTTAGTATAGTGATATCGTATCTCAGTAGGAACTAGAGTTCAATGATAGGATTAGAAACTGGAACTTCACCCAAATTAGATTATACTTCATTTATTTTTTTCGTGGAAGATGATGTCATTAATGTGACATTTGGTGGAAGCAGAAATTCTGACCAGGCGATTTATCGTATCTGAATAAGAACCAAAGTTTAACGACAGCTACATATTTGTATGCAGGAAATGGGGTTAAAAAGGTACTAATTTTAAATTCATTTTTTATCTTCATGTTTCAGATGTACACAAGACATTTAATTGAGCTGTACTTCACATATGACGAAATAACCATGATTTTATCAATAAAGCACAACATGATGATCTCTGTGCGTCATCTAAAACGGAAATTGCGTGAACTAAAATTGACAAGGGGGAAACGCTATTCTGATTTAGAGACTGTGCTTTCATTTATTGAATATCAGTTAACAACATCTGGACAGATGCATGGATACAGATGGATGTGTCAAAAAATGCCTTTTAAATGGTTTGAAAGTGAAGAAAGAAGATATTAGACTCATGCTTAGGATGCTGGATCCACAGTTGTGCGTTCCTTATTTGTTATAATATTATAATAAACGACTATTGCAAAAGACAGATTAAAGAACATGCAGAGAAAAGACAGACTGACAGGAAAAACAAGAATGCAAAATATATGACAGAACCCTTTAAATATATTTTTTATAATTCATAGATTTGATTGTCCTATGGTTTAATTCCACAGATAAAGGAGGATGGGTGGAAAATTGGCTGGGTATAGCATATATGTATAAAACAAGCCAAGCATATAACTATATATATAGTTTAGTGATACTGCAACTTGACTTTTAGCAATAACAATATACATTGTATCAAGTCATATCCAACAGTTGGAGAAAATGTAACTTCGTGATTAGCTTTCTAGTTTTGCCATGCAATATCGAGGTGTTCGAACCCTGCCCACAGCAAGTAGAATAAACTGCTGTGGATTATCTATGGACAAAACACTATTCGTATGACCTATACACTATAATTGCTAATATAATACGTCACAACCGGGATAGCCGCCACATAATTCACCTTACGCGAGATGATAGATCCCTCCCTTTACCAAATCACGTGACATAACACCCTCTATCCGCAGACAAACATGCAGTATTTGGCCACGATTTCAGCTTAAATGATACGCTGATTGAAAATGATTTTTATTATTCGTAGAAATGTAAAATTTCAAAGTTGCATAAACTGTACTGCAGTAGACAATATCTTTATTTGTAGTTCAAATTCGTGAAGTAATAATAAAAGTGTCTTATCTCGGTAAATCATTTTTACAAAATCAATGTTTAAAGCTGTTCGATAACCTATTCATGTACCAGGATATTCGCTCCAAAGCATGCTTGTGTATTTAGTATATATTCTTATCCGTATTAATTGTATCTGCCTTATGTTAATATTGCCTTGGAAGGAAATGACTGAAAAATTAATAGCAAAGTCGTAAATAATTACTGTTTAGAAGTTTACCTGGACTTTTCTAGGGTTCTTAGACGTAGCTGTAACACTTTTTCAGTCATATCGCTACGATGTATGTAGTGTGGTATATGTTTAACACTGTGGCATCGTGGCTCTCTTCGTCATATGGAATCTGATCAATGATGTATGCTAATGTAAACATATAAATGCATACTTAATATTTCGGACAATAATTTTCTGAAACATTGTTTTTGTATTTCTTTATTATTACATATTTGTATCCCCGACCTCATCTACATCTCAGTGTGAAAGTAAAGAGTCACTCAAGTGTCTAACAGATCGAGGCGATAAATCATTATTTATGAGACAAACCAACATTAAACTGTACATTTTCAAACTTTAACATACTGTAGTTTCGGGTTCGGTGCTTGTAATACAAGAACATAGAATACATCAAAGTCCGACAATTACGTTATGTTTCCACCCATATTCTATAAACGTTTATCTTTACATATATATTTCAAGTGCAGTTCGTTTTGTCATTAAAGCCATAGACAAGAGGTAATTAGGAATTTACGTGTATTCATCGTAGTAACAAACATTGTCTGTGTGTTGCATATATTCGGGAAAAGTTACAATTTTAAACAAAATTGTCATTGTGTATGTGTAATTTTCTAGGGGTTTTTAAACGTAGCTTTAACAATTTTCCAGTCATATCGCTACGATGTCTGTAGTGTTGTAGACGTTTTTGTTATGTCTATCACTGTGGCTTTGTGGCTCAGATATGTAGCGCCATGTCTCATCCATTTACATTACCCTGGGCACTGTTAGTACCTTTTTATGTCTTTGGTATGGCTCCGACAGGGTTCGAAAACGCAACCTGCTGCATCCGAGGTAGACGCTGTAACCAAATAGGTGACCACAACGATCAACTTTATGCGAATGTTTGCAGAAATAAGTCTTTGGCAATGAGATTA
Source organism: Unio pictorum (assembly GCA_030141615.1). Classification (NCBI taxonomy): domain Eukaryota; kingdom Metazoa; phylum Mollusca; class Bivalvia; order Unionida; family Unionidae; genus Unio; species Unio pictorum. The sequence goes on along the minus strand of JARLTB010000043.1, from coordinate 9,650,188 downwards.
ATACATGTAAATTTCTTGCCGCCTGTTGTAGTCTTCATCCTCTGGCTTTTCCCGTTCCCTTCATCTTTTATCTTGTCTCCTTGTCCTGTCTTTCTCACTCAATTCTGTTGTTGTCATTTCTCTTGCTGATGGTGCGTCCTTTGGTTTTGTTTTTGTGCCTTGTTTGCACGTTATTATATGCTGTTTCAGTGGGCCTTTACCTGGATGTATCTCTGTTCTTATCTATTTAGGTTGTGTCAGATGGGTCCATGTTTCATTCGCTGTTTCTGGTTGCACTTTCTGTTGAGTTGTTCTATGTTGTGCCTGTTGTTGTTGATTAGTTATCCGAATTTTAGGATTAATACTCGTCTATTTGTGCTTGGTTGGTTTGTTCTTTTTTTGTGTATGTTGCTGTTTCTCTAGTCTCATCTGGTCTTCTTGTTGTTGTTGTTGTAATCTCCCAATTTGCGCCTCGTTTTTTTAAGGACATTTGAGGGGGTGGGGGTGTTTGACCCCTGTCACATTACACATGTTACAGTTTATATCGTAGATGCATCCTGTACCATGTTTTCTCAAGGACAAAACACAATAGGACCTTATGGTGGTTTTGAGGTTTTTCTTTATTTCGACAATTCTCATTCCGTGGTAGATTTGAGTTGTCGGGATGGTCACCATTCTAGATGTAATAACGTTTACTGCAAATGTGTTCCGAAGTGCTTTACCACTGCTTCTAGTGGTATATAAAGGTAAATATCGGATATACTCAGCTCTCCTAATTTCGTTTTGATTTTACGTTGTATGGGAGCTGGTTTTTCCACAGTTATGAATCCTTTGGATGTTGCCATTTCTCTATATGGTAGGATGGGTTCTTTCCCTTTAGGTCTGATCATATATCCTTTGGATCCCATAGGGGTTATGGAATAGAGCTTCTTGGTATAGTCTGGATCCTTAAATTGTATAGCTACCATAACATCTGTTGTACTTGGGAAATCTTCCCTGCGTATTCTTGTCATATCCAGAAACTGTGCTCCTTCTTTGTAGTCGTATTGTATGAAACTTCCGTCTTCGTGTTCGACACGTTTGACCTTGAAGAATTTTTCAAGGTTCTTGATTTCTCTCGTCTTTTCTTTCCCACACCCTGCTATTTTATCTTCGTCTTCCTGATAATTGTTTGTGCTCTCTTACTTAAACTTACACAGCAATTGTGTAGTGATAATTATATCGATCTATTCCAGCCGTGCATATGTCCACCCCTACGTTAATATCCCGTTTAACTACAAAATTGTCCATTGAGTAAAAGTGATTGCCCAACGCTAGATCAATCTCGTCGCGCAACTCAAGCTGATCAAAGTCTCAACAGTTTACGAATTATCATACAGGTATTTTCGATGACACATGACATGCTGGGGCCATGCGCGAAGTACATAATTTGATGCTGGGAGTTTTAACAGGATCACTATTCCATGAAAATGTTCCCCATCACCCACTTTTAAAATATTTTGACACATTATCAAATAGTATAAACAAATATTGTAGTAAATTTCTCAGCCTTAACATGTTTCCAATTGTCTGTCAATGCCCACTTTCCAAACATTGTACTTCTGATTATAATAGACTGTGTATTTATTGCCGTCTAGAATAATCTAATCAATGAGAAACATCAATTGTTGTTAAACCAAACAACAATATCGAATTTGGAGTCTCTACTCTAATCGATACCAGGGACACAGAGTGACTGAGTAGTCTAAAGCACTTGCCGTTTAGATCATTGCAATCTTTCCTGTGTTTGCGTTTCGAGACTCAGGCTACATTAGTAAAGCAGCAGAGAGGGTGAACAGACCGAAACTAATTTAGGCAAAATATTTTGTAAGCGATCTTTGTTACGAAACCGAAACAAAAAAAATCTTACGACGAAAAATCACTAGTGATTTTCAGTGCCAATTCAGTTGTCACGAATACAGGGGCTGCGAATTCTACAACATTGAAGCAAATATTTTGTAAGCGATCTTCGTTTACAATGAAAAAAAATAATCTTACGGCGATGTTGCCAATCCAGTCGGAGAACCACCCTCGTTGCTATGAAAATCTTCGATTTTTGCTAACAATTTTTTTACGATGAAAATCCTTAGGACTTTACAAACAGACTAATCGCTAACACCTCGCCCCGTAGATCAATCAGATTTTCTGACTGATCAGTGAGTTTGAAATTGATTCTCGTTAACGAATTATTATGACATCTTATAAAGACGGGGTTAGTTGGGTCCTCAATTATTAGAAATCCCGGAGGAGCTGTTGGGGCAAATGAATAGAGAATATATCCCTGCTGAGCCTGATTTGATTGCTCAAGATTAATTTGATAACTTCCTTCTATGACGTCACAAACTAAATTTAGTGCAATCACCGAGGATATATTGACATTATTTGGAGCAATATGTCTACCACCGCCATCTGGGTCGTTATTAAATGTCAGAATATTTGTTTGTTGTGATACCGCTTTTTTCCATGCGTCATAAATCCTTTCGAAACCAACATTGATGGTATCACTTAACGTTTTTGTTAGTTCTGGTACATTATATTTTGGAAGCTTAAATACGGAAATATCTTCAATACGGATTTTATGTGTTTCTGCGAAATCTGTTCTCGTGCTAGGATTACCGTCTTCTAATATCTCTTGAATAATTTGCAACTGAAATGTTTCCATGTCGTTGAGGATTTTATTACCCGTCTGTTTTACACTAATAAATTCATCTCGTGTGAGAGTACCAAATTGAATGGACATTAACAACAATGAAAGATCGTTTCCCATTGCTGTAAAATTTTCATTAGTTTTATCTTCTCGAGTGGTGTAGTATCTAACGCGATTTTCTATTTTTTCATTAAAAAATTCAACTTGGAGTATTCGCTGTACCTTTTTACTTCATTGACGGGTTTCATCCTGTCAGTGATGTAATCGGATTTTTTAGGTTCGGGTGGGAAATTAACGGGTTCGCGTGAAGGTTGCAGTTCAGGACAACCCAGTATTGTCCTTATAGAACTCCGATAGATATCTACGACATATCCGGGGGATGAAATCTCGATCGCTGATGATAGCGTCGGCTCGTGAACCGTTATAGTGATTTTTGATTCTTTTCCGGTGATAGATTTTATTCTGCGTTGAAATTCGTTATTGATTTGTTCAATTTGGTATGACCCTGTTGGCAACGAGACAACGTTCCAGTCTGGGGTTCCGTCTGGTTTATTTTTCCACGCAAATACTAAAGAATTATTCGGTTGTTGACCACCGAATGCAGTCGATCTAATATTAGGCCAGCTATGATATACTCATAGTTTTGCCAGCGCTATCTCCTTCACGGGAACTGGAGTCGGGAAATTTACGCTGAATTCAGGACGCGTTGAGGTTATTGAGATCATGCTTGTTTTCACCGGGGTTGTATTCTCCGATACCTGCCGAATCGGTTCGGTATTTATTACTATCCGTTGAAGCAGTTCTTGCGATGACATTATTATTATTATTATCGCGCTCTAATTTCAATATCGCGGAATCATAAATACTTACCATCGCTGAAAACTCACTATCTGATATTGTTGTATCATCGAGCGACGAAGGAATCATCGAGGATAATTGCGAGTGTGCGGTTGAAACAATGTGAAATTTAACTATATAGTCATGCAGTTTACGCTGGCTGCACGATGATAGCTTTTTTGTGACCCCGGTTAATATATCCGCGATTGTAGCCACTGCAGAAATGCAAATTGGAACTACCACCGGTGCAATCGCTGTAACCGATGCGAGTATTATTCCAGCGCCGGTGATTACACCACCCACCGAGTACACTGTAACATCAATTGCAGTCATTCTTCGCCGGTATTTTTTTAATTTTTATCTTATACTGTTCAATTAACGCGCTGAGTTTAGTTTGAAATTCTCTGACTTGATCATAGCGATACTGTTGTGATGCTGTCATTGATGACGTTGTCATTTTATTTTAAAAACGTTAGCGTTTTCAATTACGATTTCAATTAAGTTGTTTGCTTAAATCAACTACGAATTCCACATACCACGTTGTTGAAACCCTGGCTAAATTCTTATCAGTGGATTCTAATGTGAACTGTTCAGATGTATCCTTGTCAATTATCGTTGATATCGTATTATTGACCCCAGATGAACTCGACGATGATATATTAAACTGAGTTGGTGTCACTAGTGTTAATCGATAAATACCTTTGACGGCCGCAGTAATATGTAAAATGATCCGTGTTGAATCGTGTATACCACGTTGTTGGTGTTCTTATGAGGAATTTTTGCTTTTTGAATGACAACCATCCTCGCTTCATCGGTTTTAATTGCCTCGATGAAGTTTTTCATATCTTCGATGGATGTTTTAATATCAGGGAGTTTTATGTCAATTTTATCTAGCGGGGATCCAAGAAATTTATCCACGATGTTTTTACGAAAAGTTGAAAACTGTTTTACATGTTCTTCGTATTTTGATTGAAGTGTTATAAATTCCAACACAGAATCTTTTATCTCATTAAGTTTTGGTATGGTCACTGGTGGGTTACCAAAAAATTCTGACACGGGTTTATCAATGTTGTCTACGATGGATTTTTGGAAATCAGTAAACTGATCAGTAAACTGATTGAATTTAGTTATATTATCGTTATAGTCTGATTGTAGTTTTTGTTGGGTATCCACAAGTGTTGACATAAGTACACCTGGCTTGAGTTTACCCTGATCGGAAAATATCGCAATAGCATTTTCTGCTGCGTCTCGTCGTTTAACTAAAACATCATTAAGGGAAACGTTACTAGTTTTCAATTTACCCTGGCGATCGCCAAATATAACTATTTCATTGGGATCAACACTTGTCAGGTTCAACATTTCAGCTATTTCATCTTCGATGATATTTTTTACATCTTTTATTCCACTAACATTATCGGAGGAGGGTTTCTTCGACGGCAATAAAGGTCGTCCCCAAATATCAATCATGTTATTGTAAAACCCTTCCTCTCTCTAAAATCTCATTTGAGATTTTCATCTTCGATTTGAAGTCTTCGTTGATGACTTCGTCGTTCCAGCGATCACTGGTATATTCATTCACGACTACGTGGGGTGGTTTCCCCCTTGACGTTGAAATAGCGTCAAGGACATTCAATACTTCACGGCCGCATATTGGTGGATCATTCATCGTTTGTGTTGGTAACGTAGAATACCAATAAGGAATTTTTAAATCAAGGATATAACGCATGAATTCCTTCGGCGGCGCTAATCCATATGAGTCAAAATAGACAATCCCAAGTGGATCAATCGCGTATGCAACCCAGTGAGTACCCGGACCGGTACTGTTATCTAGATTAATGATACCGGTTTCAGCGCGTTTTGGTTGTGCTGGTAACTGATCTTTCATAAAGACACCTCTGAAGTTTTTAATTGATAACGCCTTAGCAGCATCTAGTAAATCCAAATTTGACATTGGTGTTATTGTTGCTAATACACTGGTCCTAGTCTCAGGCCCTTTCCGCTGTACCATGAGAACGGGGTTCCTGGTAGTCTTAGACCTTTTCCCTTTTTTTTACCAGATCCGCGAACGGATCCGCCTGTTGCTTTCTTTAGTGCCATTCCTGCCGCGGTACCAACAGCTCCTAACGCTGCCGCTTTAGCTACCGCTGGGGCCGCTGCGGCAATCAACCCTGGAATCAACCCAAACAGCGGGAATATACCGCCGGTCTTTTCCATACTTTTAATCGCACTCGCATAAAGATTAACCTGGACACCTTTTTTTGCTACAAGTGCGTCTTTGAAATGTTTCACTTGACGAGTTGTCAGCGACAGTTTATTTTCCCCGCCATTCATTTGATTAGGTTTCAGGGTTATTGTGGTTCCACATTGCTTAGCTGATTTGGATTGTAGTTTTTTTAACTGACCAGGTGTCAACGTGACATTGATATTACTATTCGACATTATACAAAAACAGATTGATTTTAATGGAAAAATCCTTTAGGATTTTCAGTTACATATTTTCCACTGGTGCATCAATGATTCTCATTCGTCCACCAACACCTTCGAGTAGCATTGATTTATCACTGAGAATGACAGCAACTGCTCTATAATTAACACCACCAGGGGGGTGTACACGAGCTCGAAAGTGTATATCAACGACGGACTGTCTTGTTAAATCAAGATGTTCCAATGAAAAGTAATAAATCGGATATAGTTTTTTAAAATCCAACTGTGATATTTGTAGACCAGTGTCGACATTTTGATCGCGTCCCATATACGACAACAACCGATGATACGCGCGTGCTATGTGGTTAGTGTCGTAATCAAGTTGTATATCCTCGGATGGTTTTTGCTGTCCGTTTATTCTCAACGAGACTTCACTAACGCCTAATTGATCAAATATCATATGGAAACGTTCTTGATTACCAACTCGCGCAGTATTCTGTAGCGCAACAAAAATATGCCGTGGAGCTGAAATGCCCTGTCGTGCTGCCAGGTGTCATATAAATATACCATCAATGTTAGATTCCATGATATCTGTGGACGTTGACAACCAACTCAGCAATGATTTTCCTCCTTGATCCATGAATGATAACAATCGCGATTCTGTTACCATTGACGGAGTCAACACTGGCATCCACAGAGATAGTTTTGATAAAATAACTTTATCCGCAGTGCCGCCAGTGCGCCAGATTGCATTATTGTCAGTACCCTTTCGCGTGAGTGCTATCGTGTGCTTGGCTCCGTAAATAACTTTTCTGACGTTTCTACAGAATCCGAATATATGATGTAGTGGAATCGCGCATGAAAATCGTCGACGGTCTCCTTGCAACATTGACGCACGTGTTGTAGCACCTAAGTTGTAATTGGGATCATTATTTATAATCATATCCTCGATATCAGCATCAGCGGGGGGAACAATAGGGGGGCCAGCAGCACCACGATCCATCGGTCGTCTTATAATAAAAGGGTTTCTCCCAGCGTTATCAGTAATATCCTTTGCGAACATCATAGAAGGACCCGCTGATCTTGTATAATCGTCGGAAAATCTTGCTAGCTCTATTATTGTTGTTGCTAATCAACATCACGTTCTATCGACTCAATTTTCCTTCCATCAATGAGATATTTTGCTCTATCAAATAACGCCATGATACCATTATTGACAAAACCGACTTGAATATCAGCTGGATACGGTTTATCATTTTCTCGTATAAGTTCACCTTCGACTTCGATAAAGGCCTCACAAGGCAAAAAGTACTTACTGGTATCATGAACTTGAAGTTCAATTCGTGATCTAAGATCAGGTTGTACTGCGTGATAGGCATAAAATTGATAATCGCGTACAGAATCATTTTTAAGTACTGGGGCATCCATATCAAATGCACTATCAGGTACCCGTTTGAACATTTTTTATTATATATCCGCTGGTCTAAATTGGAGGCGGAAATTATTTTAAAATACCCCTAACAGCTTTGAAAGTTCTTTTAAGAACTTTTTCCTATGGAAAATCCCATGCAAAATCGACCACTTGACCCTAAAAATCTCAAAGAGATTTTCACGGAATAATTCCGGATTTTTCTAGATTTTTCATCGAAAATTGCTGATTTTTGGTTGTTTTTGATCATTTTTGCTTCGAAAACAATAAAAAAAATCCTAATAGCTTTTTCCTATGGAAAATCCCATGCAAATTCGACCACGCTACCTTACGAATTTCTTCTTAATTCTCACGGAAATCATCAATAAAATCACCAAAAATGTGATTTCACAGTGAAAAATCATCAAAAAACACCCCCCCCCAAAAAAAATTACAGAATTGAAAATCGAAGATTTTTCATTATAATCATTATTTTTTTTATAAATTGCAGACAATTTTCATCGACGTCTTCGACGTTTATTTAAGCCACTTCCCGCTATCATATTTGCTGTTATATTATCTTGGGCGTTAGTCATTGCCATCAACGCTAGTTTTTCATCTACTGCGTTATTTATTATTTTACTAACACTTGCAGGCATAACCGCAGTAGACGGCAATGACATGATATATAACAGACGATACGATATATAAGCTGTTAAATACAAGGAAGTTAAATATGGAGGTGTGTGGTTTTATTTCCTGTGGTGTATAATTCTGATTAATGACAGCGCTGAATTAACAGTGAATACTAGTGAAAAACACTAAAACAAAAGAATATAATTGTTTGTAAACACTTCGTGTTCAGTTTTGTTTCCTACAAAACAGATAATTGATTATATCCTATTGATATTTATGACAATTATAACAGCCAATCAAAAACTACCAACGAAACAACAACAGTGTTTCAACGATAACTCTGTCATTGGTGATTTGTCACTCGCCGATATACCAGCGAGTTATCTCCGCTAATGCTATAGGATATATGAAAACTTAATCCTGGTATTAAAGCGTTTTGAAAAAGCGGTCTTATAAATTCCCTCTGCTACTTTTTGAACTGAGGAGGAACAAATATCAAAATACCTACCGGCGCTATTTATAGACTGAAATATAATCTCCTCGTTGTCAGTATTAATTGATTGTACAGCTCTTTTCCCAATTGATTTATAATTACCAGTCCTCCCTCGTTTTGTGTTTTCACGTTGTGTAATAGCTTGTAAATTCGATAAAGAATTATTAGTCTTAATGCCATCAATGTGATCAATAACAAGACCATCCTTGATCAATCCATTAAACACCTCGAAGACGAAACGATGATTATGATATATTTTCCTGCAACATTAAACCTCAAATATCCTTGATTACTCAGAACACCAACTGGGTTACGTAATCTGCAGTGTCTAACAACACCATCACGAGAGGCTTCATAGTTTGCAATAACAGGATGTCGTTGAAATTCTTGGTTCATTTGTATACAATATACTTTTTTGTCTAATTCGTTGATTGGCTGAATTATAACATTGGGAAATCTTTCTATGTAGTCTTGGGCAGTTTTTATAATCCTATCATTGGCAAAGTCGGGATTTTTGATTTTTTTCTTGTCATAATAATGCTTCAAATCTCTATAACGCTTACCACCACAACTGAGACACAACTGTGATTTGCCTCTAAAAAACCAAAACGTCTAATCGGTGATAGAACTATACTGGGTTAAATCAGAGACTGTTTTAATGAATTCTACCGAGATGGTGCAGTACACTGTTGGTCGACATTTCGAATTATCCATGATGATGTCAATGTACTCAACATCGATGCCACTATGAACGACGAAAGAGCAGCTGAGATAATTTCACATTTTGGCACAAAGAGGTATTTTTCAGAATAAAATTCATTATCGATGTCGAAGGTGAATGGATTATCAGGGATAAATTTGAACCAATCCTCAAAGATAAAAAACTATCATTGTGAGTAGAGATTCCAAACCAGGAATTCTAACTGGAATTGACAAACCATACTACGAGAGATCTTATCCTGTAACAGCAGTTGTTTATGGGATATATCCGTTAAATGATAAACCCGATATTGCAAAACTAGCTCCTATGAAACTATCGTTAACGACAGAGTCGTCATCGTTGAATTGTGTAGCAACACGGGTAATGGAACACTTCACAAATGCACCCCGAGGAAATAAACTAACTGATCTGCGACGTAAGAAAATAACCGAATGGGGACTGACAGTGAGAGAGCACGGTGCAACGATTTCCGATATAGCTAAATTAGAAGCATCATTAAAATTCCCAATATCCGTAGCGACGATAACCGGGGAAGTATTATATGACTCAAAATATAAATCGCGAGGAGCTCCAATTGAAATTATTGATCATAACAAACACGCGTGGACGGCTGCAGTAACAATATTTCCACGAGAACGAATCGTGAAATATATCCCTGAAGAGTTCGTTCGGGATGTTTTTTATGATGAAAAGTTATTCGATGCTATTCACGAGTTGTGTAAGGATGATCCTGTGTCAGTGTGGTTACTTAGAAGTGATGAAGATCCCGAAATGGGATTTGATCAATTTGTAAAACCGAATGGTGAATTATTTCGCATTGAAGAGTTGGATACTAGAATGAGAAAAGTCGCTAATGATTTTTCACCGGAAAATCCAAAAGAGATTTCATTCCATGAAAAACTACTCGCGGATAGCTTCACAATTCCATCAGTGATAGCTCATTTCGCAAGAGAAAAAAACTCATGGCGTCCAACACGAAGTGATTTTCTCAAAGATGTCATATTGAGTTGCGTCGAATTTGGTCATGGAGGACTGTGGAATACAAAATACTCACGTGATGGTATGATTTCAATTGATATATCCGCGTGTTATCCCGGGAGTTTTCTCGGGTATGGAGAATGCGCTGATTACTTTAAACGATTTGGACATCCAACACATGAAATGACTCGTGTTGCGATTAATGGGCCATTGCCTGACTTTGATTTAACTGGATTCGCTCGTGTGATATCATTTGAACTCGCTACAGGGTTACATCCGTGTAGTTATCTTTGGATTGGTAGACACCTATCTGAAAAACATTGGACCCCAATAGTGTTATTACGGTATATGATTGATTGTGGTACGCTAACGTCGTTGATTATCAGCGAAGCTATCATATGTTATCGAGCACAGAAGGATGTTTGGTTACCACAGCCCAATCTAGATCGTATAATTAGCGAATACCGAGAGCATTTTCCAAATCACAACGAAGAAGATATCATGAAAGGGTCAAAAAAACTATTCGAAGGTGAAAACAAAGGAGCCAAAGATCTCGGACGAAGAATAATCGGTAAATTTACCCAGGGTGGAAGATACGACAATGCAAAATACTCTTCGAAGTTGATCATAGACAACGCAGAATACGATTTTATTGTAGCGGATTTAACGAAACAGGGAAAACTTGTAACTCGTAAGGATGCTTTTCTATCCAATGGGGGTAAATTAGGTACAGTTGTTACCTACTGCGATGGATATAATTCCCAGTATACACATTTGAGAAGTTCTATGCTAGCCTATACTTCTATTAATCTATTTTCGATGATAAATAGATTTCCTAATACCGCGGTTAGAGTAGCTACTGATTCTATGTACATCCACAATAAATACAGATCAGCAGTTGCGGCATTCACAGATCCCGAGGAAAATTGGGGGCGTTGGCGATTTAAAAAGGAAACGCTTCACGAGTATTGTGAATCCGCAGATGTTGCCATGGATGATAAATATCTTTCATGTAACCCCATTGAAATTCAATCAGAATTTTCTAATGCACCACCGGTATCTGATCCGATATGTAGATACAAGACAGTTTATTTAAACGGCTGTGGTGGGTCAGGAAAGACAACTCGTGCAATTGAATTATTTCGTCGGTCAACCATGATTGTGTTAACACCAACTCACAGACTCGCCAGAGAGATGATACAGCGTGGGGTAAATGCCTGTACTTATCACAGCTTCTTTCGATGGAAAGGCGATACATGGACTCCTGATCGAATGGGTGATAAATTCATTCCTGAAATCATAATCTGGGATGAAATATGCACGGTATCGTTGAGAGTATTACAGACATTTCTTGAATGGTTGTTAAACAAAAACACAAAGGTCGTCATGTGCAGTGATCATGGCCAGCCACCACCATTTGTCGGTGCATCTCCACATGAGTGGCTAAAGGGTTTTGTAGACTATTATGAAGAAATTAATACCGACCATAGATCACTTGATGAACAATTACGGGAGTTCAAAGTGCTAATTAAATTACAACCTGATAAAATCCAGTGTGAAATAGCGCGTGAAATAATTTCAGAAACTCCCATGAATGATTTTTGGGAAGCATGGAAACCGAATGATTTGACAGTAGCAAGTAGAAAAATAGTCAGAGACACACTTCAGATGAAATTATTTGAATTGCATAAGTGTAAATTTGCAACACTTCCAGTGCCATTGTGTTATAGGCCTTCGGATACAGGAAAGCAGAATATTGAAGTTGATATTCCAGTGAAAATCGGAGATTTTCCAACGAAGCAGAATTTAGTATTAAATGATATTGTGCTGGTTGATATCAGCGTCGTTAAAGATGCATTACGCGCCGATAAATCACCATGGACGTTAGGTTATGCAGCAACAATACACTCATTACAGGGATTAACTATCACAGATACAATTATTTGGATTATAGACAATCGCATCGAATGGTCGAATTTAGTCTATCTCGCAGTGTCTAGAGTACGGCGAATACATCAACTTCGAAGATTTATCCTTGAAAATCCTACGGACAATGCAATAAGTGATATTATCAGCGCTGACAATGTCAAGGACATAATCAGAAAAAAACTCTCTGGTTATAAACAGCAGGATAAAAAAAATAACAGAGAATTTAATATTAATGCTGAATTAATAATTAAACTAAAACAACAACAGAATAATCACTGCGCGAGTTGCAATTGTATAATGAGTTGGAGTTGGTCGGATAAAGACTCTCGCCAATTTACCGTAGATAGAAAAAATAACAGCATTGGTCATACCAGAGACAATGTGATGCTGACATGTCTTGAGTGCAACAGACGCCGGGGTGCTAGTTAAGACCACGCGGTAGTAATTGAGTATCCTCGGGTATCACTTGTAGTTGTTGTCGAGTAAATCCTCGCTGAGGTGCGGTCAAATCCAGTCTATAGATTGCTTGTCTACCTGTAGATCGTGTTATACCGGATATCTTATGTGTGGTAACGCTCCAAATAGGATCAGTAGCTCTTTTTTTTACCACCTTCGAGCTCTCCTGGTTCGTATAAATACCTAACAGTGACATTACTACCAAGAATAGGTTGGGAAACGCTAGCGTCGCGGAAATCTTTTTCGGGTATAGACGCTTTATTAATCGCGTTAATAGGTTTCATGTTAATTGTTCGAGTAATCTCATTATTGAGCGCGGTAAATCACAGCTGGTAATCTCTTGACCCATTCACGAGATCGTTTATGTTGAATAAATTCCTTCTCCTATTGATATCCGAATAACCGCTCAGCAAGCGTCCGATTAAATCGTTCAACAATTGCCTGATCGCGATGTAGTGCAGTATGTCGTCGTCTGATGGTGACATTGTGATGTTTCATCGTTGATAAAACCGCACCCTGAAATTCCTTGCCAGGATCAACTTGTAATAGATTTGGCCAACGCAGAGGACCTCGTCGAGAAATCCTTTCAAATGCAGAAGCCACTTCAGTTGCTGATTTTGTCTTTAGTGGTTCTGCTTGTTTGTATCGACTCGCAATATCAACTAACGTTAGCGCGTATTTGTAACCGTTGTCATGTGGCAGAAATAGTATATCAGCTTGATGAACTTCATTAGGGACAGTAACATCAAAATGCGAGTAGTTAATTCGTTTAGGCGCTGGTAGATAAATTTGCCATATCGCCTGTTTGGATAACCAATTAGCCGCAGTGGGTTTTTTTCACTTTTGCGGCGCTAGCGAGTTTACTGATTGCAGCGCTACCCTTCCAGTATCCTCTAGGAGAATAATAAATAGATTCCATGATATTAATTACCAGCACCTAACATCAATTCGCCTTTCATTGCCGATTTTACTAACCATGAAGCCAACTTTTCTTTGAAGGATTTATCAGTGATATAATTCAACGCGTGAATTAATTTCACATCCGCAAGATGTCTATGCTGCAAATTGCTGCTTTTATAAGCAACATCATGAGCATGACACGCCTTATCAATAGCGTTTATTGGATATTCACCAGGTCGGGGTTGGTTTTGATCATCAAGTCTGATATCGAGTCTTGTACCGGGTCCGCAATAATTATATCCTGGAAGGTGTTTTTCTCCCGGATACTTTGCCCATGGTGTTCCCGGGAGTTTCACTAACTTGGCTGCAATATCACCTCCTCGTTTTTTGTTAAAGGTTTCGCATTTACCAGAAAGCGCTGATCGATTATTTTTCGTTGTAATCGTCGTCAAGTCATTTGTGCCAGTACGCGCCTTACATTTCACACAATATAGATCCATAATTTATATATAACAGCATGAATGTAATTGATTATTCAGCTACCCGACGACGGGAACCTATTAAACACCATGCAATGTTACCAAACTCTATTCGCGCAATTATAATCGGACCATCTGGAAGCGGCAAGACACAATTGCTACTTAATTTGATAACGAGATGGATGAAATGGGACAAGTTGTATTTAGTTGCCCCAAGTGTAGACGATCAACGATGCTATGAAGTGTTAAAGGATTTTAACGAAGCCGCGCTAGAAATTAACGGCGATGATGTTATTGAGTTTATAACTGATATCGAAGAAGCACCTAGCATTGATTCATTAACAATTTAGTCGTATATGATGATATCATGTTAGATAATCAAAAGAATCCCGCTAGAATATTTTCCAGAGGCAGACATAAAAACACCGATGTGATATATGTTACTCAACGTTACACGCAAATTCCTAAAGTGATCAGAGATAATTGCAATATGCTGTGTGTATTTAACGGAGTTGATACTCATACGTTGAGAAATATTTGGCAAACTTGGTGCGGTGGCGATATGGATCATAACCAATTTAGAAATTTCTTTAGCCGCGCTCAATCAATCCCACACGGATTTGTGACGATAAATTTATCAGATCCTCGGACGCGATATCGTGTCGGACTTGATCAAATATTCGGTTAGCAAAAATCGAAGATTTTCATAGCAACGAGGGTGGTTTCCCGACTGGATTGGCAACATCGCCGTAAGATTATTTTTTTCATTGTCAACGAAAATCTCTTACAAAATATTTGCCTCAATGTTGTAGAATTCGCAGCCCCTGTATTCGTGACAACTGAATTGGCACTGAAAATCACTTGTGATTTTTCGTCGTAAGATTTTTTTTGTTTCGGTTTCGTAACAAAGATCGCTTACAAAATATTTTACCTAAATTAGTTTCGGTCTGTTCACCCTCTCTGCTGCTAGTAAACTTGCCATTAGCTTCCAGTGGTCGCTGGTTCTTTCCGAAGTTTTCCCGGGTTCTTTCTTCACCAGTTGGTCTGTCCACCACGTATAGCATATCTTATGCTGATTATTGCGGTTAACCCCATTAAAAAATGTTAATATCACCTGTATTCTGATCTATGCTACGTGAATGCTTCATTTCGAAATCAAATAATGAACGATTGTATTAATTATATCACATATTTGACATGATTATAATGATAATACAGAATTTTAATTAATAATAATAATTACCAATTTTCGCCTCAAAAGTTATTTGAAAATTTGATAGACGATATTAAATATAAAAATAGATTTTTTTCTTCTCAATATTGGTAAAATCTTGATTTTGAAAATACTGTTTCTGTGTGTGTGTGTGTGTGTGTGTGTGTGTGTGTTATATGGAATTGTAACGTAGCTCTAAAATTTGTATAGTCATATCGGATATCAGTGTAGAAGCTTGTAGTGATGTCTTGCACTTAGGCATCATGCCGCAGACACATGACATCATCTCCTACCCATTAAAATTATCCTGACATCAGGCAGACCAATCCTAACACAAACATGTTATTGCTGAGCACCAAGCGAGACAGCTGCTAGTACCATTTTTCTAATTTAAAAAAAAAGCGTATTTGGCATGATTCGGTCAGGGTTCGAACTCGTAACCTCCCGCATCCGAGGCTGACGCTCTAATCACTTGCGCGGTCTTTAAAATATGGATATAACCGTTGATGTGTTGCGTTGCATGGAACGGTTTCAATTTTAGTTCCATAGTTACACTCGGCATGTCTTTACTACATTTGGGGTTTAACAATATAATGGAGAGGTGGTAGTTGAAACAGTAGTATTTTTATTGGAGACCTAGGTGTCGCGTAGCATTTAGTATCGTTGTAGTGGTAGTAGTAGAATTTCATCAATTTAAATTGGCTCACTCAAAATGAAGTCTAATAGCACGGCAACATAGTGCTTACCTATTATTCCTTTCACAAATAGTGCCGCTCTACGGCCACTGATATAAGGGTTGTATTTATTGTTCCCACACACCATTGTCTTTCGATCACGTATTACGTCGCTTTAGGCTTGAACGTTAAAATACTGGATCATTGTGATTTCCTTAACAGTCTGTTTGATATCTATGGTCATATATTCTTTCCATCACGCTTAAAAATTTCTATAGGAAATACTCCCGCTGTTCACCTTGAAACCAATGAGTGGAATTTGGCCAAACGTTATAAAGTGAATCCCATTATCAGACGTATTGTACAGACAGGGGGGGGGGGTATAAAGCAAGTCGGATGAGTTTCATCGAGCAATTGTCATTATATTTCTGGTGCAAACAAACCTCAAGTCACAATCTAGTTATTTTAATCCATGGAAAAAATATTTCAGCGAATTTGGATTAATTTTGAGTGATTCTCTTTGAAAATAACAAAAAAGACGTACATGTGTGTCGCATCCATTTGGATTTCATGCTAAGATTTTCGTTTCGGAATCTTTGAATACAACAAGGTAAGAATTGTCTAATTATTTTAAATCAAATCATGTTGTTCTTTCCCATAACTTTATTTTGATAAATATAATGTAACGTGATAACTTTTAATTAGAAATTTAAATTGATCTTTTACGGGAGCATTTCCTTTCTCAGTTTGCCTAATATATCTTCGTCATAACATGGCAATGAGTATTTACAGCCACTTGAATTAGCAGTGGTCTTAAGGTTTCAAAGTATATTATACACATACCCTTTTTATAAGATACAAGTTAACAGGTTACAAAACTTCCACTGAATCATCAGTTTTATGTTTATTTTTTTTTAAAGGAAAATATAAGTTTTCTTTACAAAAAGTAAAACAAGTAAAGACACAAGAAAAGAAATATTCGACACAGATGGAAAACACAATAATCACATTAATGCTTGTTTCTGAGCCGATCTTGAAAACATTTCTCGATGTTTTGCAGCTGTAGTAAAATATTTAGAAACATGATTATTCATTTTTTTACGATCAATATAATTATATTTTCTATACAAATATAAACAAATATTTTAAAAAAATGAAAAATAAGATTCAAAATTGTATCTTCCTGATATCAGAAATACATTTTCTGACAATAAATAAATTATTTCATACTACAAATGGCAAAATAATACATTCATTAGCCTAGTGGCTAGAGCGTTCACATAATGACCATGTGCTAGACAGTGTAAACTGCCTCACTGCAGACATCGTAGCGATATGACTACATTAAAAATCCAAATCACACACACACACACACACACACACCGCCAGTTTAAATCTGGAGCCATTCTATACCCTTACACTGTAACATGAAACAGAGTAAATGAGAGTGAACATATGAAGGAGTGGAATGAAATATAGTTTTAGGATTGGTGAGCTTAGTTCTTAAACCGTATTTAACATGTCACATTAGTGAGTTATCTTTGAAACAATACTAATATGTGACACGTGTTGGTTTGGGATGGATAATAACAACAACACAAAGTATCACTTGACAGAATGATTACTACGTACTAATCAATTCAACATAATTAAAATAAAATTAATTTTTTCACAGAAATATATCAAATAAGCACAGAGTAAAGAAACACAATGAGTACGTATGTATTCGCTTTTTAAGTTCAGTCACTCTACATTAAAACACAGCCTGATATGTCGTCACACAATGAGCTGGCAGATGAGAGTAAGTGTTGTTCTTTCTACTGATTTGTCATCATAAACTACATTGACCCAGATCTACCTGAGGCAATGCTGGGTCTGTGCGGTATGTAATTAGACACGCCTGTTAAATGAATATAGTTCAAAAGTTATATAGGTTATTATCATAAGTATTTTTATACTATAGAAGATACCTTATATATATATATATATATATATATATATATATATATATATATATATATATATATATATATACATAAACAAAGTTCGCTAGTAAACATATTACCTTTCTTTTTCACACACACACACACACACACCGCGCGCGCGCAGTAGTTTAAATCTGGAACCATTCTATACCCTTACACTCTAACATGAAACAGAGTAATTACTTGTTTTGATATCTATGTATTTTACACTATCATTTTTGCGCGTAATTACTGTATCTAAAGCAATAGTGTCAAAATGACATTTTCTTTGTCGTTGCCACCTAAATGAGAGAGAGAGAGAGAGAGAGAGAGAGAGAGAGAGAGAGAGAGAAAACTTGAATTGTTTCTCCATGATCGAGACAAGTGTGTTCACAACTGGAATGGACTCAATGTATATGCTATTTTCTACTGCCTGTCCGTTTTTGCACAAAATTATTGATAGAAATGATAATTACTAGAAGTCTTAAAATCTCTTCGCCGAAATATTGATATATGAGAAAAATAGATCCAAACATCAAATAACTGTAGTGATATGTTCTGTTTCATTCAGATTGAATTCATACAAATATTCTATGATAATATATATAAAAAGTACTCGTATTATGAAATACATTCCAACACACTGTATGCACGTTGTCTTTGCTGGAATGCTCTAATTGTAAAAATGTGTATGTTTTGACAATTAACTCATAATTGTAGTTTTATAGATATTTCTGATTGCAGAAATAGAGCAAATTTGACTAGGTTCAACCATACGATTGTCAGAAATGGAACTCAATAGATGGATCACCCTGCAAGGTAAAACTGGTCTTTGCAAAGGTATAACATGCCATGAACGATATATGATGCACGATCATGAAAAGTATTGGGATTTAAGATGTCCGCGCATACAGATATATGTGTTGTTCTGTGTTTGTAAAACTTTCATTCAGGCTAACTGATGATTAAAACACAATGCATTTAATTTTTCCGCGCAGAATCTGAACTAAAGCTAATCTGGCTCCCTGCTTCGTGTGCTCCCTACTTTACACTCCGGTAGACTAAGTCAGGTAATCGCGCCGACGCCGACATGATCAAAACAGATGGCCTCACATGGAGAGATCTAGTAATCTAACCGTAGCACATTTATTCCTTTAATATTCTCCTTCTTAATGACACATTATGAGCTTTACTAAAAATTTTGAATTGAATTCAAGCATTCGTTATCTTTTGTTGAAGTTTAACCAATTCGTCATATAATTAATTTTACAAATAGTTTTACTAGTAGGCAAATATTGTGGAAAAGTGTACACACAACTATATTTTGATAATATTGGACATTTTACACAGCGTCATCTCAGAGATTCCGTCTCCTATCGATTCTTTGATAAATGTTACGTCGAAATTGATATGAGGTGATGTACGACAGCCTTAATATATGCAAAGATTAAGAATAAAATAAGCATTCTTTTACGAAGGGTCGGTGGTACCCATACTTTTGCTTATTCTTTGATTAATTTAACGTTGATATTTACATCTCGTTCTACATGACACCTCAGACATAGTCAAATCCTAGGATCGAAATAACAATCATATTCAACGAAGAGGTGAATATGACGTTATTCCGTTCAGTATTATATTTTCCGACTGCATCATGTAAAACAATATTTGCAGTCAATCTCTTGATATTGTTCATATCGGAATTAACGCAAGCAGACAGATGACATATTTCATTTGCCAAAGATATAAGACTAAAATGCCATCTCTGAAAAACAAAATTCCATTCACAATTGATTCCTTCAACAAAGTGACTTAGCAGCCGCCCAACCAACCCTTAAAACTGAGGGATGGAGCTAAAATAACCACCAAACAACGTGTGTGGGTGGAATGAGCTCCAGACGTAAGTTTGAGTGGAGTTATGTTAGAATTTCTTTCTATGCAACTACTTGAACAATTTTATATTGATAATGATGTATTATTTTACATAAATTATATTCATTGTGTGCCATCAGGCAGGGCAAATTACTTACCTCAGCATGATACAACTTTGTATATGCTGCTGTGTTTTTTTTCTTCATGAATTTTAAATTAATTAAATTAAATTTATTCATTAAATATATAATAATATTAAATTTATCATACAATAATATTAAAGAGTTATTCTGCATCGCTGTAGGTTGTTCAAAGTCTATTGTATGTCTTCACCGACTGATTAAACTTCGATTTATTAATGAAATAAAAAGTCACAAGAAACAAATGTATTACAAAATACAATAAGACCAAACGAAAATACTTCTTTTGGTATTCTGAGTAAAGGGATTACTATTTATTGAGTTTACAGTTTGTTCTGATTAAAGAATAATAAATTCGTGACCGGAACTATGATTCAGTTTACGTGGAATTTGTATTTGATGATGTTTTGGTCTTGAGAGGTGTCAGTCAATTTTGATTTTCGATTAATTCTGTTTTAGCGATGACATTCAGAAAATATGATTCTTCTGGTGCGTGCTGGTTAAGAGGTAGATATTTAAGGAAATGTATTCAGATCTAACTTCAATAAACTGTGAAACATACTATTGATAGCAAATAATTGATGATTAAGCGAAGCATTCAAGATTGTCATCGAGGATCAATGGATCTCCTTTGCTGCAGCCTAGGTGTTTAAGCAGTCATCATAGGTTTGGTTGGTTGTGTATTCTATGTCTTATAATAGATGTTTCGACTAAATTGGCATTCATGACTCCCCGTAAATACACAGATGATGAAATGGATCAAACTCCGTAAATATAACCATTTTCCTACTTACTTGTTAGTGTGGCTGATAATCATTTTCTATTTAGATTTCAGTCAGCACTAGAAAGACTTATACGTCTTGGAAATCTATGCGAAATGTACTTACAACATATAGTTTACTGTGCTATCAATAACCGTATGTTATAAAGCAATACTCAGTACACGTATTCTTTATTTTACAGCAGAAAATCAGCAGCTGCGAATTCTCTTGTCCTGTAGGATATGTCGACAAAACCGCATCAGGTGTGTTCTTCAATGTGGACATTTAACCTGTTGGAGCTGTTCAGAACCACTTGTCAACTGTTCCATTTGCGGCACTCCGATTAGAAACAAATATGATATCTACCTACATCCTCCATACGAAAAGGACAACCAAGAGACGTTTTATATTTTGCTAATCATTATTTTTCATTGTAATAAAAGATTTCGAGAATCCAAAGGCATTTGAGCAAGAAACACTCAATGCAGACATGAATTCTCAGGCATGATTTAAAGTCACCTGATTATTGACCAATTACATATCAAGAGTACTCAATTCCATCAGAAACTAAATCTACATTCCTATGTTTGTCCTCTCGCGATTCGTGTTGCAGGTGCGTGCCATTTCTTTAACGAGGTGGAATAATGTTTTCGGCCAGTATAAATAGTGGAGGAATAATCTGGGGAAAATTCCAGAATGAACCACGGACCCAGGAGAAGCTACTGGAAAGCTTTCTTACATGTCCACATTATCTGAATCTGAGATTCGAATACACGCTGAGGTGAGATGGCAGTGATATGTAACACTGAGCGTTCAGAGAACTCTGCCACTCGAGTTCCCTGTTGGTTCATGACTATTTTAGATAAAAGATTGTAGTATCCTTAAGTATAGAATTTCTTTAAAAACGAAACATGCGTGCTAGGGAGGTATATCAATTACTAAATTAAGTATCATTCGTTGGATATATCTGTTTCTGCACATTGTTCTTAAATACTCTGATTGTAAATTCTTGCATTGGATTTGTGTGTAAAACGTGTTTGAAGGGAAATGGGTTTCGAAAGCACGCGAATGCATGCGATTAAAAATGTTATGCTTAGGTATGTAAGATAGAGAGGTATAGCAAATACTAAATTAAGTATTTTTCTTTGCATATATTTGTTTCTGCACGTTCCTCTTAAATGCTCTGATTGTAAATGAAGGCATCAAGGGAGATTAGTGTATTCTCCTGAAACGCCACCTTGTCATCGTCCTCGATCTCATTTTCCTGCTTCTTCTTGTTATTATTGTCATTATTATTGTATTATTGGCATCCGTTAGTTTGGAGAGACGATGGAAGTGCGTCTATAAGAAATGTCCCAGTTGGTGGTTGTGCAGTGTCTTTAGGGACTATGTAACCCATCATGAGAGTGGCAGTCCGTGCTGAACTTGCTGCACTTGAAAGTTGACTCTGGTTTATGATGGAGCTGCTCTGAGATCGCGTTTCATCAGCCAGCAAGTGTAGCTTGTCCTCTTTGGCTTTCAGCTTGGTCTATTTAGAACAAGCTCTTTCCAGATGTTGACATCGATGTCAAGGCTTTTATATATCTCTTGCAGACATCCTTGAAGCGGATATGTGGCAGTCGGAATAACATTTCTCTACTGGCAAGTTCCGAATAAAGAACGGATGTGACGTTGGCGTATTATTGTGACCATGCTGGTAATCTTGGCATGTTCAAGCACATTTTTATTTATTACTCGATCACTCCAAGTGATCACAAGTATGCGCCAGAAACATAGCATGTGCAAGACGCTTAGTATTTTCTCTTGTGCGGGTTACAGTCCAGTTTTAAGCGGCATACAGGAGAATACGTATCACTCAAACATGGTACATGGAGATCTATTGTTCAGGGGCAGCATACTGTTGTTCCACACTCTTTGCCACAACATGGCTATAGTTGTTGATGCTATTCCAATCCGCTTGTTGAGTTCAGCATTGAACGATAGGTTGTTGGTGATGGTAGAGCCGAGATAATTGAACATCTTCATTGTTATTGATGATAATGTGTTTTTTGGGTGTGTGTGCTTGATTTGTAGGTTTGCGTTCTGAGCCATCCCATTTTTTTATCTGGTGGCTGATCCGCCCAACCTTACCGCATGCTTTAGCAACGTGCTCTATCAAGTGCTGTAACTCAGCTTCTGGGTAAATGGCTAGAGCAGCATCGTCCGCAAAAAGAGTGTCCCTGATGGCTGCCCCACGACTTTGCTCTTGGCCTCGAGTCATGCCAGGATGAGCAGTTTGCCGTTTGATGTCTTGTGCAGGCAGATCATTCCTGTGGACGTCTCAAAGGTATTTTGAGCAGGTCAGCAAAGACGATGCCGAAGATTGTAGGGGCCAGGACGCAAACGTTTATGAGTCCGCTGTGGATGTTGGTTATGTCGTACGTCAAGCCATCGTACTTCACTGTGCCTTTCATGTAATCGTGGAGGAACTGAATCAAGCTTAGCAGCTTTGTAGGGCATCCAATCCTCGCCTGGATTCCGAAGAGTTATTTTCTTTTTCTTCTTCTTCTTCTTCTTCTTCTTCTTCTTCTTCTTCTTCTTCTTCTTCTTCTTCTTCTTCTCATTATTATCATTATTATTATTTTTATTATTATTATTATTATTATTATTATTATTATTAGTAGTAGTAGTAGTAGTAATAGTAGTAGTAGTTGTAGTATTAGTTTTAGTATTAGTAGTAGTAGCAGTAGTAGTAAAATGTAACCCGAAATCAATCAGCGTAATGATTTAGGCTTTATAAGCGCTTTCGATTAAATGCAGATCATATTTTTGATATTTAGCAAATCTCCAGGGAACGAAAAACATAGAAAAAGTGTAAATTATTTGTTACAATAGGACACCTCACAAAAGCTTACTGATTGAGTTAGTATAGTGATATCGTATCTCAGTAGGAACCAGAGTTCAATGATAGGATTAGAAACTGGAACTTCACCCAAATTAGATTATACTTCATTTATTTTTTTCGTGGAAGATGATGTCATTAATGTGACATTTGGTGGAAGCAGAAATTCTGACCTGGCGATTTATCGTATCTAAATAAGAACCAAAGTTCAACGACATCTACATATTTGTATGTAGGAAATGGGGTTAAAAAGGTACTAATTTTGAATTCATTTTTTATCTTCATGTTTCAGATGTACACAAGACATTTAATTGAGCTGTACTTCTCATATGACGAAATAACCATGATTTTATCAATAAAGCACAACATAACGATCTTTTTGCGTCATCTAAAACGGAAATTGCGTGAACTAAAATTGACAAGGAGGAAAGGCTATTCTGATTTAGAGACTGTGCTTTCGGTTATTGAATATCAGTTAACAACATCTGGACAGATGCATGGATACAGATGGATGTGTCAAAAATGCCTTTTAAATGGTTTGAAAGTGAAGAAAGAAGATATTAGACTCGTGCTTAGGATTTTGGATCCACAAAGAGTTAAAAGACGATGCTTACGACGCCGACAATACTTCTCCAAAGGCCCAAACTACTGCTGGCATATTGACTCATATGACAAACTTACACTGTATGGATTGTGCATAAATGGCTGCATTGATGGATATTCCAGGGAATTAATCTGGTTAAAGGCTGGAAGATCTAACAGTGACCCAAAAATCATTGCAAAAACTGTTCTTGATGCTGTTGAAGAAAATAGAGGATGTCCAACGTTTATGCTTGGCGATATGCGTACAGAAAACGTCACAGTTGCCGCTATGCAAAAGTTCCTTCGTCTATTTTATGGTCTGGATATTGAAAATGGTATAACGTTTATATATGGCAAAAGTACTCTTAATACCAGGATTGAGTCATGGTGGGGAATACTTAGACAAGAGTGCTGTCAAATTTGGATGGAAGAACTAAAGGTACTTCGAGATAGTGGGTTATTCTCAGGGAATTTACTAGATATCAACCTCGTACAATTTTGCTTTATGAGGTTATTGCAGGTTACAGTATATGTACGTATCTGTATATGTGTATGTATGTACGTATCTGTATATATGTTTGTACGTATCTGTATATGTATGTATGCACGTATCTATATGTGTATGTATGTACGTATCTGTATGTGTGTATGCATGTACGTATCTGTATGTGTGTATGTATGTACGTATCTATATGTATGTATGTATGTATGTATGTATGTATGTATGTATGTATGTATGTATGTATGTATGTATGTATGTATGTATGTAGGTAGGTAGGTAGGTAGGTAGGTAGGTAGGTAGGTAGGTAGGTAGGTATGTACGTACGTACGTACGTACGTATGTATGTATGTGTGTGTGTGTAGGTAGGTACATACATGTAGATATGTATGCATGTGTCTCCATTTTCCGAATATTTAAAAAACGATAATTTACCCCCAGCATCATACTTAATAAATGTATTTCATAAGCAAATTTCTTCGGGGGGAAAAAGTCAAAGTTACTAATTACAAAATTGTTCCCAACATATTAAGAACACACACAATGGATGCTTCTGTGGTAATGATGTAATAATGTTTGTCGTTAGTATCACCTGATTTAGCAAAATATAATTGTTTAGTTTACATTGGCTTTGAGTATTGAATAAATTTCACCAGATTTGAAAAAAAATTACATTTAGTCTCGTCTCAACACATAAAACACAGTACGAAATACAGGAACCGCGAGCAAAAAGAACTACAAATTAAATAGTCATTATTAGAAAATTGCAATTTAACAACATAAGAGATGTTGCTATTAGGCGAATGATTCAATTCAAGAGGAGATGTTTTAGAAACCTTGGCATAGAAAAATGCATACTCCACACTTTTGCTTTATTCTTCTTATGGAATTTTAACGCATTTATTCGTTGTGTTAACTTCTTCATGGAATTCTTTTGAAATAGCTTTTCTTTCCTCAATTTAGAAGACGTTTACAACTTTTATAATTGATGTTTACCTGAAGGAATGATATATTTTTCTGTGTACCAATATTACCATGCCAGAAACGAATACGTACTTGTTTCTGTTTCAGGATGAATTAGACGACGTTATGATGGTTTAGAATACACACAGAATAAGAGCAGCCAAGACAACTCTCTAGCGGGTAGGCCACTGAGTCTACACTTATTGCCAGATATGGAGAATGTAGAAGATCATTTGTGTGATGTTTCAGAAGAAGATATAGAAGTGTGCCGCATGGAATGTGCTGATGAAACAATATATCCTTGCGAGGAAAAATTATTCGAACTTTATAGAAGAAAACAACTGGAATCTACCGAAAGCTATTACCGAGGCAATAGACTTATATTTGCGCTTAATCAACTGGCTTTTAACACAGCTGTGACTTGCTTGATGCCAGATGTAGCAATTTCTATACATCTTAATTTGTCACAAAAACCTTCCTCAATACTTGTGTAAAACATCTAGTAACAAGGACTTACTTCTGGGAGGCGATATAAAGGTGTTTATGTTTTCTTTCCTATTAAAGTCATATCATTTATGTAAATTCTATTAATTATCATATTTTTGCAACATATTTTGACTGTATTATGCTCTCAAACTACATCGCATTTTTATTAGCTCTGTATGCATTCATGTTAACGGAGGTTAGGCGAAGATATGTCGCCGTCGATAGGGTTGCCCGCTTTGAGTTTTTATTGCTCACTCCTCCCACAGCTGGTGGTCAGGAAACATGGCAAAATACCTTTGTATTGAGATGTTATGGGTGATAAATGAAAATGATTTGGCTTCTTTTGGCATCTAACTCTATGCAATCATGAAAGTTGTATTTAGTCGCTACTCCTACTGGATGAATGGTCATATCAACACGAAATTATCTTTTCTCCAGTAACACTTCTAACCATTCACTGCTAGTAAGCTAAATAAATACAAATCGTCCTGATTTAATATCCGATAACATGGCCTTCGTAGAAGCCATAATTACGTGCTGTCGCCACACCGTCTGAACAAATAATAATATTGAGATATGGTTTCTCACTTGATTACTTCATCCAACAGGTAATTCGTCTTAAATATAAAAAGGTGTTCTGGTCCAACGTCCTGCATGATGAATATGTCCAAAATGGATGCATTACTTTTTTTAAAATCGTGTCATCGCTTTTCCTTAATGAACGACATTTTCAACATAGCGAAACTTAGGAAAATATTTAATATAGTTCTAAATGAAATGGTGTTGGTATGATACAAACACGATCACCTCTGCAACTCCATTGAAATATTGTAACTCTAACAATCAAAATAATAAAAATGCAGCAATCTTTCCACAGTATGCTGGGCTGCCGTAAAATAAATGGTACATGGATACAAAAGAGGATACCCATAAGTGTAACTAATACATGAGAAGTAAAATAAAGAAACGTTCCTTCCGTGGATTTCTGCAAATATTATATGGAGATTGCATATAGATTTTACATTCAGATTCAGCTCAGAACTGTGACATTGGACTGGTTAACGAATTGATATTAGCCATTGTGATAAGTCTCACTTGTAGAATGCGAAATTATTGTAATTTCAGGGTACTTTGTGCTTTGCATCGTGGCTTTTCTCATTTTGGACTCGTTGTCTACGATTGGTTATCTTATATGTTGACTCTTCACATGGGGTTGGGTGTACGATGCATTTTAATTATTTCTGAATGAGTAACATTAATCCTGCAAAAAAAACGTGAACTTATTCTAAGCAGCCTAGAAGGGCATAATGAGGCTAAGTAGTGCTTGGGATATACCTTCTGGTAATTATTATTATCATCATGGCAATTATTGTTGTTGTTATTATTATTATTAATATTATTATTAGCATTATTATTAACATTATTATTAGCATTATTATCGCAAGTTTCATTATTATTATTATTATTATTATTATTATTATTATTCGTATTCTTATTATCATTTCGTTTGTGTTATTTCAATTGCACAATAAAAGAGTAGGTCAAACTGGGATGATTTAACAGTAGATCGTCAAGCTGATGTCATTCATCAGTGAATAGCGGTGTTACAAGTTAATAGATTAACCCCTAGCGTAGCGTTTACGGGGCAGGAGATAGTAGAATACTTCCATGCTCTGTGGCCTCTAATGGAAATCGCCTGGAAGTCTATGTATTAAGATGCATTCAGAAACAGCCTGCAAAATGTGTTTCCTACTCGCATTTCATGCGAAAACATCAAATTCCTCCAGACGATAATGTGTTAAGCACTTAATACTGAGACTGAGAGGTATATAAATAAATACTTTATTAATTTGATGACAAATTGTTTCTTTTAAACAGTGATGAAATTCAGACCACGTATGTTCGTTGGGTTCGATTGTTTACTACCCTCCACAGACAGTAAAATTGAGGAATTTTATTAAAAAAATAAGGTACTCATAGACCTGGTGTATCCAAAGGTTCAGCAAGTATATATTTTCTATGTTGGTCTTACTGTATACTACTAGTGGTAAAGGAAGTATACATATTTATGGCGACACAAGTCTTGAGAATAACAGTAATAATAATAATAATAATAATAATAATAATAATACATTTCTGATTATTGTTATGCTAATGTGTTACAAAATGAATCACAAAAGTCTAACCATGCATCACATATACATATATTTCATACTTTAAATTGCAATAACATCTCATACATTGTACTCACAAGTTTGCTCTCTAGCACAATAATGAATGACGGAGTGTATTTACCAGGTAAATTGGAGTACCTGTGGATTATGATTTTGAATAAGACTGTGGAGGTCAGGATGGATGGCATCAATGAACATCCAATACTTCATACAGTTTGCTTGGATGAATATGTCCTGGAAGCAACATACTGTGCCTACATTCAGCAATGTGGAAATTGCAAGGAAATCCTGTCAGTACATAGACACTTGTAGGTAATATATTCTATGTTGTTATGGCGCCTCTATCAGACTCAATGTTAGGTCACGTGATTGCTTTATATTGATGTGAAACTTATGCTTAAAATTCCTTTTCATTAAATCCTTCCTTTACTACCAAAATGTATTACTACTATTACTTTACTCGGGTGTGGAATCTTTTACCCATACCTTTCATTTTTATAATAATAAATCGTGCCAAAATCATTTATCCAATATCTTGGAAATTCTCCTGCATTTTTTAAAATCCTATATGATTTCTTTTCTTGAACAAATTCTATACTATAACAATTAAACGTATTGCTGTAACAAATTCTATACTAAGACATTAAAACATATTGCTGTAACAAATTCTATGCTATGACATTAAAACGTATTGCTGTAACAGATTGTATAATATGACATTAAAAGGTATTGCTGTATCAAATTCTATACTATGACATTAAAACATATTGCTGTAACAAATTTTATACTATGACATTAAAATACATTGCTGTAACAAATTATATACTATGACATTAAAACACACTGCTGTAACAAATTATATACAATGGCATTAAAACATATTGCTGTCTGTTCATGTTCATATTTGATTCATTTAGCTTCCTAACACTGGTTGTAGTAAAATCTAATTTTATTCTAAAGACATTGACTCTGAAAACATGAAAAAACAGAAAACCGGGATACATGAAATAACATAGATTTATTCAATTTTAATCATATGCTGTATATTCTATTTTCAGTCATAGTTAAATGGCTGCATAGAGGTTGTAATAACTGTCTATCAGCTGACTACAGCTTCTTGACCACTTCCTCCATCACTTCCATCAGTTCTTCAACATTGTCTGGAAAAAGAATTGTTCCCCCAATAATTCAAGAAACTGAAAAATGTCATCCTCTGCCAATATTCATACTGAAAATTTACCAAAAAGAATTTTTTGATTGAATTGAAAACAAGATATAATCAAATAATGAATGAATTACTATAATAATAATAATAATAATAATAATAATAATAATAATAATAATAATAGTAACAACAAAAACTTTTGTTGCGATATTACGATTTCAAATATGTTCTATAAAAAGTGTCTGTGTTACATTATTTCTGAGTGCAATTTTTTAAGTTCGAGTTGCTTTTTTTCGTTAGTTTCTTCCGTTTATGTGTGTACGAATTGGGGGGCCAGGGAGGAGGTCGCTGACTATACATAGTGATATGTTCACTCCAACTTTAATACAACGTCAAATAACTTTATCTTACTATATGTGCTTGTATACGAGTTTTATCAAATGGTATCATTCAGTGTATTAAAAACTGCAATATATACATACGATCGGCTACATGTCACATATCATCAATGTGTGTGACTCTCATATTTTCTCTGATCTATTAATGTTCTGATCATAGCTGTCTGTGATAATAGTGTCCACCTCCACACTGTGGTTCTGCAGTTTTTTGATGACTCTAGAAAGTCCCTCTTTCTCAATGTCATAACTACTCGTCACTTAATTAATCTGAAGATAAGAGAAAATAAACGTGTTGCGCAAATTAAAAAATGTGACATCATCTGTACATAGCTTAAATATGTTTACGAACATTTTAAAATGGACTTATGCATAAGTAACATTGAATAGTTAAACTCAGTTTGCTGCACGAGTATCATGTATGAAGGCTGACAAGTACATGAAATTATGCATTGCTTCTTCTCTTTGCTTGTTGGACATTTACTTCACGTCTGTGTAGTAGGTGCAATTTTAGATGTGTTTTTTGATCATGGTAGTTAATACACGTGGCAAGGTTTCTCATGAATATATGTATCATTTAAAGTGTATCATTGCTAAACAATAACAAGCTGACAAGTGCTTGGTCTACCGAGTCAAACGCTTACATAATAATACTGAGCTAAGTTAAGACAATATTATATGTTTCGTTTAATTGTTCGTTTTATTCTTAAGTATCCTATTAGTCTGACATTGAACAGTACTACTACTCAACAACGGCTCCTTTGGCCTAGTGGTTAGAGCGTCTGCCGCGGAAGCGGGAGGTCGTGGGTTAGAGTTCCGGCCGAGTCATATCAAAGACTTACACAAATTGTACCAACAACTCTCGTTAAATTAAGACATATAGTTGAGAATATCTTACCTTCTATACCACTACCAAAATAACCACCATAATGATTCAACGACCAAGGTAATAATGTTGTTAAACCTGAACCAAACATATATTCATCCCAAATTTCATCAGTATGACCATCTGACTTATATCTCGTATAATCCATTTCTGAGCAATAATATTAATTATCATTTATATCTAAATATAAATCTTTATCAAACATTGATGTAATTGATTTTTCAGCGACACGAAAACAAGAACCGGTCAAGCATCATCCATCACTACCATATTATATCAGAATGATTATCATAGGTCCATCTGGATGTGGAAAGACACAATTATTATTAAATCTGATACTGAGATGATTGAAATGGGAGAAATTGTTTTTGATAGCACCGTCAGTTAATGATCAACGATGTTATGAAGTTCTTAAAGATTTTAACCAAAATACAAAATTATTAAATGAAGGCAATGACGTCATTGACTTTATAACATATATCAATGATGCACAGACCGTTGATGATATTGATGGTTTTATTATTAATTTTTTTTGGTTTACGATGACGTGATGCTCGACAAACAATCAAATCCAGCTAGAATATTTTCACGAGGAAGGTATAAAAGTACAGACATTATTGATGGTACGCAAAGATACACCCAAATTTGTTAAATTTAGAAACTTTTCTCACAAGCACAATCTACCCCACACGGATTTACAACAATAATCCTGCATGAACCTTGATCAAGATACCGTACAGGAATTGATCAAATATTTGGATATTCCGAAGGCAAATGTACAGCAGCAGAGGGGGCATGACCTCTTGATGTCACCGCGACGTAACCCTCATTTCCGAAAAAGCGGGTTCTCTGAGTAATAGAAACCTTTCTGAGTCCCATCGAGTTCTCTGAAAAAGGTGGGTTGGTCCCCTCTGCTGCATATACAAATGATTGTGACTTATTTAAAGCAAGTGCATTAAATGAGGAAAAGTGTTTATTTCTACGATAACAGTATGATTGCATTTTGATCGATATTTCCGATTGCAGAGATGGAAGACATAAACGATATTCGACTTGTGTCAACAATCCCGTTTACGGATCAGGAACTGAAGATATGGAACTCACTGGAAATAATACAACAAGCAGAGGTCTAACATGCTGAATGGTTATATAAGGTGTATTACTTACGGCCATTGGGAGTAAACACTTGCCCTCACACACACGGACCTGTTGTTCTGTATTAGTGAAACCTGCATACTGTAGAATCCATAAATAGTCCAAAAAGTCAGTTCCTGCACATAACTGAATATTATTCTAACCTTAATATTTTGTAGTATATGGTTTTCCATCCTAATTGATAAGTATACAAGAGAGAACTAGTTCCTTACATTACGATGTTTAATAAATTTCATAGATTGTATCCTACTATAAGCATCAAAGTAGGATTTTGAAACGGCTATTGTCGTCTTGAAGGAATGATGTTGACCGTTTTATATGGCATAAGCATAACAAATTCATGGGTAAGTTCCATTCCTCTAAATATAATCAAATGTATCGAGATAAATCGAAAACAACGTACATTGGGGGCAGTAAGTAAAGTAACTAATTTTTACGTTTCAAAGATTAAATAGAACAGTTATTTCAAATTGGTTCATATCTAATTTCAAGATGTTCATCTACGTCTGAGAACATTTTAAATCGGAAAATATGAAATTGTAGTATGAATAATTAATGAAAATCGTTCAGCAGGTTTATATTGATATTATGCCAGTTTTAAACGTTTTGCCTTTTCACTTGGTTCCCGTACTTTCTTGTAGGATTTTATGAGCTTGCTCAGCTTTTGGATCAAAACATGATGGTTGCAACTTGCAAGAACTTGTTCAGGAAGGATATTTACTTTCACTTGCAGATAAACCTATGTTCCCTGAGACAATTATGTTTACACCAATAATGTTAAAGCGAAATATTTCGAGACCAAAATCCTTGAGGCGTTTGGACTTATTGAGGTTTTCAATAAAGAATGGAGGTCAGGGTGTCCAAGGGCCTGAAGCGCTTTCGTTTACTGATCACTGCCATCTCAGCTCTGTCCGCGCGGGTACTACTCTCAGACTTGGCCAATGTGGGTATACGAGACAGCTTACCAGTAACGTCTAGTGGGTCTGTGGCTCGCAACATTGGCCGCTATGCGCTAAAGTAAAAATATCATGCAGAATGACAGTGAATGAAATTGGATCGGTTGATCGGTTGATTACGATTTCAATCCTGTTTCTCTGTTGCTTTTTCTACTCTGCGTATTTGTAGACTGTTAAGAACCTATTTATTGGCTACACGTTTCGATTAAGTTTTTGATTTTATGACGTCAGGTTTTTACAATGTAACATTTGCACAAGAAACAAAGTAAAATATAAAAATCGAAATAAACAAGTATAAAAATATTGATTTTGGTATTCAGAGGAAAGAAAATTTATCTTTCTGAGTTTTTTCAATTAAAGACGGAATAATTAGTTACCAGAATCATGATATGATTTCAGTGGAGTTTAGAGTTCGTGTGGTTTTGATTTCAGAGGCGACAGGTCATTTTAATTTTCATTTAATTCTGGACTGCTCCTGTTACCAAAATGGTTAGATAGTCGGTCTAAAAGGCGGGAGGTCGCGGATTTGAGCCACGACCGAGTCATACCAAAGACATATAAATTGTATAAGTAGCTGTTTCGTTTGGCGCTCAGCATTAAGAGGTCTATGTTAGCACTGGTCAACCTGTGCATACGAAGTCTTCATAGTTTTGGCTGAGTCGGTATACTAAAAGTATTATATGAAATGTTTAGACTAAATTTACGCCCCTGACTTTCCCTTACAAGAAAATACATGGTCAAGTGGGACACTTTCAGCAAAAATAGCCAGTTTTCTTAATGTTTGGTCTGTTAGATTGGTAACTGTTTCTTATTTCGATTGCAGGAAACGCAGGAAACGCTTATAAGACTTGAAAGTCCATGCCGAAGAATACTTAAAATGTCTAGTTTAATATGCTATCGATAGAATAATAATAAAATGTTTAATAATTGTATTATTCATTTTTCAGCTGAAGCATAGGAGTTGCGGGTTATCTTATTATGCAGAATATGTGGAATCAACTGTATTAGTTGCGTTCTTCAATGTGGACATTTAACATGCTCCAACTGCGCAGAGCAGCTTGTCTACTGTCCCTTTTGCAACGCTCACATTAGAAACAAAGTATTGTATTTACCTACATCCTCCATATTGAAAGGAAAACTAAAGAGACGTGTTATATTTTGCCAAACATTATTTGTCAGTTTTATGAAAGATTGCGCAAACCGTAAACGTTGACAAACGAGACATTTATGGTGCATGCTTATTTTAAAGTCTACTAGACTCCACAAATAACACCAGAAATGAATTCCATAAGAAACAAGGGCTCTCCATTCATGTGGCAGGTGTATGCCATTTGTTTAAATATGTGATACCAATCTTTTGCTAACAATTACCTTGCATTAAACACGCCGAGGTATTCAGTCTCCACCCATAACCGTATTAGAATATGCGCAGTGTCTGGTGCTAGCCACTGTTGGACCTGTTCCATTTTGAGATTTCTTTTGGAATACTTTGAGAAGGAATAAAGACATAAAATGTATTATAAATAGGGACTCATATGGCATGTAGTTGAATTATTTCGAGAAAAAGTAAGGTATATAATGTTTTGAAAGGAAAATGGATTCAAACTTCCTTGTACATTGCAGCTTAAACTTCTAAGAATGCAGTGACTGAAATATTTCTTGGATTCAGTTTGTACATATTTAATATTGTAAGGCATCATTTTAATGTGTCAATGAGTCCAGCAACGGATAAATATAAATATGTGTGTACTGGAAATAGATGTATTAGTACAATTGATTGACCATTCAATATAAGAGACGTTTTATTATTATTATTGTTATTATTATTATTATTTTATTATTATTAGTAGTAGTAGTAGTAGTAGTAGTAGTAGTATTAATAATAATAATAGTAGTAGTAGTAGTAGTAGCAGCAGTAATATTAGTAGCAGCAGCAGCAGCAGTAGTAGTAGTAGTAGTAGTAGTAGTAGTAGTACAATTATTATTAAATAAGTGCATATTTTAATTTATGAACTTTCTTCATAGGGGTTAATTTTTGTTTGCTGTTTTGCTTATTTAAATGACAGACCGGAATGATCAACATCTGGAAATATCATTCAGCAACATTTTATAGTTGATTGATTCAAGGGTGACAATCAGTTTTCAGGTCCATTTATCAGAACGTTAGAATTTCTCGATTTAAACTATCAGAGGAACATTAATAAAAAAGTAATTCAGTGACATATGTATTAAATGACAGTTATTGGTGAAATAATATTGTACATGTTGAGAAACGACAACAGTCCCAGAACCAGATAGTGAAAAGTTCTCCTTAAGTTTGGGAATGTGTGAAATTGTTTCCTAGTAACGAGACAGACTTTTGGGGTCTACTCGTACTTTTGGGTGGGAGGAGGGCTGCACCATGCGTAGAAATTAAAAACTGGATTCGAATCACTAGAGCATTAGAAATTGTACTTTACTTTCTTTGTGGCACAGCGATATTAACGGTCTTCTTGAATGTAAGTATTGCATTAATATTGTATTTAAAAATGTGTCCTATTATATACATACAAAATATCTTTTAACGCAGCAAATACACAGGATTGTCACTGATGTGGCATTGCCTGTGAGAATACTTGAAACAACAAACAAAGATAGATGTGTGGCGTTTGGCTGATCTTGGAGGGAAACATATTGAATTATGCGAAGTAGATAGGAATTATCCAAAGCAGACATTTATATTTTTCTGTTGAAAATGGATCAAAGTCAGCTGCTTATCATAAGTTTAATATAACAAAAAAAATATTACCTTAATTGTGTGTATTAGCTCTAATGTAGTTGAAATGGTACTTTCGGGATAATTTAGATAATAAATGTTTGATGAAATCATTAGGTCTACTACGTTTAAAACCCAAACAGAAGGACACTGAATTCATGACACGGTCAAAATATTTAAAGGCCGTCAGACAGTGAGTTCCACATTTTCTTTGAGGACGCACACAAATTCTATTTTATGTACTTTATTGGTGGTAGATATAATAATAATAAGAAAATAAATCATTTTCATCTTTAACTAGATTGGGTATTTAACACAGGTAATCGGTATGTAGCTCCTTGCAACGGGTGATATAGACTTCAATACTATTTACACGTTGTGGCATTCCCGCTATAAATAAATTTTAGTCCAAAGTTCTAAATTTTAGAAAGCGATACGCAAAGAAGACAACAATCTCATCGTCTCTTATATGGATTATAATTACTGAATGATAAATTGATATATCTATGGAAAAAAAGTGCTAAAGAAGTTTGTAAATAGCTTACGATGACAATTTTAATGACATTTCAAACAGCTACACAATGCAGATAAATTCAAGTAGAAGATCCTAATCCAGGCGAAAATATAATCTCAAAGTACAAAATGCACAAAAATGCTGTAAGTGAAGAAGGATGCTTCAAACATACGGTGAATATTCCGCTTTGTTTAGAAATAAAATACAAAACCAATAATTGCTAATTCATACATGTCTGAGATAAGCCCACGTTATATTAGATTCATTTAGTGATTAAAGGTAAACTAGCAAGATGTACTGAACATGTAAACTGGAACGTTGAACTAAAGAAGCTAAATAGATAAACATTTGTCCATTGATCGCAATGATAATCTATTTATGAACAATTCTCAGAGAATTATAGTACACTTTCCCTGACTGTTTGTCAAGCCATGTTAACATACAGTATTATCATGTAAGTACCTGTTTGTGTTCTTGTCGTGGAAAGACACAATTTCTGCTGATAGAATAACATAACACAATTTTTGCGAGAAGTTCGTTCAATGCTTGTGCAAGCCACATTCGTCGACGTATTAAAGTAGCCCTGTAGAATGTTTCAAATAGTAAGATTTTCATCAAAATATTATTTATTTGTAAGATACATATTTTTTTGTAAAATACTGACAATACTTACTCTGTTTTATAAAATAAGTGAATCTGAGGTTTTCTTTCTCCTAAGAAAGGATCGATTCACCTTTTATGTAAAATCTTGTAATATAGTATTATTAGGCCTCACTGGATAGTTTATCTGGTGAGTTTTCTTCCGACAATGGCAAAAAAATGAGAATAAGTTTACACTCAAGATGCAAAAAAAGAAACTAATAATTTTTGTACAAAGCAAGCATGTGAGAGTTTGACTGCGGCAATCAGGTTAAATTACTTATAAAACTGGTGGCTTTATATTCAACCAACATTGCCACCAACCCCTCTATTTTACATTCATTTTTGATAGAGACAAATCTATTTTGAATATTTTCATGGTAGAAGGCAGCTTAAATAATCAGTATATGTCTTATTCATGAACATAGTTCACTAATGTTATAATCAAGTAGCATAATTTTCATCACCCCTCCACCATCTCATACTTTCGATGCTTACTGCTGTTGCAACACATTAATTTCGTGCGCTAAGTCGGCTGTTTATTTTCAGCCCAAGTTACGCATTTGATTTCCGATGCTCGTCGAACTGTGAAAAGGCAGCCAACAAACAAGCAAACCCATTTC
The DNA here is from genome assembly GCA_030141615.1 of Unio pictorum. Taxonomy (NCBI): domain Eukaryota; kingdom Metazoa; phylum Mollusca; class Bivalvia; order Unionida; family Unionidae; genus Unio; species Unio pictorum. The sequence goes on along the minus strand of JARLTB010000043.1, from coordinate 9,612,965 downwards.
AAGCTTCACTCAACATATATCGAAACCAAATTATAATTACAGATTTAGCTTGTGTGTGAATTTATAATTGTAAGGCTATGATAATTAGGTTCATGCCTTCTACCTTAAAAACTAGGGATGTGTTAAAATACGAAACTATCCAGTGCAAGTTTATGGTCGAATATCTACGTTACATGTCGCTGAAGTCCCTTTTTGGGTCCCTAAACACTTGAGGTATCCAGAGCATACCATTAAAGGACTCTAATCACACAATGTATTGCATGCTTTATATTATGATTTTTAAAACATTCTGTTTGAGACGATAATTAACACAAGTGGGATGCTCTGTATGTTAAAGCTGTAATGGTCACATAATAAATTCTTGTAATATCAGTACAGTCATTGTGGAACTAGATGACGTCCCGTTGCTACCAATGTAGACTGCTAAATATACGGGGACTGTGAAAGGCAACAATCAATGAAAATAAACAATGCTTAAGATGACCGAAACGAAGACAATTGGTTTTGTGTGAGGACAGACATTAAGTGATGGAGTGAGCCTTGGATATATAATTGTGTTTAGAGACCAAAAGTAATTTTTTTTAAAAAATCTTTTCTTTGTGTTTCAGACAATAATAGCGTCCATCATATGATTATCGACTTGGATAACGTTCTAGTGCGAAATTCTTTTTTGAAGATATAGAGAGAAAGAATTACTGAACCTTGAATTCGCACTTCGTAACCAGGATTGTGTACATACATGCATACATACATACATACATACATACATACATACATACATACATACATACATACATACATACATACATACATACATACATACATACATGCAACTATACATACATACATACATACATACATACATACATACATACATACATACATACATACATACATACATACATACATACATACATACATACATACATACATACATACATACATACATACATATATACATACATACATACATACATACTCATTTATATTAAAGATCAAATGGCCACAGTTTGAACGCGCCCATGCTAGTCAGCGGCGAATTTCTGCCTAGGAAAGCTAGGCAACTACCTAGGGCCCCAACCTCGGAGGGGGTCCAGGCCAGGAGCCTAATTGGTACGCAGTGAGGACATAATTTGTTTTCTTCCTGTTAAATTATCAAAATGGGGGCCCTGACTCTGTTAACTGCTTACGGGCCCTGGGTCTCTGTTCCCTGGCCTGATGCTAGTGCAATTTGGCCAACTCGGTATCGGATATCTTGTGATTGGTATTAACAATCTAGATTTGTTTTATAATTCAATATACATAAGTGTTAAAGGGAAAATTATATACATAAAAATGGATGCAAAAAATAACCAGGGTCGAAATCCAACAGTTTATTCTTATTTCCTATGGCTACACCAAAACAAATGCTACTCATTCTTCCAACAATGAAGTAATTATCAATGGAGACTTTAATATCGAATTTCTCTCTGATACTAACACTAAATTTTTACATATGATACAACTACATGGCTTTATACAGGTAATTAAGCATTAAACAGGAGTAACGGCCTGTACTTCTACTCTGATCGACATCTTATTCATAACATATCCTACCTATCTCGACGAGATAAATGTATCATATTTCTCTATTAGTTATGACTATCCCCTATGTGCAAATCGTAAGCAACAAAGCGCAAAGTAAAAAAACTTAAAGTCATATATGTAATATATATGATTTAAAAACATTGCTGAAAATGAATTTCTCACCGAACTCTTACAAAACATTAATTCTATAACTTTCCCTAACATATCCAGATTATGACTTGTCTATCTGTAACCATTGTTTTCTTACCATCCTAAATAAACACGCTCGCATACGCATGCAAAAAATTAAACGATAAAAACAAACTGTGAACTAAAGAAATTGCAGAGGTACAATGAAAACAAAACTATTACCATAAATATAAAGACCTTCCAAACAAAACCAGATCTCTCATTGACAAAAGCTCTCGTTCCTTTTTCAGAAAAGGCATCACCTCAAACTCCGATAACTTCAATGAAATCCGCATCTTTAGTTCCATGTGAAATTGATTGCACTAGCTATATTGATGATTTCGATATTGCAAACAACTGAACCTCAATTTTATTAACATATCACAAACACTTGACAGGTCTAATTGTACAGAGTCAAATTTAGTCAAACTTAATAAATTCATGAATGAAAGGGTACCAGATCATGTTGCTTTGAACATTCCCTTAATAACAAAATAGGACATTTTTGATATTCTCAATAAACTTCACAGAACAAATCAGCTGGTCTAGATGGAATTTACACCAAAACTCTGACAATGTTGGCTTCATCCGTGTCAGAGTCGTTTAAAGATATAATTAACTACAGTATACCTTCTTGTTAATTCTCGGAGTCACTGAAGTTCCCAAAAGTATCCGCAATGTATAAGGGAAATGAAAATAATGACCCATCTAACCATCAACCCATATCTGTTAAATCTGTAGTTTCAAAAGCTTTGAAAACCATGTGCAAGCAGATTTTCAGATATCTTGATAAGTAACATCTCCTTAACAAATCACAATCAGGTTCTGACAGACTCTTTCATGTCAAAAACATTGACAAAACTAATAGACCAATTAGTACTTGCAGTAGAATCAGCCGAACTTACTGGTGCAATCTTCATTGATTTTAAAACGCATTCGATTTGGTTTACCATGTGGCGTTTTTTTAAAAAACACTTGCAGCCTTCAAGTTCTTTTTCAAACTAGGTTGCCAGGTACAAGTCGTATCTCACTAACAGACACCAGGTTATTTGCACGGCTAAATATTCTTCCGATCTATATTAAGGCCTCATCGTTTCCTACTATTTGTCAATGATTTAAACTTGTATCTAGTGCACTCTAAGCCTTCAAGTTGATATTTTAAACTAGGTTGTCAGGTACAAGTCGTATCTCACTAACAAACATCAGGTTATTAGCACGACTAAATATACTTCCGAGCCAAGTCAAATCTTAAGTGGTGTTTCTCAATGATCTTTATTAAGGCCTCATCCTTTTCTACTATTTGTCAATGATTTAAACTTGCATCTAGTGCACTCTAACACTGATCTTTTTGCTGACTACTCTACATTTCATTCATATGGTATATCTCTAGACCCCATCAAAAAAGCTTCAAATGGACCTCAACAATTTTTCAGTGTTTTATCAACAAAACAAAATGCACATCAATAACGAAATTCTCGACAATTAGGATAAGGCATCGTCTATCTACTAACTTAGGTATACTTTAAACTCAAAATGGCTTAGACGTATTTATTGTCAAAAATAAGAATAATTCTTGGCATCTACATGTATCACCATCTCAGCTGGAATGAACATATATATCACCTATGTGCCATCGTAGTCGAAAAAATAAGTTTTAAAAAAAATTCAATTATTTTACCTTATCAATCTCTTAAACTTTATTTATCGGGATATATAATACCACTAATAGACTACGGATGTACCTTATGCGGAAACGCATCCAATTATAATCTGTCCAGATTTGATAAACTCCAGAATAGGGCAGCATAAAAAATACTGAAACTTCCAGTTATGACTTCCTCGAATATTTGGTTTTCACGTCTGCAATGGGTACCAACATAAAACGTATTATTTTTTTTTAAAAAGGAGTTATAACATACAAGAATTTAAACGGTCTTTCTCTAAAATATATATCTAACCTAACTGAACTAAGATCATAAAATTCTAAGTTTAGTCTCCGATTGTAGACTAACAACGATCTCCAGATTCCGTGGTCAAAAACCAATCATTATAAAAGATCATTTACTGTATCAGCAACTACTATATGAAATTCCTTACCACTACGATTGGATATTCAAATTCCCTTGCTTAATTTAAAATATCATCAACGAAAATATTTCTTGACCATCGGGAATGATATATTAAAGACTCTGAATAGAAAATTATATCATTATATCGGAGTCAATAAATGTTCAGATTTTAACCGATATATGTAATATGTACGACCTATGCTGAAATGTATGTACCTGTCTATAGAATATTGTTCATATGTGTATGTGGCTCCCAGTATAATCACACATAGTCATTCATGTTAAATATATTTGAATGAGTGTGCGACGATACCTGATTATGTGCATGATCTTGTTAAAAACAATCGAAATAGAAATGTACATCGATATATGGACATCGGCATACCATTTCTACCAATTATAATATAATGTCATCATAAATTAAGACATGAACATCAACATTTACAGGACATCTGAATGTATGCAACTTAAAAAGAATTACACACTGTATAAATGGTTTATTTTTCTTGCTAAAGCTTTGGAGCATGTACCCGTGAAGAGCACGAGGAAGAATATTTACAAAATAACTTTATGTTGATTCTAAGCACACACCATTTTGTTTTCCAATAATAATACTTGAATGCGACCGCTCCTACTGCCTAAGTTCTTGTCGGCCTGGTATTCGGATAATGTGACTTGGGGGACATGATGCTACATGTCCCCCCGAACGATGTCCCACTGCTAGACATCAGCACAAACCTGTCACGCAGCAGACAACAATGTCATATGACAATTTTGTTTAGAGTTACGCTGAAGACTCCCTCAACTACCCTCCCACCCAATTAAAAGACTGCTAGACATCAGCACTATCCTGTCAGGCAAAAATGGCTCACATTTGTTGCGGTGAATACGTACAATTACCATAAAAGTTGAGGGATTTCTAAGTGCTGAAATGAAATTGAAAGTTTTTATACATTTGAGAATGGTTTAAGCGCCAATGATTGGCGTATGTATGTATGTATGTATGTATGTATGTATGTATGTATGTATGTATGTATGTATGTATGTATGTACGTACGTACGTACGTACGTACGTATGTATGTATGTATGTCCTCTGTGAAATATATTTATCAGGAAATAATTGAAGTAATTTCTGAATACTTCACAAAAGAATCATGAATGCAACAGGAATTATGTACAAAACACAAGAAAACTATATTTTCTGTTAAATTTAAATTCGGGCCATTATATAAGGGAAGAACTAGTATGCGTTCAAATGAATAATTTCAATTTAATCATTTTGTGAATATCACATTCACGGGTATTAGGTAAAAAATCTGCATTTCTAATATAGTTTTGCTTGTTTAGAACCTTGATCTTCTTCGATGATTAAAAATATTTCCATGCTTCTCTCTCATGCAACCAGAAATCTGAAGCGTTGTAAAACTTTGGGATATCTTGAAAATTTTGCTACACTTTCAGATCGTAAATATTTGAAATAATATTTCAAAATAATTGTGCTTAGGAGCTTTATGATGAGTCTAAAATTAAAATAATAGTATTCGAAAATTAGATTCTTCGGATAAAATATTAAATCGAAATTACCAAGACGGTTTAACGTTTAATTTATTCATTCCTGCTTCGGGCATTTTTTATTTAAAAATAGTTACAATATGTTGCAAAATTCAATTTAATTGGTGTTATCATCTTCTAATTAGACATTCGTGAATCTAGATGTCTGTTCACGTGTAAGTTAATTCATTAAGAAATTTCGTGAATTATGCATAGAGTTGCTAGAGAGCATTACTTTTGCAAAGTTCGGATGGTGCAGTAATGAAGTAACATTGAATTGATTTCAGTTGCAGCAATGGAATACAACATCATATTGGTTCTACTATTCCCATTGCTGAACAGGAATTGGCATCATCAGGTGGTACCCTGAAACGATTACAAGGTAAACTGTTTTCTGTAATGAATATTGGAGTGTCTGATATGTTTACCACTCAACAGTTTACGGACAACAAGTAACTAAGGGTCATGCTGGGTCTTACTAGTAGATTTTAAAATATATGCGTTTCCAACAGTTTGAAATGTTATATTTCACACGCGACTGAATGGATGCATGTTGTAAATATACCCAAATTTTCAAGTAAATCCTTTGTAACAGCTGTAAATCGCAATTTCTTTCCACTGTATGTTATTTGAAGTTGGAGCTTTAGAAATAAATAAATCGTCACAAAAACCTTTTATATGTCGGTCTCGTGAAACAAAATTGTAGTGAGTGTGATTATCAGCACATGGGCACATTGAACACGTAAATATCAGCAAATATGACATACGTTTAAATGTTTTTAGAGCTGGGTATGCAGATTTTGTAATTGTATGTACCACTTTACATTTCACAAGGTATGAATATCTTCCAACTCATTGTATCTGTGTTCGAATCTCGATTGTGCATATAATCACTTGACGTCTATGATAATGACCATGAAAACAAAGATTGTTACATACAAAATAAATGATGTTACGACTCTGAAGTCTTAAACTGAGTAATGGAAAAGATCGAAACTGTACTGTCTCTGAACTTCAACAAATGATTTATCTCCCTATGATGCATAGTCAAAATGTTAAAAGAACTAACAGTATTGTGAATTAAATCCTCCAAAGTCCAAAAATGTATTTTTCAAATCCAAATGAATGAAGTTCCATTGAATTAAAGTGGTATTCCAAATAAATTCCAATATTGAATACATTAATGTGCCGGTAGTCTCGAATATGCTAATATGCCAATGACCTGGAGTGCAATGGGGGTGATAACAGTCTTTTTATGTATCACGATAATATAATCCAAAATGTTCTCGTGCGAATTCACTATAATTCCAGGTTAACGTTCTAATCCAAGAATATTCTTGATGAGAACTTTGTTTTTTCAGTGAATGATAATTTGAATATATAAATCCACCCCAATTCAAAATTGAACACAACAATAGCAATGATTCTGATTGGTATGTTAAGACAAGAATGAGTAATTCTCAGGTAAACAATGTTATATATTATTTTACTCGACGTAGGTCATAGTTACCATGTTCAGGAAATAATATCAACATAATGGAAACTTCCATTATAGAAGATTCCTGGGTCAAATCAAAACTACAGACATGACAGCTATTACGATATTGATCTGAATATAGAACCCACAATCATAGAGAAATATTAGCTATGTATTATGCCTAGAAGTAACGAAAATGTCATAAATGAGCTTTTCATATAAATTAGGGTTAAAGATATATAAAACTTGGAACAGTGCGAATTTATATACATGCATATCTCACAATTGCACTACTGGCACAGATTGTACAAATTACATACCATATCAATGTAAGTCTAACTCTCCGTTCAATGACGCAAATGCACAATTATGTAAATTTATATACGGACATAGCTTTGTACACTGAGTATAGAAATGTGTATTTGAACAAAGTCATAGTGTTTCTTCCTAATTCGGATGTCACTGGACAGGAAAAATAAGTATTAAGTACAAACAATCTACATTTCGTCTCAGCTAACTCACTGTTTATATGCATAGGCATCATGTGACTAGGATGTATGGAAATCATTCACATATAACTTTAGAAGAAAGTGACGCTTCGGCGACAACTCAGAAATAGGGAATTTGTTGATGTTATCCAACTTGTTGGTTTCGCTTCTTTCTGTTAAGGAATCGAATACATATAATCGTAACAGGAACTAAGTTTTGAGATAAAGCTGTTAGTTGTTTTCAACTGATTGTATCTTGCCAATATTCCACTTAAACCGTTTTTCTCCCCGTTCTTTACTACATTATCAGACTATATACGATCTTATCTTATCAAGTTCAATATGTGCGGCTTATTTGCATTCTCTCTTTTACCCCTGTCATTCTTTTCTTGTGTATGCGTGTTTGTTGATCTATTTTAACTATAATTGTTCAGAATTTTGTTTGTCTTAAATTCGGCAAATGGCCGTTTTAAATATAAATGGAAATAAGACAGCTCAGATCACACATTCGAGGATGCAAATTAAATATGGGTATTTTCAAACGTTTCTGTACTTGAATTGAAAATTTTTGCAGTAAAAATCTCTTTCAGCAAATACAATTTTGATATTTTTTCCTAAACACGATTATCTTTGTATGAAAGGTTCATAATGTAATGCTGCAAACGCCTACATTTTTACACGCTTTACATTGACCAAAACGATGATGTTTAATCAAAAACTATTAGACACTTAACTTTTCTTTAGATCAGGTGACAATATATATATATATATATATATATATATATATATATATATATATATATATATATATATATATATATATATATATATATATATATATATATATATACACATGTATAATTCTCATATAATAATAAAACGAGCTTTTGATCCACTCTTTGTACTCGTTGATCCGGTTGATTGTGTCGTGATGGCAATTAATGACAATATGTGTCGATACTCTCTGCATTCGGCAGGTAGGTATCGGATGACACATCTATCCCAGTTTAAAGTCCATTGAAATCCAAAATGAAATCTTCGAGACTGTGCTTCGAACTTGTACGATAGGCTCTTCATTTATTTAATTTTTTTTCTTTTTTAGTTTTATTTACAGATTTCACACCGGATGTCTTTAAAAAAAATAGAAAATCATTGTAAATCTTTAAATCATTAGTAATAAGAAATTAATGTGCGCCCATAGGGGTCTAGTATATTTTGTTTTATAAAAATAAAATAAAATATTGGTGTGAGGAAATTGTATCGTATGTCATATTAAGAGACTTGAAAAAGTGACGTTTACATTTAAATAGTCCAGGGCTTAATTATCACTATGGTACATAAACGTTATTATATTGTGGATTTTGTTGTTGTTGTTGTTGTTGTTGTTGTTTGAATTAACGCCATGTTTTAGCACACGATAGGCTATATATGGCGGCTAGTATTATTCGTTAAGGAAGAACACAGGGAAAAAAAACCGGAAAAAAACACCGACCTAAGAGAAGCAAGCTTTTTCACATACCCACATTGGCCGAATCTGAGACTCGAATCTACGCAGACAGAATTGAGATGACAGTGATCTGTAACAGAGAGCGCTTTAAACTACTCCGTGTGGTTTTTGTTTGTTTTCTTTTAAAGTCTTTTGTAATTAAAAAAAATAGTTTTTACCAGAAATGCTATTTATTGTTCAGGGATGCATGGTTTGTAATTTTGATTTTACACCTTTTCGAGGCCAAGGGCTCTACTCTGTAATTACTGCTGTTAGACCTTTAAAGGGCAATTTTCGCGCTCTTACTACAAACGCAGCCAGGGCCGTAAAGAGCGATCACATGCCCTGGTGTAAGAAACACCCAGGCTTCTCCCAGTCCTTGTTTAAATTTAAACAAAAAATGTTCTTTATTAAATAAAAACAGTGTTGTTTGGGCCGGGCCCTTTGGATTCATTCATAACCCCCTACCCCCCTTCTGTTGTCGGCCCTACACGCAGCTTATGTTTAGAATAGGAAATAATGCTATTAAATATTATGTTGAGCTCTGCACTCATTAACACCACGCCTGACCTTGAATGGTGGAATTTCAGCGCTCTGACTAGACGGGTCGTATGCTTACCTTATATAAGAATGCCATTCATAAAGACGGTTAAACTGTGTCGTATGTACTGAATGACATTGCGTGTTTGCCAGCTCTGACTACGGGCATAGGTTATGTTTACGTTAGAAAAGAATGTCATTCAGAAAGGCTGTTACGTTAACAATGTAAACTACGAAACATATTTATCTTACATTGAATGGGGGAATCCCCGCTTTAATGCTTGGGTGCGTACTAGTCTGTAATCAACGTTCCCTCTAAGCTGCGCGCGCACGCTGCTCAGACATCCCCGCGCAGCTGAATTGTCAATCCAACATTAAAGCTTGCTCGTCTCCGATATGCTTGCACAATGCAGCGAGCATTGTGCTCACATCTACCATTTGCTTAGAGGGAATGTTGTCCGTGAGTATATGATGATGTTTCTTATTATTATGTGTTGTGCTTTTCTATGCAGCCTGCTCAGATCACATACTAGTATTCGTGAATATCTTTTACTTTTACAAAGTAAGGCCAGTCGTTAACTCCGTTATATTTGATACAACCAACATGTAGCTCCAGAATATTAACCTTGTTTATTGATCTGAACATTTATATTACTTACTCGGTTTCAAATTAAAGGCGTTTAAATATAAACATAAGCATTTCATAAGTTGGTATAATAAATGAAATAAAAAAAGGGGTTGAAAAATAATTATGCTGACTGGAGAACATCAAGAATATTTTAAAACAGTTTTATAACTCTTATTTGTTTTGCTGACTCGATGATTTGTTTCGATATTTAAATCCATTGTAACCAATCATTTGGCTAAAGTTTATGCTGTCATTATTGCATGGGCATTAGAATAACCGGAGATGTTCAGCCTAATTTCAGAGATCAGTCGGTCTAAACAATATACACAGATTTACTCTTGCTGGAGAATTAGAATTACCTCTTTATTTTAAATATTTCAAAGCTAGTTTTTCGCTCTCTATTGCATGAGCACACACACACACACATGTTGTAAAGCGTTTAGAGCTTCGAAAGATTAGCCGCTATACCAAATTATCATTATTATTATTATTATTATTATTATTATTATTATTATTATTATTATTATTACTGTTATGACTCCCTGAAATGTTTTGTTTTCGTATATGAAATGGCTACCTATACAAAACGTAGTCTTTATTTTAAAGGAATGATGACATACAAGTCTTTTAACGGTCTTTCTCCAGATTATATCTCATACATAATTGAACTAAGATCATTGAATACTGAGCGTAATCTCCGATCGACGAATAACAACGATCTCCAGATTCCTCGGTCGAAAACCAATCTTTACAAAAGCTGATTTTTGTATCAGCACCTTCTGTATGGAATTCCTTATCAACGAGGATACGCAATTCAACTTCTCTTGTTTGTATGTATATATATATATATATATATATATATATATATATATATATATATATATATATATATATATATATATATATATATATATATATATATATATATATATATATATATATATGTCAAGTGCCAAATTTTTCGTCGGGGACATCCAGTAATTAATTCGTAGGCTAACCGACAATCAACTGTCTTGGGGCAGAGTTGGAACGGGAAAAATGTTTTGTTAACCTGGTCAGGCTTGGTACAATAATTAAAGTGAAAACGGACTGAGTATAGACACGTAAAAATTATGGGAATACTCACGTAGAGCTTTCAAAAATGATTAAGACAAACGATAATGTGACATTTTGAACCAAAGTGGCATTTTTGACATGTGAGAGACGGTTTCCATAAGGTCAGTAAGAATAGCGTGTATGCCGATTGGTCAAATGTACAGGACAGAGGGTTGGGTCGAAACCCAGAATCGGGAAATATATAGTTCGTATCAAACGATGTTAGGCAGTCTGAAAATTTCTCTGCAAGAGAGAACCGAAGGTAGAAGTAATTACCAGGACTCCGAGCGTACTTTAGGAAAATAGACGTTCGTAAAAATTGTGGTTCCAGGGAACTGAATGTGGAACGTTTGTAAGACGCCAGAAACACAAAGGTATCTAACTCAAATTCACCTTTATTATGATGTAATGTATATGCTGTTTATCTTTGTCTTAAATGCATAATGTATCGATTCTACGCTACAAATAGTTCCGTATTACATTGATTTAATAACGTACTTTGACATGTTTCTTTGTTACAGATGCATGACGTGGTCATATTTTGTATGGATAGTCGGTTTGCAGTGATTTAATAATGTATTTTGAATTCTGAATTAGCATTTTACCTTATTACTTAGTTAGGCAAATTGGTGGTGTAGAAAACCCGCCGTGTACATGTATGATTGGAAAGGTTACATTAATTTGAATTTATCATATTAAGTAAATATGAATTGTGTGTTATGTTATATTGCCTCACTTTAAGTAACGATTTACGGGAATATATGACTTTCCCGAAGTCTGATGTCGATAATTAACAGTATAGCTCTATTGATCTGAAAACATGTATAGAAATTGTTAGCCGTATGAATGATAACACTGATAGTAAGATCTGATTGTTCGAACATGAAGACGGACGAACAATCGCAATTCTGGAAGTAGCGAGATACTTAGGGCGTTTTACCCTTTTCTTTTGCAAGGAAAAATAGTTTACTTTGGCAAGAGTGAGAATCAGCGAGAAGTCAAAAGCAATAGTTTATTTTGGGCAAGAGTGAGAACCAGCGGAAAGTCAAAGGGAAGAAGTCAGTGTGGAATTCCCGTTCAATTAAAGGGCAAGCTGGAGACGGACGCACGCAGGGAAAAGAAAGGAAACCAGTCGACGGAAAAGGTCATGTTGAATCACCAACAGTCAAATGTTAAATGAACATTCGATTCCTTGATGAAAGTTACTATCAGTATTAACGGCTAACTTCATTTATTTTCATTAGTGTTTGGAGTAATTGAATGTATCCATTATTTTAAAGCTTCAATATTTGTATTTTTCTGAACTAATTGTATTCAGAAAGAGAGAAAGTGTAATTCACAGTGTCATTCTTTGTTTAATTGTATTTTTGATTAAATTCATATGTTATCTTTACGGGGGCTCGTGCATTGTCTTGTTCAAAGTACCATCTCAGATTACTATACTCACTGACCGGGCATATTTCACCGTAGCGATCATCTCCTAGAGAACGCCAATTAGTGGGAGGCGGTCTTCAAGTGTTTGTTCCAAGTTGCACAATACCTCTGACCAGGCCTTGTGCAATATTGTCTTACTGACACTTTGATCACCCGCCAGCGCACCTCACGTTACAAAGTGGGGCTTCGTCTTGGGATTCTGAAGGTTTTCAGTGTGATTGAAGTAATCTGAGCGTATTTTGAACAAAGGCATAAATTTGTTATTATTATTAAGTAGGAATCGAATTTATCAAACATTGTCTGCTATTTTGTATACTTGCATGCAAATTGTTTACGTTAAAAGTGGTTTGTAGAATTTGAGATTTATACCTTCTGTGTGAAATTATTATTAGCGTTAAAGTAGCACTACCTAAATAGTCTTTTGAGACAAGAACCAATAAGTTGGGCTGTACGGTATTTTAGACAGCAATTAGTCACGTCTCGTTAGCAGTATCCCACTGTTACTGGAATTTCGGTCTGGTCAATTAATTGCGGCTGATTCGACCTGTCCATCTCGCTGCAGATAAGGTTATTTTAGGTCAAACTATTTTCGTAGGAAAAACCCTTGATTGTAGGTCAGTTAAGGACATAGTTCTAGAGAAAAGGGAAAGACAAAACGTACGCAATGGCGACAGACAGACAGTTACTAAAGGAATTTAAATCCATTGGAAAAGACGAACTTGGGTATGAGGGTGAAAAACTAACTGAATTTATGGAAAGAAGTTTAAAAGAACACAAGGAAGAAAAAGCTAAAGAACGAGAGCAATTAGCCATGGAACGAGAGAAGGAGAAACAGAAAGAAATGGAATTAGCCCGACTTCAGGCGGAAGATAAAACTAGGGAGAAGGAGAGAGAAGTTGAACTCGCGCGACTACAAGCAGAAGAAAAGGTAAGAGAAAGGGATCATATGCTAGCCATGGAGAGACTAAGGCTCGAAGCCGAGTTCAGGAGGGGTGAAGAATCGAACGTACGTCCGGACACCCCGAGTAGTCGCGTGGAAGACAGACGACCCATACAGTTAACCATGCCGATGTTTAATGACAAGGACGAAATAATTGACAACTTTTTGACGCAGTTTGAAAAGTTGGCCCTGGTTCACCAAATACCTAAGGACCAGTGGGCCATCAATATTTCAGCCTTTTTGCAGGGGGCAGCGAAAGACGTGTATCACAACATGACCCCAACCGACATAGACGATTATGACGCGCTGAAGAAAGCTCTACTTCGCCACTATGAGTTATCAGCGGAAACGTTCCGAAAACTTTTTAGGGAATCGTCAAAAAGGGCTACCGAAACACACGCGCAATTTCACAGTCGAGTGCGCGTGATTTTTGATAAATGGATAAAAATGTCTGGCACCGCGTTAACGTACGAAGGTATTCGCGAAGAGATTTTAAAGGAACATGTGTTAAGTACCTACAGAAAAGATTTAATTGTGTTTTTGGCGGAGCGCGAATTCTCAACTTTGGATGAGATAAGCATAATAGCCGAGCGCTATGAGAGCGCGCATGCGCGTCCAACTAATTGGAACGGTAGGGACCGACTTGGAATCGGTGAGTTTAGAAAGACCACTGAGGTGGCAACCCATAGACGAAATGGTCAAAACGGTGGGAGGCCAGGGGCCGGAAATCCCAGCCAAGTACATTTCCGTGGGTCGGGAAAGACTCAAGGGGTAGATAGGGATACCCCGGGTAGAAGAGGTGAGCCAGTGTGTTATGGCTGTAATAAACCAGGCCATGTTGTCAAGGACTGTAGAAAGTATCGTCCGACAACGGTTAATTCGGTAACTCCGAATACTGTTAAGAAAAGTAAAACAGTGGAGTCTACGAATATAGCGAGAGCTACGGTAAATGGTGAGGAAGCCACGGTGCTGTATGACACCGGCTGTAGTTACCCGGCCTTGGTAGACCGTAGATACGTTAAACCTGGAGATTATACAGGTGAGACGGTGGAAGTACAGTTTGCTAACAGGACGAAGGATTCGCTTCCGGTCGTTAGCATAGACCTTGAATCGCCATATGTAAAAGGGCGAATTCAAGCAGCGTGTTTGTCGGGACTGTCTCATGACGTAATATTAGGGTGTAGGTATGTGTTGCCCCAACCTAACCCTATGACGTGTAACCCTATACATGTCGGGTCAGTGGAGACGAGGGCTATGAAGCGAAGGTCAGGGTCGAAGCCGCTAAGATCCGTGACTTCGCCCATAGACATTTTGGTACCTGGTGAGTTAGAGAAGCTTCAAAAGGAAGATGTATCTCTTGACAAGGTACGTAGGTACGCGACGGACGGGTCCGTACGGAAATTGCCAGACGGCGAGGTTAAGTTCGCGACAAAGCGCGGTATTTTGTATCGGTACGCCAAGAAAGGGGTCGATACGTTTAAACAAGTTGTGGTACCCGTAGGGAAGCGCGACGAAGTGCTCCGGTTAGCACATGAGGGTCTTCTTGGAAGCCACATGGGCGTGGCGAAGACCAGAGATAGGTTGGTGAGGGAGTTTTATTGGCCAGGTGTACATGGGGATGTGAGGAGGTTTTGTTTGTCATGTGACAAGTGTCAGCGAGTGGCACCGAAAACCTCCCATCGCCCAGTGCCACTAGGAACCACCCCACTAATAGATGAACCTTTCTCGAGAGTGGCGATGGATTTAGTAGGTCCGATTAAGCCGGCGGCGGAAAGTGGAAATCGGTATATATTAACGGTCGTAGATTACGCTACCCGGTACCCGGAGGCAGTGGCCTTGAAGAACATTGACTCAGTCACGGTGGCTGAGGCCTTGTTAGGGGTGTGGTCGAGAGTCGGAGTTCCAGACGAGATACTGACCGACCAAGGGACACAGTTCGTGAGCCAGGTGATGGAAGAGGTAAATAGATTACTCTCCATTAGACACCTGACGACTACCCCGTACCACCCGCAGTGTAATGGGTTGGTAGAACGTTTCAATGGGACATTGAAACAGGCTTTAAAGAAGCTATGTGAAGGTCGACCTAGGGATTGGGATCGATACCTTCCGGCGATACTGTTCGCGTATCGTGAAGTACCGCAGGCAAGCTTGGGTTTTTCACCTTTTGAATTAGTTTATGGGCGGACGGTAAGGGGACCCATGGCTGTCTTGAAACAGTTATGGACGGATGAGCAAGCATCCGAAGAAGTGCGTACAACATACCAATATGTTGTCGACTTGCGTAACAAACTAGAAGAAGTTTGTAAATTGGCTCAGGAAAATCTCTGCGACGCAAGGGGACGTCAAGCCAAGTATTACAACAAAAGGGCGAAGGAACGTCACTTTGAGGTGGGTGACAAGGTGTTGTTGTTGTTGCCATTGGAGCACAACAAGCTGCAAGTCTCATGGAGGGGGCCATTTGTTGTAACAGAGAAGAAAGGTGGACTAAATTACCGTATCAGAGTAGGGGATAAGGATAAGTTGTTTCATGTAAATCTTTTGAAGCGGTACCGTGTGCGAGAACCACCCACGGAGTTCGTGGTGGCTACCGTCGTGACGGAAGAATCCGACGACAACGCAGGGCAGGCGGAAGTACTCCCTAGTTGTCCGTTGACGAGGGAGGAGACCCACGTCGACGTCACACTTGACGTTACGTTAACGTCAGACCAACGTAAAGAGGTGGAGTCGGTACTTCAAGAATATTCGAGCGTCTTAACAGAGAGACCGGGGAGGACAGAGCTGGAGGAGTTCTCTTTGAAGCTGCTGAACGATAACCCAGTAAAGTTAAGACCATATCCGTTGCCATACGCGAAGTTAGAAGCGGTCCGTAATGAAGTTGAAACTATGTTAGACTTGGGTATTATCGAACCAAGCGAGTCGGCGTATAGCTCTCCTGTTGTACTAGTCCAGAAGAAGGATGGGGCACACAGATTTTGTGTCGACTACCGAAAGTTAAACCGCATTACAGAATTCCAGGTAGAACTTTTACCTGACCCTGAGTCTATTTTCGCAGGAGTAACCCATGCTAAATATTTTTCTAAGATCGATCTGTCCAAAGGATACTGGCAAATTCCAGTCCGTAGTGAAGACAGAGCAAAGCTCGCCTTTGCAACTCCAGATGGGACTTACCAGTGGGTGGTCATGCCATTCGGGGTGCAGAACGCGCCCAGTGTCTTCACCCGTATGATGCGGAAATTCCTTGAACCACTGCGGGGGATGGGAGTTTCCAACTTCATGGACGATCTTTTATTAGCTACAGCTACATGGGAAGAACACATACTTTTGCTGAAAAAAGTCTTAGAACGACTACGACAAACCGGACTGACCGCACGACCATCGAAGTGCCATATAGGGTTCAGACAATTAGACTACCTAGGACATACCCTCAGCGAGGACACGTTAAAACCAGGGAGTTCAAAGGTCGAACAACTTAGGGACGCATTACGACCAACTACTAAGACTGAAGTTAGATCTTTTCTAGGTTTGGCAGGATATTATAGGAGATATGTGGCAAATTTTAGTGCTATTGCAAGTCCATTGACTGACTTGACTCGGAAAAAAGCGCCGACCAAAGTGGTATGGACAGACGCATGTGAACGCGCATTTCAGACGCTAAAAGACAGACTGACGTCAGACGCCATAGTTAAGTTACCTGACGTGACACGGGATTTTGTTTTGAGGACAGATGCTTGTGATAGAGGTTTAGGGGCAGTGTTACTGCAAGAGCACGAGGGAAGCTTATTCCCAGTTGCTTATGGAAGTAGGAAACTATCAAATGCAGAAATTAATTATTCAGTGTCGGAGAAAGAATGTTTGGCAATTATATTTGGAATAACTAAGTTCCAACGGTATCTGTATGGTAGGAAGTTTACTTTAGAAACAGATCATCAACCACTAGCTTATTTGGCCCAGGCGAAATTAACTAACGGTAGATTAATGAGATGGTCACTGTTCCTACAACAGTATCAGATTCTAGTGCGATACATCAAAGGTAGAGATAATGTAGGAGCGGATTGTTTAAGTCGGTTAGGAATGGCTGAAGTGAATAGGTCACCTAAGGACATGTAACGGGAGCAGTATAGATCACCGAAAAATTTGGGAGAGTAAAAATACCGATTTTTCTCTTAGAAAGGGGGTAATGTCAAGTGCCAAATTTTTCGTCGGGGACATCCAGTAATTAATTCGTAGGCTAACCGACAATCAACTGTCTTGGGGCAGAGTTGGAACGGGAAAAATGTTTTGTTAACCTGGTCAGGCTTGGTACAATAATTAAAGTGAAAACGGACTGAGTATAGACACGTAAAAATTATGGGAATACTCACGTAGAGCTTTCAAAAATGATTAAGACAAACGATAATGTGACATTTTGAACCAAAGTGGCATTTTTGACATGTGAGAGACGGTTTCCATAAGGTCAGTAAGAATAGCGTGTATGCCGATTGGTCAAATGTACAGGACAGAGGGTTGGGTCGAAACCCAGAATCGGGAAATATATAGTTCGTATCAAACGATGTTAGGCAGTCTGAAAATTTCTCTGCAAGAGAGAACCGAAGGTAGAAGTAATTACCAGGACTCCGAGCGTACTTTAGGAAAATAGACGTTCGTAAAAATTGTGGTTCCAGGGAACTGAATGTGGAACGTTTGTAAGACGCCAGAAACACAAAGGTATCTAACTCAAATTCACCTTTATTATGATGTAATGTATATGCTGTTTATCTTTGTCTTAAATGCATAATGTATCGATTCTACGCTACAAATAGTTCCGTATTACATTGATTTAATAACGTACTTTGACATGTTTCTTTGTTACAGATGCATGACGTGGTCATATTTTGTATGGATAGTCGGTTTGCAGTGATTTAATAATGTATTTTGAATTCTGAATTAGCATTTTACCTTATTACTTAGTTAGGCAAATTGGTGGTGTAGAAAACCCGCCGTGTACATGTATGATTGGAAAGGTTACATTAATTTGAATTTATCATATTAAGTAAATATGAATTGTGTGTTATGTTATATTGCCTCACTTTACGTAACGATTTACGGGAATATATGACTTTCCCGAAGTCTGATGTCGATAATTAACAGTATAGCTCTATTGATCTGAAAACATGTATAGAAATTGTTAGCCGTATGAATGATAACACTGATAGTAAGATCTGATTGTTCGAACATGAAGACGGACGAACAATCGCAATTCTGGAAGTAGCGAGATACTTAGGGCGTTTTACCCTTTTCTTTTGCAAGGAAAAATAGTTTACTTTGGCAAGAGTGAGAATCAGCGAGAAGTCAAAAGCAATAGTTTATTTTGGGCAAGAGTGAGAACCAGCGGAAAGTCAAAGGGAAGAAGTCAGTGTGGAATTCCCGTTCAATTAAAGGGCAAGCTGGAGACGGACGCACGCAGGGAAAAGAAAGGAAACCAGTCGACGGAAAAGGTCATGTTGAATCACCAACAGTCAAATGTTAAATGAACATTCGATTCCTTGATGAAAGTTACTATCAGTATTAACGGCTAACTTCATTTATTTTCATTAGTGTTTGGAGTAATTGAATGTATCCATTATTTTAAAGCTTCAATATTTGTATTTTTCTGAACTAATTGTATTCAGAAAGAGAGAAAGTGTAATTCACAGTGTCATTCTTTGTTTAATTGTATTTTTGATTAAATTCATATGTTATCTTTACGGGGGCTCGTGCATTGTCTTGTTCAAAGTACCATCTCAGATTACTATACTCACTGACCGGGCATATTTCACCGTAGCGATCATCTCCTAGAGAACGCCAATTAGTGGGAGGCGGTCTTCAAGTGTTTGTTCCAAGTTGCACAATACCTCTGACCAGGCCTTGTGCAATATTGTCTTACTGACACTTTGATCACCCGCCAGCGCACCTCACGTTACAATATATATATATATATATATAGAGAGAGAGAGAGAGAGAGAGAGAGAGAGAGAGAGAGAGAGAGAGAGAGAGAGAGAGAGAGAGAGAAGCTTGTATTGAATATTGTTCATAGTTGTATGTTTCCCAGTATAGTCACACATAGTCAGAATGAGTGTGCGAAGATATCTGGTTATGTGCATGATCTTATATTTTTATCTTGTGTATTTTTCTTTTCTTTATTTTTTAAACATAATTTTAAAAAAAAATTGTAACCTAGCCTATTACAAAACTGAGGACAACACGTCAGATGGGTCAACCATGACCAAATATGTTATCCTGATTAAAGATAAATTTTTATTATTAATATTACTATTATTAGAATACTTCACTGATCGCGTAACTCATATCCACGCCTGAGTTTTACATATTAATTTCATGCGTTTCTCTTTGTTTTCCACCTTTGGTTCACTGTTAATTTCTCTTTGCATTTTGTAAAAATAATAATAATAATAATAATAATAATAATAATAATAATAATAATAATAATAATAGTCTTATGTGATGATGGTAACACAATTAGTACCGAAACTAACTTTACTTGTAACACTTTATTATATACATATGTAGAGGCAAATATATAATGTACAGTTGAGAAACAAACATCATACATAAAAGGTTTCATGATTGATATACACAGGAACAATTAAGTGTTGATATAGCACAGAAAGCTTTGTGTACACCACATGCATGATTGAAAGCTTTTCATTCAAAGCACACACACACACACACACACACACACACAGAGGAAAGCTGACCATTACCGGTTATAACACACACACACACACACACATGGGAAAGCTGACCATAACCGGTTATATACATTATTTACATTCTATCCATTTGAAACGCCTGTAACAAAATGAATGCTCTGATTGTTATTCTTAACATCTATAGGTAGCCAGTTACAAATGACTGGACCCAATTTTTTCTTTTTACAATTCCATTTCGGGCTTAGAAAGAAGAATGTTATAAGTTGGTATAGAGCGTAGTATCGATGGACCAGTAACTGTATTGACATTATTTGTCCTTTTACCGAACATATTTGTTTATACTGTGAACAAATTTATTTTAGAAAAATTACCACGTATGATGTTGTCACTCATATTTATACGTAATATTAATTTTATGCCATACACTATCATTATTCTCATCGCGTTCTAAGTCATACTTGCTGCACATACATATTGATTGGAATGCATATATCGCTCTCCTTTTCGTAATACATTTTCTCAGTGCGCGAATGCGCATGTGATACTACTGACATAAATACATATTTTATTGAATAAAAATTTTGAGAAAAGTTATAGATCGCTACCGGAGTTATTCTTCAATAACAAAACATTACAATCACCATAATTATTTTGCACCACTTAGACCAATAACTGTTGGCGCCTAAGTCATGTCAGAAAAATGCGGAGATGTACTTGTAGGTGTGTACAGCACCACAATAAAACAATGTCAAGAGAACAAATTAAAGACACCAGCAGCACAAATATCATGTTCAACAACAACAACAACAGCAACAGCAACAGCAATAATAATAATAATAATAATAATAATAATAAGAAGAAGAAGAAGAAGAAGAAGAAGAAGAAGAAGAAGAAGAAGAAGAAGAAAAAGAAAGAAGAAGAAGAAGCAGAAGAAGAAATTACTTGATATAATAAATCTGAATATGGTGCATAAAGTTAGATTTTCTTAAACTTTACAGTTTCGCTTGTGTATGTTACTTTGTTTAACACCATACTAGACAACTGGAGTGGGGATCATCCAGGATTATCCCCAAATTTAACTAAAGACAGAGTAAAAGACCTGGGATTAGTCTTCGGGACAAAGGAAGAAAAGGCAAATTGTAAACAAGTTAAATTAAACAAAAATGAGAGTATCAAAAGCTGAGCACTAATGCCACATAGATTAAAAGCGCGTACGCAAGTTGCAAAACCATATATGTACTCTAATCTGACATACTGAATAAACTCTGTGGACATAACTAATAAAACACTAGAAACACTAAATATTGAAATTATAGACAACATCTGAAATTTCAAAACACGCTACATAAACAAAATCATCTTTACATAGGTCTAATTTAAAGGGACGGCTAGCCTTACCCAGCCTAATCCTTATAAAATGCAACATCTTAAATAGGTTTTAAAAAATTAAAATGCACACGACAATTTCCAGTTGAAGCACTATACATTTTTGGTTTGGCTTTGGAATGAGGAGCAGAAAGGACAAACACAAACAACAAACTAAGTAAGAAATTAGAAGTTCTCAAAACGTGTAGAACTATTAAGGAATTACTTTATAAATATAGGGACTATAAAGAATTATGGGAACTAGAGATAAATAAGACATACGATTGGATTAGAACAAAATAACTAAACACTTAAGAAACAAAGAAGAAATAGAATTTTGTGATGCAAATTGGGACAGAGTTTGGCGGCACTGGTCAAACATAAGATCACCTAAAATACAAAATATAATTTTTAAATAGCTACACAACGCCTGGTTAACAGTCCAAGAGCAAACATATTATTCAGCAAACGAATCAAACGCATTGTAGGATATATGCAAGGTATATTATCGATAACGTATATACTAGAATTACTAATAGCAAGATATTGAAAAGACTACGTCTGAGGTTAGTCCTGTATTTAGCAGAGCTTTCAGTAAACGATTTTAATGCAAAGATTCTGTGATTCAGATGCAGAGTCGTGATATAAAAAATAGGGAATTAGATCCTGTGTATGTACATTACATACGCTATCGTCACATTAGGTTCCAGTGTGTGACTTTCTGGAAGATTTTGCAAAAGACCAGAAATATTTCATTGAAAGTAGACTTGCAGAGTTTTCAATCGGTTGTGATCGAATGCACGTGTGAAATTCCTAGAGCCTATACCGGTATATCACTAAATATCAGTAAGATTCACAACATGAATGGTACATAGAAATGTATAGTTAGGCCTATATTGTGAATGTGTGCATATTGTTTTTTGAGTGGAGATGGGGTGTTTATAATATGAAGCTTATATAATATGAAGATAATTTTATAATATGAAGAAAAATCCGGCATTCGCGTTTGAGCGACGTACGATGTAGATAAGCCTCTGTACTACAAATGTATGAACTTACATCGACTGATCAATTGGCTGTATCAAACGGCGAGCGAACTCGATTGGGAGATGGGAACGAGATTTATATTTCATTTTATTTGTACATGATCTTCTTTACCTCAATACATTACCGATAGAGTAGACTCCAATATGCCGTACTATAATGCACAGATATATCTGAGTCGACTCTATTCGTATAAAATTACAAGCAGCTCGAACAGCGTCACTACCATCGCATAATGCGATCAGATCTAGGTCTACGCTGATTGCATTGACCTTAATGAAATTGGAATAGCAGTATTACAGTCATTTATTTGTTACATAATTGTCTTGATAAAATAACGTTTTCATTTTTTTCGGTCCCTATACACTTGCCACACCAAAGGCTCGCACCATTTCATAAAGACCGTCCGCATGCAATGTATTGCGATCTTTAAATTCTTTGTGAGAGGACAATTAACACAAGAGGGCGGTAAAGAAATTTAAGTGAGCAGTAAACTTTATATGCTAAAGCTAAATAGGTCACAATATGTACTAAAAATTTCATAGTGGACCTTGATGACGTCCCAATGCAACTGATGTAGACAGCAAAATATGATTTAGTAACCTAAATAATGACCTAAGTGAAGAAATTTGTATGTGACATATATGTATGTTGTACCATTAATTTATTTCATTACATGATCGAAAAATGTGATTGGTGTTAACTTTCTATAAGTGGATATGTCAAATGACACCAAACACATTATTCAGCACCCAATCAAACGCCTTGTAGAACATATGATAAGGTATGTTATCGATAAGGTATATAATCGAGTTATTAATGGCAAGACATCGAAAAGACTACGTCTGAGGTTAGTCCTGTATGTAGTATAGCTTCCAGAAAACGATTTTAATGCAAATATTATGTGATTAAGATACAGAGTTGTGATAGAAAAAAAAAGGGAATTAGGTCCTATGTACATTACATATACTAAAGTCACATTTGGTTTCACTGTGTGACTTTCTGTAAAATGTTGCAAAAGACCAGAAATATTTCATTGATAAGATTTAAGTAGACTTTCAGAGTTTTCAATCGGTTGTGAACGAATGCACGTGTGCAATTTATATAAGCTGTATATAGCTAAATGTCAGTAAGATTCACAACATGAATGGTACATAGAAATTTATAGTTAGGCCTATATTTGACATTTTTTAACTGATCATTGTGAATGTGTGCATATTGCTTTTTGTGTGGAGATGGGGTGTTCATATTATGAAGTTTAAAATGTTCTGTATGAAAGGTGAATTTACACAAGTGGGTTGCTACTAATGAACAGTGCATAATGCTAAACTGAGATATGTCGGTAATAATATTGTCCTTCACTCTGACTTTGATAAAATGACTTTTCCAGAGTTTTGCTTCACGTTTTAGCTTTTATAGTCCGTATGTCTTCATTTTCAAATGTCTGATGTCTACAGTACTGTATAAAGCAATGCATGCACATACTTAGCTATGACTGAATTATTAGGTAAATGTACTAGATTATATTCTGTAATGCAATGAAGTTCCGTCTTATAAGCGTGATGTACCATTGTATATACCTGCATTTTTTGCTTTTGGAATGATTGACTTGTTACGTTTACCACTTTACCTGCCCTTTCATCAGAATAGCAGCTAATTTTTGTTCAAATTGCACAGGATAGGAACAGTTTTGTTATCTTTAATGACAATCGACGCCAAAACTGATGAAAAGCGTGTGAACATTGTACATTCCTGACTACCAAAAGGGAAGTGGAAGCATTCAGAAAATAAATACTGCTAAAAGTGATCACAAGAAAAACAAGTTAGATTTAACAGGGTTTAATCTACTAGAACAATTTCGCGTGTTTTTTTGTGGTACGGTACGTGACGGTGCTGCACAAAATATCTTGCTATTGGTATGTCAATAACATAAACGGTGACCACCATTATACCCTTTCATTGATATACAAAATATATTATTCATTCGGCACAGTGATGTTAGATGTTTTTGCCCTATACATTCTCAAATTTAAACAATAATATGTGACACATTCCGTCAGATTTTACACTTTAACCTAGACTTCTTGCAAATGGCCACCAGTAGCAACATTAACTTTTTGAATCATTACCGGCGGTTCCGTCTACCAGCAATTTGACAGCTCCCATCGATGACAGGAAATACCGTGAACATTTCAATGGGCAATTCATTTTGCCTTATTATTATTATTATATATGAAACAGTGCATATCTAGCTTTCATTAGTTACCAGTTTTGTTTCATTCAAATGAAGCTAAACTTAACCTGTATTTCAAACTCAGTCTGCCTACATTGATGATGGGAGGACTAAAAGCTCGACACAAACCTAAACACGTTTCGTTTGTCTAAATTTCATCTAACTTTTCCCACACCGGGTTAGATACTTGAAACATTACAGTGGGCTATCCGGAAACCCCTTAACTTGGACCAAAGAAAATTCGGCTCATGATAAGCTTGCCCAAATGTGGGATAAGTTATATGTAACCACGATTAAAATGGTCTTCATATACTTTAAAAAGGGACAAATCTGACCAGTTGCTAAAACATGTTCGACCAATATGTTATCATAAAAAGTTGCCTTTGTGTCTGTCATTTGGAGTACATACTCAAACCACGACATTATTTGGTTTGGCGTAAAGCAAGCATGGTTGTCTTTGCTGGAGCTTTACCTCATTTAGAGTTATCCAATTTGTGTTAAATAACATTACTATGTACACGAATATTTTAAGCGAATACACGATTCTTTTTCTTTCCTATGCAAAGGGCGAGTGTAGACTCTAGAGGGCTTTTATTTAGCTGTATTCACATATGCCAAAGTTAAAAACTTCTGCAGCGACACTTACAAATATTGAAATTATCCATTGACTTAAATGACTATACCACATACCTGGCTGAAGCACAAGTATGTCAGAGATACGATCGACATATTTGAACAAATCCTGACATTTGGCTTTCATAATACTCCAGAATCTGACAAAGAATCGAGGTTGACAACACATATTCCTTGAAATTCCACTGGTATATACGATTTTAACCAATATCAAGTTTGGAAATGAAAGTAAACGATTGAAACCAACAGCACATTCAACAGTGCTAAAGGTGCACTTCGCAATCGGGATCATCTCGGCCTTTTCCGTCAAGTCAAGAAGGAAACTTCTGATTCGATTCGACGCATTTAGGAACTATTTTTGGCTATACATTTGTTCCCATTATGCGATAATGTGGCGGAAGAAGATAAAGTCGCAAAGTCTCAAAATACGTCCTGCACTCTGCCAGAGACGAGGCGGCAAACATAAAATTTATATTCCTACAACTTCTTCAATCATAACATTTATGTATATTCCTACAACTACTTCTGAGGCTATTAGATTTACCTTGCTGTACATAAATAGGTTACTTGTTCGTTACTGTTTTGTCCATTCTTTATATATAATATCAGATATATGCTTCGATTAAGCTTAAAATTAATTACATGACTTGATCTTTCTTCTTGCATCGAGGAAACGGTGTGCCTTGAAACAATATGTATTAAAAATGTAAGAATGAATTATAAACTTATGCATAGCAATGGCATTTCAAAGTACGTCTGTTGAAAGAACTGAAACTAATGTTAACGTTGGTAGTATATTTACTTTGTGTTTAGTATCAAAAGAGTTATTGATGATGACTTTGATTGGCAGGGTTAACATGATTTGGTAGTAACTTTGGAAATATTGTGTTGCAAAATAAAGAGACTGTGATTTATTACATTAGGAAATTAATGTGTTGAATCAATCCATTGGTAATCACACACCTTTTTACACGATGTTCCAACACCAATTACACGTAATTTCATCCCGAAGATATGGTCGAAAATCACAATCTCAGTATCGCATAAATTTAAAATCCTTTCTTACATTTTTAATACATAGTGGGGTGTGTGGTTGTGGCCTAGGTTTGAGACTCTGACCTCTGTTGAATTCGATCATCGTTCGCATTCAGTCCTTAAGAAACGTTTTTGTCTAAGAGGTGATGTATACAGTGGGGCACTTTGATATTTATAATTCACAAATCTGTTTCCTATTTTAGAAGTACATACGTTTTCTTTGGATGCTAGTTTGGAGGATTTCGATGTTCATAACAAGAATGGTTGAAGCAAAAGATGATTTGAAACGTCTAACTAACCAATAATAATTTTGAGATAAGGTTAGATTGTAGCATTGGGGATTTTAAAGAAGAACGGTAAGACCTGAGTATATCGAATACGTACATGTCATGAATATAAATAATCATCTATATCTGATCAAAACTAAGATAATTGGATATTAATATGTTCATTAACTTTAGATCTTTTCATCCACTCAAAATTAAGTGATATTCAAAAATAAAACTCGACACCAAAACTTCAGACAGTATGTTGAATGCTTAGAATAAATAAATACATCTCTACCACTACCTTTCCGGCGGCCTAATGGTTAGTGTCCGCCGCGGATATGGGATGTCGTAGGTTCGAAACCCAGCCGAGTCATACCAAAAGACGTACACAAATACTAAGAACTGCCTCGCTTGGCGCTCAGCATTAAGAGGTTGGTGTTAGGACTGGTTGGCTTGGTGTCAGGATAATGTGACAGTGCTAGACATCACTAAAAGCAGCCTCACTGCAGACATCGTAGAGAATGACTGAACAATTGTTGTTCAAACTATGAAAATATAAAAATCCTAATCACACACAGACAACACACACACACACACACAGACACACCACATCTCCAACCATACATAAAAATGCAAATAAAATGTAGTGTTGTGATGGAAATCGGGAAAACGTGTGGTGAAAAGCAACATTAATTAAGACATTGACACGGAATTGCTAGATTTTACAAAATTGAAGGAAGGAAAGGAAGTGTCTTATTTGTCCATACTTATCGATATAACTGGTTTGACTGGTACTAAGTTCTTGACATGACTGAATAGGATACCTTTCGTAGTTTCTTCGATTTATATATTCAGTAAATAGGAAAGGTTTTTATAATATTCTAAGGTTAACAAATATAGTATATTACTACATTTGACAATTACGTCACTTTAATGAATTCCAAGAAGCACTGAATTATAAAGAATGACAGCAATACACGTCTTACGAATTGTTTGCAGAAATACTGCGGACCTTTAAAACAAAGAGAAGAAGAAAAAAAAAAAAAACAACGGATAATCGAGGTGAGCAAAATAGCCAAACATAAAAGAAAAAAAGTTGCTATTGTCTAAATTAATATACTGAATAACTTTGTATAAATAATAAAGAAATACGCAAGATTGGTATAAAATGTCTGCTTTATAATGCTGCTTTTGATTTCCCAAATTGCTGGCATCGTGCATTTCATTTAGATGTTGCCGTCGAATACACACTCATATTATATTTCATAATCGTGTAAACGGCATGTACTTTGCGTTTCTTTTTTTGCTTTGGATTTCCCTGACGACGCACATGTCTATTTATTTATTGGCGTTTTCCGGCACCTCATCACAACTTTGATTGCACAGTGGCACCTAAATGGTGGTGTACGAAAATGTGTAAATAAACTGCAGAAAAATTTCGGAATAAAAATCTTACCAAACAAATGTAAACATGAAGTTTGAAATGAGAAAATAGAAGGCAAATATATTTAAATTCTGTAAACTATAATTAATTTAAAATAAAATATAAAAAAAATTTCTTTATTTTTAAAACTTGCAGACGAGACAACCGGTAATAAGTCTAAATTATTTATCTAATAGATAGATACAAATTAAAATATTTTATTTTCAGAAGATTTTTCCCACTATAATGAAACTAATTTACATCTTGAGAAAAATATTCTCGCATGATGTCTTGATGCACTGTAATTGGCTTTCGCTTCAGGCATTCACGAGTTAGTTCCCTTATATTGTGTTTCGTAAATAAATATAGCAGGCACAGAAGTAGAATGTGTGTTTTAGCCTCAATAATGAAATAGTTGTTATAGGTTTAATGCCATTTTTCAGCGAATAATAGGCTATTCAAGATTGCCCGTATAACTGCTGGATGAAGATAGCGGGAACATCACGGTAGCAACCACTTACAAACGGGAACCTGTGTATGTATGTATGTATGTATGTATGTATGTATGTATGTATGTATGTATGTATGTATGTATGTATGTATGTATGTATGTATGTATGTATGTATGTATGTATGTGTGTGTGTGTGTGTATGTGTGTATGTGTGTATTTATGCATGCATACATACATACATACATACATACATACATACATACATACATACATACATACATACATACATACATACATACATACATACATACATACATACATACATTAGGGTGTCCCCAAATTTTTTTAAAAAAAAATTGAAAGTCTCACCTTCCAGAAAGTTTCTTTGTGATCATCTGATGCTATTTAAAAAAATTCATAATTTTTTTAAGAACATTTAGGGGTCCCGCAAGGACCCCAAATTTCCATGAAAATCTTCAAAACGGCATGAAATGTGACGATTTTATGTTTGGTATTATTAACATATTAATAAATTGCTGAATATGTGTTTAATGAAATGGGAACGTCTAACTATGTAGAATCTATTAATTTTTTTAAATATAAGCTTAGCTATACTTGTATAACAAACCAAAATTTAATAGAATCATCAACATCTACACAATAAGTAATATATCAGATCATGCAATTTTCACTTAATAATATGCACTGTAACATAAGTGTAACTTAAAGTAAGTTTTCACAATTTATTTGTCATTTTTAAGCCAAAGTTTAATCAGTGTGCTACGATAATGTACTTTACATATCTACACGACTGTCATGGTTGCAATGACTAAACAGTTTTCGATGTTGCTCTACGACTTGTAGCAGATATTGTTTCTGAGCTTCACCTTTTGTAATCGTGGCATTGAATGTCTGGATCAACGCTATGCCACGCTCCGCACAATCGTTTACACAAGCCAGGTTCTTTACAAGATCTTCGGCCTTCTTGAACGATTGGTTTTCAGGTCATGATACAACGGGAACATCTAGGAAGCTATCATCAAGACCTGTGGTGTGGAAGAAAGTGCGAGATATGGTCAATTCTGCCAAACTGTGAGGCAGTGACTTCAATAAATGTTCCCCTCGATCAGACTGGCCTGAAATCACAAGCTGTGTTTTCTCACTTGAAGATAGATGCGGTGAAAACAAAGCAAGAGTTTCTAACTCCAAGCTGATGTACTACGAATGTCGTGTCATCATCTTTAGGCCATCAGTCTGCAACGCTTGGTCATCATATTCACGCAATCGCTGGATCAGCAGAGTGTCATTTATCGGAGCATCTGTGACGATTCTACTAGTAAACCATGACTGGATGTAAACACAGACGACACATCTGTTAAACCTCTTAATTCCTTGTTATTCACGAGCGGTAAATTTGAAGACGGTTTCATTGCCATCATAGAGCAATTCCGTCTTCAGCGAGTAGATGGCCTTCGCTATCCAACGTGCTCGATGCAGGGCACCAGGCTTTCGGATCGCGTACTTTGTTTCTAGACCAACAGCAGAAGCTGCCAGGGACAGAAACTCACGATAGTCCTCTCTTGGAGAACTGAGCTGACAGTGGTCTGCAATGAATTCTTTCAGTTTGTCCGACACATTGATCAAGGGAGTTTGACGTTCTTTTGGCTTACGGTGGTTCATTTCGGACCATTTATCACGGAATCTCTTAAACATGAGAATATCTGGTCCAGTAGAAGGCCCTCCTAGGCAGACACTAAAAGAATCCGCCAATAGCACCTCAAACATATGGTGCCGGCAGGCCATCCACAGCAAGTTCCGGCCGATAGATGACTCGAGAAGAGAGCACGCTCCATTCATTCTGCCTGTGTTACAGGGAGTGGTATCAAAGCACATACCAATGTCGAGTGTCTCCGACTGCCATGATTTCAGAATTTCGAAAACCGCATCAGTAGCAGCTTTACCTGAACCAGAAGTCAATTTTGGAACCCCCATGAGCTTTGTGCTGCCATCATTTAGTGAAGTTGTCAGAACTGAGAGTCGA
This sequence comes from Unio pictorum, assembly GCA_030141615.1. Taxonomy (NCBI): domain Eukaryota; kingdom Metazoa; phylum Mollusca; class Bivalvia; order Unionida; family Unionidae; genus Unio; species Unio pictorum. The sequence goes on along the minus strand of JARLTB010000043.1, from coordinate 9,582,317 downwards.
TCAATCTTGTGGCTATCGTCACCAGTGACATCAGGTAGAAGCTTTCCATCCCAATGTACTATTGATATACTGCTGCTAAAGTTCTTTTGTATTTGCTGTGCCAGTTCCTGATGACGTTTCTTTCTGTGACGTTGAACTGTGCATTTTGAGAGTACGACAGCTGACGTTGTTCGGTCAAGCACAGCTGATACATTTGGAGATATGATAAGCTTGCGTTTGATTTTTTCTGCATCACTTTATGGCGCTGACGCTTTCGATTTAAATTCACAGTCTTCATCATTCTCTGACGGTTTTTCTGCTGCAGCAGCATCTAATTCCATTTGCTTTTTTGAATAAAGAAACTACTTTCTAGTTGTAAGTAAAAAATTAATTGTTAAAATTCTTTGTACATTAAATTATTGTATAAATTCTTTATTTTTATTCAGAATGCCTACTAATTTACGTGATACTACTCATTATCACTCAGTTACTAACTATGTAATAATAATCTAGTAGGTCTATGTACAATTTATGCATTAAACCAAACTATCTGAAACAGAATGTAAATTATAACAATCACTTACCAAGTTTTATTCCTGCTACAGCTGTCATAACTATCCAAAATCTATGATTAATTATTCCACAAATTGTGAATATTCAACAAATTAAAAAATATTAAATGTCTGTAAACTCGTGGCTTTTAGTGTCTGGTCACATGACATATGCAACATTAGTATAATTACTGTAAAAATAATCATTAATTGATTTTACCAAAACCGCGCAATGCGGGCATTATGTTGTATAAATTTGAAGATTTTCATGAAAATTTGGAGACCTTGAAGGACCCCTAAACATTCTTAAAAAATGCTGAAATTTTTAAAGTAGAATCAGATAATCACAAAGAAACTTTTTGGAGGGTGAGACTTTGATTTTTCCCCCCAAAAAATTTGGGGCTATCTTTGGGACACCCTAATATATATATATATATATATATATATATATATATATATATATATATATATATATATATATATATATATATATATATACCACATCAATTTATCCATCAAAAATAACACGGCATTTAAAAATATTAAATGTCTGTAAACTCGTGGCTTTTAGTGACTGGTCACATGACATATGCAACATTAGTATAATTACTGTAAAAATAATCATTAATTGATTTTACCAAAACCGCGCAATGCGGGCATTATGTTGTATAAATTTGAAGATTTTCATGAAAATTTGGAGACCTTGAAGGACCCCTAAACATTCTTAAAAAATTCTGAAATTTTTAAAGTAGAATCAGATAATCACAAAGAAACTTTTTGGAGGGTGAGACTTTGATTTTTTTCCCCCAAAAAATTTGGGGCTATCTTTGTGACACCCTAATATATATATATATATATATATATATATATATATATATATATATATATATATATATATATATATATATATATATATATACCACATCAATTTATCCATTAAAAATAACACGGCATTTAAAGTGTTGGTATAAAGCAATTTGATATACCAATAATTTTGGTATATCAAATTGTGATCGGCCCATTGCGCAATGATACGCATATGTGAACGTTCTCAAGACTGTTTGCAGTTAATTCTAAATCAATGATCGTTTCCACACATTAATTATTAGTGACGTCTGATAATGATAATAACTTCTAATGACTTTAATATGGTACACATTTTCATCAGAATCATTTCTGATTTATTTGAACCGCTAAGGTGGCCAAATGGTTACAGCGTTCACCGCGAAAGCGGGGGGACGTTGGTACGATCCCCGACCGAGTCATGACAAAAAGACTTACAACAATGGTACTAACAGCTGCCTCGCTTGGTCATCCCCGAGGCCCAAAATCGCAATATTTTCATCTTGCTTTTTGAATTAGGACTTTCAATCTCAAACCATCATAGTGTGCATCTCTCTCTTTGACATGTACATGAAAAGCTACATGACACCTCATACATAGTCAAATCTTAGGATCGAAATAACAATCCTATTCAACGAGGAGGTGAATAGGACGTTATTCAGTTCAGTATTATATTTTCCGACTGCATCATGTAACACAATATTTGCAGTCAATCTCTTGATATTTGTCATATCGGAATTGAGGCAAGCAGACAGATGATATATTCCATTTGCCAAAGATATGAGACTAAAATATCATCTCTGAAAAACAAAATTCCATTCACAATTGATTCCTTCAACATAGTGACTTAGCAGCCGCCCAACCAACCCTCAAAACAGGGGAATGGAGCTAAAACAACCACCAAACAACGTTTGTAGGTGGAATGAGCTCCAGACGTAAATTTGAGTGGAGTTATGTTAGAATTTCTTACTATGCAACTACTTGAACAATTTTGTATTGATAATAATGTATTATTTTACATAAATTATAATATTCATTGCATGCCATCAATTAGGGCAAATTACTAACCTCAACATGATACAACTTTGTATATGCTGCTGTATTTAATTTTCTTCATGAATTATAAATTAATTAAATTAAATTTATTCATTAAATATATAATAATATCAAAATTTATTATACAATAATATTAAAGAGTTATTCTGAATCGCTGTAGGTTGTTCTAAGTCTATTGTATGTCTTCACCGACGGATTAAACTTCTATTTGAGAGGAGGTCAGTTTATTATTGAAATAAAAAGTCACAAGAAACAAATCTATTACAAAATAGAATAAAGACCAAACGAATATACTTCTTTTGGTATTCGGAGTAAAGGGATTACTGTTTATTGAGTTTAGAGTGTGTTCTGATTAAAGAATAATAAATTCGTGACCGGAACTATGCTTCAATTTACGTGGAATTTGTATTTGATGATGTTTTGATCTTGAGAGGTGTCAGTCAATTTTGATTTTCGATTAATTCTGTTATAGCGATGACATACACAAAATATGATTCTTCTGATGCTTGCTGGTTAAGAGGTAAATATTTAAGGAAGATCACCTTTATATGTATTCAGATCTAACTTCAATAAACTGTGAAAGATACTATTGATAGCAAATAATTGATGATTAAGCGAAGCATTCAAGATTGTCATCGAGGATCAATGGATCTCCTTTGCTGCAGCCTAAGTGTTTAAGCAGTCATCATAGGTTTGGTTGGTTGCTTAAGCTATGTCTTATAATAGATTTTTTCGACTAAATTGGCATTCATGACTCCCCGTAAAATACACAGATGATGAAATGGATCAATCTCTGTAAATATAACCATTTTCCTACTTACTTGTTAGTGTGGCTGATAATCATTTTCTATGTAGATATCAGTCAGCACTAGAAAGACTTAAACGTCTTTGAAATCTATGCGAAATGTACTTACAATATATAGTTTACTGTGTTATCAATAACCTTATGTTATAAAGCAATACTCAGTACACGTATTCTTTATTTTACAGGAGAAAACCAGCAGTTGCGAATTCTCTCGTCCTGTAGGATATGTCGACAAAACCGCATCAGGTGTGTTCTTCAATGTGGCCATTTAACCTGTTGCAGCTGCTCAGAGCCACTTGTTAACTGTTCCATTTGCGGCACTCCGATTAGAAACAGATATGGCATCTACCTACATCCTCCATATTACAAGGACAACCAAGAGACGTTTTATATTTTATTAATCATTATTTTTCATTGTAATAAAAGGTGTCGTAAATCCTAGACATTTGAGCAAGAAACACTCAATGCAGACATGACTTTTCAGGCATGTTTTAAAGTCACCTGATTAGCAATTAATTCTTGACCAATTACATATCAAGGGTACTCAATTCCATAAGAAACTAAATCTACATTCCTATGTTTGTCCTCTCGTGATTCGTGTGGCAGGTGCCTGCCATACCTTTAACGAGGTGGAATAATGTTTTACCAATACTGACATGACGAGATCTTTCGTCTCCTCCGACAACCCTGTTAGAATGTGTACCCTGTTTTTTGCCTGAAAGTCTTTGATTGTTTCTTTTTATCCTAACAGGTCCATTACAATTCAATTTTTTTTCAAAAGCATGAATTCAGTGACTTAATAAATTCTTGAATTCCACTTGCCCACAGGATATTTCGGATGGCAGTTGTTTTTAGTGCTTTAATGATTCATACATTCATACTTTGCTCATTAGCGCCAAGTGAAAAAATAAAACTTTTTTTTAACGTCATAATTTTGAGGTTCAACGACAAAGCATTGCGTTTTCACGTAATACTATTGCGTTTTTACGAAACACTATTGCGTTTATCCGAAATAGTATAGAGCCTCGTTTTTGATACATTGGATTTACTTTTAGATTGATTTTTAGAATATGACGTATGTATTGGACAGATACACATTTATAAGAGTCTATTTTAGATTAAATGTTTAAAAAAATATGTATTAGGAGTTTTAGCACATAATCGTCAAATTGTATATCGCAGATGCACTCTAAAATAAAAACTGAAGAATATTCGACTGTTGAGGAAGGAAAATAAGACCGATCTCATTCAGGTAACTGCATTTCATGAGAAAGATAGAAAGTTTTAAAGAAAACTGATAGAAAAGTCCAGTCAACTAAATATTAGTGTATTCTGCAATACATAGACTCTAAATGTCCTATAATTGTGATGATTCCCTACAATTTGTATTCCAATAGGAACTGAAAGCATGTTGCAGTTATAACTGCTTAAGAAACGTTCAGATGTTTTTGCTTAGTGTTAGAACATTCAGAGAATAAGAAAGATACAAAAACATGTAAAACTGTTAAAAAGCATTTTTCGATTGTAATACTTATTTTTTTTATACAGTTTATATTTTATGTCTATGTCAATATACAATTTTATTACATGTTTGTGATAAGGGCCTTTTCATTTTTATGACCGTTTGTAAATAATTAATATCAGGATGTATGTGAATATGAACAGTATTTCTGAATAGAGAGGATTTGTGTTTTTCTCGCACAAAAATAATTAAGGTTTCAGGAATTCTTTTTTGATTTATTATGAGAATAACAATGCAAACATAGATCATAAAATATTGTCTAAATCTGCAAATTAGTTTTATTCGTTGAATTTAATATGTTATTATTTTTTTTCAGAAGTTACATTTTATCAAATATGTTACTTGCAGTGCATATTTTTTGTAGTGTTTAATTCTGTCGTTGGGAAATTGTAATGTATAAAATACAGCCAGTGGTTACATTGGCGAAATGTTGTAGTAAATATAACTGATCAAATTGTACCAGAACAAGATTTTCAACATTTTCGGAAAAGGTGATTGTTTATGTTGGTATGCTGAAATGCAGCTATAGGTACCTTTGGAAAAATTAAACTTGTTCTTCCATTCATCTGTTCGACACACATTGGTTACGTTTTGTATTCAGCCAATTTAGGCAGTGTGTTGCAGATCGCTATTCCATGATCGCTTTTCTATTTTTTCCAGTTTGTCTAATATTTTTTATGTAACAGTGTATTAGCTTTACAGACATGTTGCAGTTATGTTCCACGTTTTGACTTGGTGTTACATTGTTGGGTCAGGTGTATGTTCAGTTATGAGATGCACCGTCGTTTCTGTGGTTCGTCTGCTGTTATTTACAGTCATCTTTCTCTCATCTTTTTATGAATACACCAGTTGCAGAATTATCACATTTCTTTATGATTCACAATCATCTGAGTTTCTCATTCCTACCAATTTTTACTTCATGCAATGTCAGAAGTCTTATTCCATGGGTTTCATTGTATCCATTGTACATGTAACACACCCTGACGGTGGTCTTGTAAAGTTGCATAATTAGTATCCTTATATAGTATATTATCTATTTCCATATTTGTCCTTTTTCCTTGGAAGGATTTTGTTAACATAGTTGGATAGAAATTGATTAATAAATTTTGTGCTGTTATTGGAATGTGTTTCATTTCATTGTCATTGTCATGTTGCCTATGATTAATGTGGCACACTGGCGACACTCGCATTGCGACTGAGATTCGAAGTAACCTTTGACGATCCATGAATTCCAAGGAAATATTGCCTTCTTTCAAACAAGTATTGTAGCTGCATATAAATCATGTTTATTTTGCACATGGTTTTAATTGTTTATAATTTTTTTCTCATTCGTCTCAGGAAAGTGTGATTGATTTGCTTTCTTTCCTCAAGTGTAAAGATTCCAATAAATATGTTTTATAGTCTTGCTTGGCTTTATGTACAAAATTACCCAAATATTCCATACAGTATGCGATGTTTATTTACATTCTTTTGTCTGAAAGCCAACCTGCAAATATATTTTCTGCGCATATAAATATCATTAAACTACTCTCAAAACAGTTTTGCTGCTGATAATGTTTTGCACATTTTGAACAAAAAGTTCTAAACATGCAGCACTTCTCTCTCTCTCTCTCTCTCTCTCTCTCTCTCACACACACACACACACACATCACCACACACACAAACACACTCTCCGTCTCTGTCTCTCTCTGTCTGTCTGTCTGTCTCTCTCTCTGTCTGTCTGTCTGTCTGTCTGTCTCTCTCTCTCTCTCTCTCTCTCTCTCTCTCTCTCTCTCTCTCTCTCTCTCTCTCTCTCTCTCTCTATCTCTCTCTGTGACAACATAAATACATACAATATTGCTAAGGTTCACCTCGTCGTCAGTAGTTATGCTCTGTGACAGTGTACTGCAAAGGTAGATGAAGTGGTTCACTACGTTGAGGTTTTGGCCGTTGATGGTGATGTTGGGTTCAAGATAGGGCTTTACAGGGTTTGGCTGATGCAGGACTTTGGTCTTTCTTGTACTGTTGGTGAGACCAAAGATTGTGCAGAAGAACTAGTCCATGCTGCATTACAGGTCAGCTTCTGCGCCAGCATTGAGAGAGCTGTCATCAGCAAGTAAGAAATCCCTGATGGTGTCTGTCATTACCTTGGTTTTCACTTGAAGTCTCCTGGGATTGAATGGTTTTTCATCTGTACGATACCTGATGCTGATTCCAACCTCACCATCTCTGAAAGCATTAGTCAGCATGACGGAGAACAATAGACTGAACAGTGTCGATGTCAGAACATAACCCTGCTTGACGCCAATGGTTACTGGGAATGTTTCTCTCCATTGTCCTGGACTCGTGCATGCATGCTGCCATGGACATGCTGCACCATGGATATCAAATTTCATGGGCACCCGTACTTGGCCATTACCTCCCACAAGTCTTCTCTGCTGACAGTACTAAAGACCTTTGTCAAGTCGACTTAGATGGAGAAACAATTGGTGTTTTGCTCTTGATATTTGTCTTGTAGCTGTCTCGCAGCAAACACTATGTCGATGGTACCACATTCGTTTCGGAATCCACACTGGCTTTCTGTCAGTAGTCCCTGGTTAATATGTGTAGTGCGGCGGTTCAGTAGGATTCCGGCAAGTTTCTTTCCTGCAATTGAGAGTAAGGATATACAACTGTGGTTGTCGCAGGCCTGACACAAGTCTATAGCAAAATGAGGCCGTTGCTGTTACAGTGACCCACTCAGTGCCTTCCTAGCACTCCATTTCCAGCAACGTGATTACAGCCTAATTGTGCCTTAAAATCGCACAGAATTACAAGCTTATTTGCCACTGGAATGTCAGCAATGATGGAGTGAAGATCCTCAAAGAACTTGACCTGGAACTTCATCTGGGTTTGGTCACGGATGGATCATATTAACTAATGATGGAAAGGTGCTTTATTCCAGACAATAAGTGAATTTCATGGTCATGAATTTGTCGTTTACTCCATTGGAAGGTCCAACCAATTTGCAGATCACATTTATATACACAGTAAATCAATTCTTGATACAGAATCAATACAAGATCCATTTTGTTCCATTCATAATCTTGTTACCGCTGGTGTCAGATTTAAAATAAAAATGAATATAAGCATGTGATCTAAGATGTAAAATCAAATTTCACAAACCAGATTAACAGACTGATCAAGGTCAGAATATGTTAATGACATGACTAATTTATTTTTTCATACATCCACATCATTTTTCTTAATGATTGCAAGAATTATTAATTAGCAGCAGAGAGGGTGAACAGACCACTTTTTCAAGCAAAAATAAGACTTCCTACGAATCTCATTTTAACCCAAAAAAAATAAGTCTCCATTTAGCAAACAGAGGCTTTGCGATTTTTCAATCAATTTTGGTCGCACAGAGAGGGTGAACAGACCACGTTTTCAAGCAAAAATAAGACTTCCTACGAATCTCATTTTAACAAAAAAAAAATAAGTCTCCATTTAGCAATCGGAGACTGCGATTTTTCAATCAATTTTGGTCGCACAGAGAGGGTGAACAGACCACGTTTTCAAGCAAAAAAAAGGCTTCCTACGAAATCTCATATTTTAACCCCAAAAAATAAGTCTCCATTTAGCAAACGGAGACTTTGCGATTTTTCAATCAATTTTGGTCGCAACGTTGTTGTCGTTCACCCTCTCTGCTGCTGGAACTTTCAGTTCTGGTTAGCAAAAATAATAAATGATTTTAACCGAATATTTGATCAAGTCCGATACGATATCGTGTCCGAAGATCATGTAAATTTATTGTTACAAATCCGTACGGGGTTACTAAAGAAATTTCTAAATTGATTGAAGCCCATATCAGAACACCATGTCTGCCAAATATTTCTAAGAGTATGAGTATCAACTCCGTTGAATACAGCAAGAATATTACAGTTATCTCTTATCACTTTTGGAATCTGAGTGTAGCGTTGAGTGACATATATCACGTCGGTGTTTTTATGCCTGCCTCGGGAAAATATTCTAGCAGGATTTTTTTGTTTATCTAACATTACATCATCGTATACGACTAAATTGTTAATACTTCCAACAAGATCTTCTACTGATGGTGCCTCGTCAATATCGGTTATAAATTCAATAATACCCTCACCGGCAATCTCTGAAGAGTTTTCATTCAAATCCTTTAACACTTCCTAACATCGTTGATCATCTACGCTAGGGGCAATTAAATACAACTTATCCCACTTCATCCATCTCATTATTAAATTGAGCAACAATTGAGTCTTGCCGGATCCAGATGGCCCGATTATAATCATCCGGATAGAGTTTGGTAGCGCTGCATGATGCTTAACCGGTTCTCTTGCTTTAGTCGCTGAAAAATCAATTATATCCATATTTCTATACATAAATTATGGATCTATATTGTGTGAAGTGTAAAACGCGTACTGGCACAGATGACTTGACGACGATTACAACTAAAAATAACCGATCAGCGCTTTCTGGTAAATGCGTGCAATGTGGTACAAAGAAATTTAGATTTGTGTCTATGAGATCTGCAGGAAATGATGATTTAAAAAAAAACGAGGAGGTGATATCGCAGCCAAGCTAACTAAACTCCCTGGAACCCCATGGGCAAACTATACAGGAGAAAAACACCTTCCAGGGTATAGTTATTGTGGACCGGGAACAAGACTTGATATCAGACTTGATGATCAAAACCAACCTCGACGTGGTGAAGAACCAATAAACGCTGTTGATAAGGCCTGTCACCTTCATGATGTTGCTTATAAAAGCAGCAATTTGCAACACAGACATCTTGCAGATGTGAAATTAATTCATGCATTAAATGCTATTCCTGATAAATCCTTCAAAGAAAAATTAGTTTCATTTTTGATAAAATCGGCAATGAAAAGCAAATTGATGTTAGGTGCTGGTAATTAATAACAACATGGAATCTATTTATTATTCTCCAAAAGGATACTGGAGGGGTAGCGCTGCAATCAATAAACTCGCTAGCGCTGCAAAAGTGAAAAAAAAACCACTGCGGCTAATTGGTTATCCAAACAGGCGATATGGCAAATTTATCTACCACCGCCTAAACAAATTAATTACTCGCATTTTGATGTTACTGTACCCAATGAAGTTCATCAAGCTGATTTATTGTTTTTACCACATGACAACGGTTACAAATACGCGCTAACCGTAGTTGATGTTGCGAGTCGATACAAACAAGCAGAACCGTTAAAAACAAAGTCAGCCACTGAAGTAGCTTCTGCATTTGAAAGGATTTATCGAAAGGCTCCTCTGCGTTGGCCGAATCTATTACAAGTTGATCCTGGCAAGGAATTTCAGGGTGCAGTCTTATCAACAATGAAACATCATAATGTCACCATCAGACGAGGACATACTGCGTTACATCGCGATCAGGCAATTGTAGAACGATTTAATCGGACTCTTGCTGAGCGGTTATTTGGATATCAATACGCAAAAGAATTCATCCAAGAAAAGCGATCCCGTGAATGGGTCAAAAGGTTACCAGCTGTGATTACCGCACTGAATAATGAGATTACTAGAACAATCAACATGAAACCTATCAACGCGATTAAAAAGAAGTCTATGCCTAAAATGGAAATTCGAAGAATTTCACAAAAAGATTATAGCGTTTCCCAACCAATTCTTGGTAGTAATGTCACCGTGAGATATTTATACGAACCAGGAGAGCTTGAAGGTGGCAGAAAAAGGGCTACTGATCCTATTTGGGGTGTTACTGCACACAAGATATCTAGTATAACACGATCAACTGGTAGACCTCCAATCTATAAATTGGATTCAACTGCCCCTCAACGAGGATTTACTCGACAACAACTGCAAGTGATACCCGAGGATACTCAATTACCACCATGGGGTCTTAACTAGCATTTAAAACAATTCTTCGAAGTTGATTTATTCTTCGTACTCTGGATACTGCAAGATAGACTAAATTCGACCATTCGATGTGATTATCCACCATCCAAACTATTGTACCTGATATAGAATGTGAATAATGTATTGTTGCTGCGTAACCTAGCGTCCATGGGGATTTATCAGCACGCAATGCATCTTCGACGACGCTGATATCAACCAGCACAATATCATTTAACACGAGAATCTGCTTTTCACTCTTCCCTGGAATATCAACTTCAATGTTCTGTTTTCGTGTATCCGATGGCCTATAACATAACGGTACTGGAAGTGTTAAAAATAATTTTTTATGCGTTTCAAATAACTTCATCTGAAGTGTGTCTCTGACTATTTTTCTACTTGCTACTATCAAATCGTTTGGTCTCCACGTTTCCCAAAAATCATTCATGGGAGTTTCTGAAATTATTTCACGCGCTATTTCGCATTGGATTCTATCCGGTTGTAATCTAATTAGCGCTTTGAATTCTCGTAATTTTTCATCAAATGATCTATAATCAGTATCAATTTCTTCATAATAGTCTACAAAACCCTTTAGCCATTCATGTGATGATGCACCGACAAATGGTGGTGGTTGGCCGTGATCACCGCACATGACGACCTTTGTGTTTTTGTTTAACAACCACTCGAGAAATGTTTGTAATACATCTAATGACACTGTGCATATTTCGTCCCAAATTATGATTTCAGGAATGAATTTATCACCCATACGCTCAGGAGTCCATTTGTCACCCTTCCATCGAAAAAAACTGTGATAGGTACGGGCATTTACCCCTCGCTGTATCATCTCTCTGGCGAGTCTGTGAGTTGGTGTTAGCACAATCATGGTTGACCGACGAAATAATTCAATTGCACGAGTTGTCTTTCCTGACCCACCACAACCATTTAAATAAACTGTCTTGTATCTACATACTGGATCAGATACCGGTGGTGCATTAGAAAATTCTGATTGAATTTCAATGGGGTTACATGAAAGATATTTATCATCCATGGTAATATCTGCCGATTCACAATACTCATTTAGCGTTTCCTTTTCAAATCTCCAACGTCCCCACGCTTCCTCCGGGGATGTGAATTCAGCCACTGCTGATCTGTATTTCTCGTGGATATACATAGAATCAGTGGCTACTCTAACTGCGGTATTAGGAAATCTATTTATCATCGAAAATAAATTGATAGAAGCATAAGCTAGCATAGAACTTCTCAAATGCGTATATTGTTTAATATATCCATCACAATAGGTAACAATTGTACCTAATCGTCTTCCATCGGATAGGAAAGCGTCTTTACGATTTACAAGTTTTCCCTGTTTCGTTAAATCCGTTACAATAAAATCGTATTCAGCGACGTCTATGATCAACCGCGAAGAATATTTTGCATTGTCGTATCTTCCACCCTGGGTAAATTTACCGATTATTCTTCGTCCAAAATCTTTTGCTTGTTCTTTTTTAATTTCAAATAACTCTGGAAACTGTTTTCGCTGTTCGCTAATTATACGATCTAGATCGGGTTGTGGTAGCCAAACTTCTTTCTGAGCTCGATAGCATATAGCATATAATAGCTTCGGAAACAATCAACGATATTAGCATACCACAATCAATCATATATCTCAATAGCACTATTGGCATCCAGGCCTTTTCAGATATATGTCTACCAAGCCAAAGATAACTACACGGATGTAACCCTGTAGCGAATTCGAATGATATCACACGAGCGAATCCAGTTAAATCAAAATCAGGCAATGGATCATTAATCGCAACACGAGTCATTTCCATACCCGAGAAAACTTCCAGGATAACACGCGGATATATCAATTGAAATCATACCATCACGTATTTCGTATTCCACAGTCCTCCGTGACCAAATTTGACGCAACTCAATTTAACATCTTCGAGAAAATCACTTCGTGTTGGACGCCATGAGTTTTTTTCTCTTGCGAAGTGAGCTACCACTGATGGAATAGTAAAACTATCCGTTAATAGTTTTTCATGGGAACTCTCCGGTGAAAAATCACTAGCGATTTTTCTCATTCTGTTATCTAATTCTTCAACGCGATATAATTCACCATTTGGTCTTACAAATTGATCAAATCCTATTTCGGGATCTTCATCACTTATAAGTAACCACACTGACACAGGATCATTTTTACACAACGCATGAATAACATCAAATAATTTCTCTTCATAGAAAACATCCCCGACGAATTCCCCGGAAAATTCCGGGGGGGATATATCTCACGGTTCGTTCTCGTGGAAATATTGTTACTGCAGGTGTCCACGCGTGTTTGTTATGATCAATAACTTGTATTGGTGCTCCTCGCGATTGATATTTCGGTTCGTATAATACTTCTCCGGTTATTGTCGTTACTGATATTGGGAATTTTAATGATGCTTCTAATTTAGCTATATCAGAAATCTTTGCACCGTGCTGTTTCACTGTCAGTTCCCATTCGGTTATTTTCCTACGTCGCAGATCAGTTAGTTTATTTCCTCGGGATGCATTTGTGAAGTGTTCCATTACCCGTGTTGCTACACAATTCAGTGAACTAGAATATTTCATAGGAGCTAGTTTTGCGATATCGGGTTTATCATTTAACGGATATATCCCATAAACAATTGCTGTTACAGGATAAGATCTCTCGTAGTATGGTTTGTCAATTCCAGTTAGAATTCCCGGTTTGGAATCTCTACTTACAATGACAGCTTTTTTATCCTTGAGGATTGGTTCAAATTTATCCCTAATAATCCATTTGCCTTCGACTTCGATAATGAATTTTATTCTGTAAAAAATACTTCTGTTGGGAATTGCTTTGTTGAAAATCTTTGATTTTCCATGAAAATCCTTTGGATTTTACACCCTTGGATTTCCAGCCCGTTGGCTCGCCAAGGTGTGAAATTATCTCAGCTGCTCATTCATCGTTCATGGTAGCATCGATGTTGGGTACATTGACATCTTCATCAATAATTCGAAATGTCGACCAACAGTGTACTGCACCGTCTCGGTAGAATTCATTAAAACACTCCCTGATTTTACCCAGTATAGTTCTATCACCGATTAGACGTTTTGGTGTATCAGAGACTCTATCGAGATTGAATTTAGCATTTTTCCAGGGCTTAATTTTCGATAATCTCTTGAACTCCTTATTGAGATTGAATTTAACATTTTTCCAAGGCTTAATTTTCGATAATCTCTGGAATTCTTTCATGGCATAATCAATGAATTTAGCATTTTTCCAGGGCTTAATTTTCGATAATCTTTAGAATTCTTTCATGGTATAATCAATCAATTTAGCATTTTTCCAAGGCTTAATTTTCGATAATCTCTTGAACTCCTCCATACTATAATTAAAACAAGCATTTAAATGAAAGATTTATGTATAATGAATCACTGCAAGTGGCTTATGATTGGATCAACAACCCCGTGTAACAAATCATGCAGAAATGAATTCTGTGGGTATCATATGCAAAGCTTTCGTCGTGGAAGCCTTGGTCCGTTACCTTGTATACGATGTTGGGTTGGGGTTAGGGGAAAATCGCAATTATGTCTAAATTGTGGTGGCAAACGATACAGGGAGTTGAAGCGTTATTATGACCCTGACAATGACAAAGTCCTCGACTCCGTCAAGGATAAAATCATAAGAACTCCTCAAGACTACATTGAAAGATTCATTATTAAACCAAACAATGAATTAGACAAATAGTATAGTATATAATGAATAAAGAATTCAAACCACACCCTGTGATTACAAATTATGAAGCATCCAGTGATGGTGTTGTAAGAAACCGTAGGGTGAAGAAACCAGTTGGGTGGGATAATGGTGTGGGGTATTTGATGTTTACTGTTGGGGGAAAGAAAAAATATTACAATCATCGTTTCGTGTATGAATGTTTCCGTGGATTGATCAAAGATGGTTTTGTTATTGATCACATTGATTCTAATTCAAAGAACAATTCTTTATCAAATCTGCAAGCTATAACATAGAGTGAAAATTTGAAACGAGGAAAGACTGGAAAATGCAAAATGGTTGGGAAGACACCTGTGAAATCTTTGAATACAACAACTAACGAAGAAAAAATATTTCAATCCATAACAAGCGCCGGTAGGCACTTCGGTATTTGTTCATCTTCTGTTCAATTCGTTGCATCGGGAATAACCAAGACGGCGATTTCAAAAAAGAACAGACAGAAAATTCAATTCAGTTATGTCTAATGCGTCATATTTTTCATTTAGAAATATGTAATTATCATAGAATATGAATCCTGAAAAAATGAATAGCATTATTGATGAAATTCTAAAATTTAAAAGTCGGGATATCAAACTATCAGATGGGTTAAATCCTGATCAAATCATGTCAGATTTTCAGGATATAGAATACGGAGTTAACAACAATAAATATATGCTGCCAAAGAAATACGCGCTCATCAAAAAAATTCAGAATTCTATTCGAGACTCTCTTACATTTTCCAGTGACGTAAGTGTGTTTGTTCCGTTATATACTATCGTGGAAGGAATACGAAAAGAATTAGGTAACGAATACGAATTGAAAAAGGAAGTTAATTCTAAAATTAAAAACCTACGAGCGTTAATTCAAGAAAATGAACGATTTTGACCGTGACCGACCCTCAAAGAGATTTTGTCGTCGACCCCCTCAGAGAGATTTTCATTTTTTGTAGCATTTTTTGATTGAAAATGTCAAAATCAGTGAATAAAAAATTGATGGACGGTTCAGAATGAGGGGAGTGTCAGAATTATTTTATTTATAGCAATTATGTGACTTTCCTCATCTGTTAAATACTTCCACGGTGGTGTTAAAAATCATCCGACATGTCAAATGTTTTCGTCTGTTAGGTCAGGTTCGGGAAAATTGTTTTACAATTGAAAAATTGTTTCTGATTTCAAATAATGGTCAATGAAGCATTAACAACTAGATTGGCTCGTGAACGACTAGATACAATTAGGAGATTTATACCAAATCGCGACTCTGTAAGAAATAAACTGCAACAACGACAGAGTTTACAAACTGACTTTGCTGTGGGATCTGAAGAATTGTTTAAACCAGTAACCACAGCAACGTACGGGGTAGAGCGTGCTATACGGGGAGATGTTCCCGAGACGGGGAAATCTGTTATTGGTGAACTTGAAAAAATAGCAGCGAAAACTGAACAAAACAGGCTGTACAAAAAATGGAATAAAAAAGAACAGTAGATGATTTACGCGTGAGATTTAACGAGGAAGGGTTAGCAGCAATTGATGAGACTAAACTAGCAGATATTCCTGCGCTTGTTGTTACGACTTATGAAAACAGAAAAAAAAATGTTGAAACCAGAACATCATAAATATGTTAGAAGTATAACTCACTGGGCTGATATATTCTACAAAATCAAAACTGAAAAAAGTCAAATTAAGATAGATAGTCCATCATACAATGGATATATCAATGCGGTGGGTAACGTGTATAAACGATTTGAAGAACTAAAACCGCAAAAACCGCAAAAGCGACAGCAACCTGCAAAGAAAGTATTCTACTCGCCTAAAAAACAACAACTACCACCTGATGATGATGATGATGATACTCTTGATTATTTACAATCCACGGATTCAGACAAACTAGATGAAGCAACTGGTTATAGCGGAAGTGGATTGCAAGATTCCAGTGAAAATCCAAGGATTTCATGTCCTGGTAGTGTTCTCAGTGATATATCACGATTAGAAGTTCTTGTAGGAGGGTTCCGAGCTGGAAATAACTCACCGGAAATAATTAATGAAGCAGCTGATATCTGTAGACGGTTATTTCAAGGTGGTATCATGGATATCAGCACATATCGAGATTTCATTGGCGAGTTATCAAGTGGGTATCACAGTGATTAATCACCGGGACTGAATTTATAATCGACAAATTGTTTTACAATTGAAAAATTGCTAGCAATTGAAAACACTAGTGTTTTTACAATAATGATCATACACTACAACCATGACAAACCAACCCCCGTCTATGTAGTTAATTCACGGTTTCCAGTTTATAGAGCATACTACGGAGATGGTTTCGGTAATACAATTGCAGGGTTATTTGCGAGAATGGCTCCAAAAGTGATGTCGTTAGCTAAACAATTATCAATGAAAGCAATTGATGTTATTCGTGATAAGGGTATTAGTGCTGTTGGAGATCTTGCCGGAAAAGCGTTTTCAGCCGCGAAGAATAAAATAACAGCGCTAGTGAAATCACGGAGAAAGAAATCGTTACCGTCTACAGCGGAAATGCCTGCAAGTGTTAGTAAAATTATAAATAACGCAGTAGATGAAAAATTAGCATCGTTGATGACTTCGTCATTGGTGACTCCGAGTGACCAAAATAACATGATAGCAAACATGATAGCGGGAAGTGGCTTTTAAAAAACACGACGATGAAAATCCTACGGTGAAAATCGTTTACGATTTTACGATTTAGACTCTGATAAATATAATAAAATGTTCAAACGGTCAGCTGATCCAGCGTTTGATATAGACGCCCCAGTTGGCAAGGATGATTCTGTACGCGATTTTCAATTTTATTCTTATCATGCAGTACAACCAGATCTCCGATCGCGAATTGAACTTCAAGTTCATGATACCAGTAAGTATTTTTTGCCGTGTGAGGCATTTATTGAAGTACAAGGAGAACTCGTAACAAACGATGCTGCTCATAATGATCCACCATATGACAATAACCCAACTATCAAAGTTGGTTTTGTTAATAACGGTATCATGGCGTTATTTGAAAGTGCAAGATATCTCATTGATGGAAAAGAAATTGAATCCATTGACCTTGAAGTTGATGTGGCCACAACAATCATAGGGTTAGCAAGATATTCTGATGATTATACAAGATCAGCGGGTCCATCTGTGATTTTTTCTAAGGATATTACTGATCACCCTGAACTCGTCCAGTATTCTAGAGTAAAGCTAAACCCAAATACTGCAGCTGATCCAGCACCAGCCGGATATACAAGACCAGCTGGTACTTTTGATGTCATAAATAATATCACTAATTACAACCTAGGATTTGCAACACGCGTAGCAACATTACAAGGACAGCGTCGACAATTTTCATGTGCGATTCCACTGCATCATATATTTGGATTCTGTAGAAACGTCCGAAAAGTTATTTATGGAGCCAAACACACAATAGCACTCGTGAGAAAGGGTACTGATAATGATGCAATCTGGCGTGATGCTGGTGTTGCTGATGGTAAAGTCATTTTAACAAAACTAGCATTATGGATGCCAGTGTTAACTCCATCAATCACAGCAGAAGAGCGATTACTGTCATTTATGGAAACAGGCGGTAAATCATTGTTGAGTTGGTTATCAGTGACCACGGATATTAAACTGGGTAATGTTGATGATACATTCACATGGCATCTGGCATCAAAACAATGCGTTTCAGCTCCACGTCATATATTTGTAGCGTTACAGAATAATGAGCGAGTTGGTAATCAACAACGCAGCCATATGATATTTGATCAGTTAGGTGTTAGAGAATTCTCGCTGAGAATAAACGGACAGCAGGAACCATCTGAGGATGTACAACTTGATTACGGTCAAAATCATATTGCACGCGTGTATCATAACCTGTTGTCATTATGGCACGTGATCAAAATGTTGATACTGGTTTGCAAATATCACAATTGGATTTCAAAAATCTATATCCGATTTATTACTTTTCATTGGAACATCTTGATTTGATGAGACAATCTGTCGTTGATATACACTTCAGAGCTCGTGTGACCCGTCCTGGTGGTATTGCTAATTACAGAGCGGTAGCTGTCATTCTCAGTGATAAATCAATGCTACTTGAAGGTGTTGGTGGAAGAATGAGAGTCGTTGATGCACCAGTGGAAAATCTTTGATTGAAATTGTAAACGATTTAGAATCAATCTATTATGTATAATGTCATATAGCGTTATTAGTGTTGCGTTAACTCCCGGTCAAGTCAAGAAATTGCAATCAGAATCGGCTAAAAAATGCGGAACCACGATCACGTTGAAACCTAATCAAATGACTGGTGGTGCAAATAAATTATCACTGACAACTTGTCAAATAAAACATTTCAATGATGCACTAGTAGCAAAAAAAGGTGTTCAGATTACTCTTTCTGTGGCTGCTATAAAAAATATGATGAAAACAGGCGGTATATTTCCATTGTTAGCTGCAATTAAGGCCTTGATTGCAGCAGCAGCCCCAGCGGTGGCTAAAGCGGCAGCGTTAGGAGCCGTTGGTACTGCAGCAGGAATGGCACTAAAAAAAGGCAACTGGGAAAGGATATAAAAAAAAAGAAAGGGTCTAAGACTACCAGGAACCCCCGTATTCATGGTACAGCGGAAAGGGTCTAAGACTACCAGGAACCCCGTATTCATGGTACAGCGGAAAAGGCCTGAGACTAGGACCGGTTTATTAGTTGGAGAGTCTTTGACTCGGGAATCTTCGATTGAGGAACCGATGGTTCCTATGTCCAATTTTGATTTAATGGATACTGCTAAAAAACTGGCGATTAAAAATTTCAGAGGTGTCTTTATGAAAGATCAATTACCGACACAACCCAACAGTGTTGAAACCGGTATCATTAATCTCGATAACAGCACCGGACTTGGAACTCACTGGGTTGCATACGCTATTGATCCACGTGGGATAGTCTATTTTGATTCATATGGATTAGCCCCACCAAAAGAGTTTATGCGTTATATAAAAACTTTTCCAATGAAGACTTGGTATTCTACGCTACCAACACAACAAATGAATGATCCACCAATATGTGGCAGCGAAGTATTAAATGTCCTTAACGCTATTTCTAACTCCTTGGGTAACCCAAGGGGAAAACCACCACATGTTGTCGTAAATGAATACACTAGTAATCGCTGGCAACGACGGAGTCGTCAAAAACGATTTTAGAGAGAGGTGTATAAAATATCATGATTGATATTTGGGGGAGATCTTTGAAACCCAAACACGATGGCACTGCAACCAGTGATATAAAAAAAAAATCGAAGATGAAATAGCTGAGACGTTGAACTTAACAAGTGTTGATCCTAATGAAATAGTTGTATTTCAAGACAAACAGGGTAAATTGAAAACCAGTAATGTGTCGTTGGATGATATTTTAGTTAAACAACAAAACGCAATCGAGGATACTATCATGTTATTTTCCGATCAGGGTAAACTCAAACCGGGTGTAGTTTTTTCAACTATTACAGATAGATTAAAAACTCTCAACGATGAGTTAAAAAATTCTGTGTTGGAACTAGCAACACTT
This sequence comes from Unio pictorum, assembly GCA_030141615.1. Taxonomy (NCBI): domain Eukaryota; kingdom Metazoa; phylum Mollusca; class Bivalvia; order Unionida; family Unionidae; genus Unio; species Unio pictorum. Next base: position 9,562,350 of record JARLTB010000043.1, on the reverse strand, counting down.
CAATCTAGAATTGAGGATAACGTAAAACAGTTTTCAACTTTTCGTAGAAATATCCTGGATAAATTTCTTGGAACCCCGTTGGATAAAATTGAAATAAAACTCCCTGATATTAAAAAATCCATCGATGAGACGAAAAACTTCATCGAAGCAATCAAAAATGATTTTTCGAGGATGATAACAATTATTGAAAAAAACAAAAATTCCTCATGAGAAAACCAACAACGTAGTATACACAATCCAACACGGATCATTTGCGTGGACTCCTACAAACAAAATTTTACATATCACTGCAACCGTCAAAGGCATTTATCGATTAACACTAGTGACACCGACTCAATTTGATATTTCATCGTCGAGTTCATCTGGGGTCAATAATACGATTTCAACGATCATCGACAAGGATACAACTGAAAAGTTCACATTAACATCTACTGATAAAAATTTGGTTAGGGTATCAACAACGTGGTATGTGGAATTCGTAGCGGATTTGAGTAAACAACTTAATTGAAAGGAAAGTCCTTTGGATTTCACGATTGAAAACGCTAGCGTTTTTAAAATAAAAATGATTTCATCAACGCAATGTCGCTATAATCAGGTCAGAGAATTTCAAACTAGACTCAAAACCCTCGCCGAGGAGTATCAAATAAAAATAACAAAATACCAACGAAGAATCACCGCAATTGATATTACTATGTACTCGGTGTCAAGCGTTCTCACTGGAGCCGGAATAATACTTGCATCGGTTACAATGATTGCCCCGGTCATAGTTTCAATTTGCATATCTGCGGCGGCTACAATCGCGGGTATATCAACCGGGATAACAAAAAAAATATCATCATGCAGCCAGAGTAAACTGCAAGATTACTTAATTCAATTTCATATTGTATCAACCGCATACTCGCAATTATCCTCGATGATATCGTCGTCACTCGATAATACAATTATATCAGATAGTGAGTTCTCAGCTATGGCCAGTATTTATGATTCTGCGATATCAAAATTAGAGCGACAACATGAATATAATAACAATGACAACACCGATGGAATTGGAAAACACGAACCCGAAAACCAGAATGATCTCAATAACCTCAACGATATCAGATAGTGAGTTCTCAGTGATGGTCAGTATTTATGATACCGCGATATCAAAATTAGAGCGACAACAACAGTATAATAACAATGACAACACCGATGGAATTACTTCAACAAATAGTGGAGAACATGAACCCAGTACAAACCAGCATGATATCAATAACATCAACGAATCCTGAATTCAGTGTGAATTTCCCTAGCCTAGTCCCCGTGAAGGAGATAGCGCTAGCAAAACTACGAGTGTATCACAGTTGGCCTAATATCAGATCGGTAGCATTTGGTGGTCAACAAGCGAATAATTCACTGGTATTTGCGAATCAGAATAAAGACGACGAGACTCCAGACTGGAACGTTGTTTCGATACCAACAGGGTCATACCAAATCGAACAAATCGTTAATGAATTCGCGCACAGAATAAAATCGATTACTGGAACAGAATCGAAAATCGATATAACGGTTCATGAGCCGACGCTATCATCCGCAATTGAGATAAGCACAGATAAGCTCTGATATCTATCAGAGTTCTATTAGAACCGTACTAGGATGGCCTGAATTACCACCAGGGGGGAAAACCGTTGATTTACCAGAACCACAAAAAACTGATTATATCACCGACAGAATAAAATCTGATAATCCAATAAAGAGTTATGAAGATCACAGATTTACTATAGATTTTTTTGGTTTCGGATACCAACCAACTGGAAGAGAGAAGGAAGGGGATAGAATAGAGGGACATCATTTTGTTAACGAACCTAAAATCGTTAAAAATTTCACAGCAATGAATAATGATTTTTCACTGTTGTTAATATCTCTTAAATCCGGCTCTCTCACCCGAGATGAATTTATCAGCGTCGTAGAAATATGCAACAAAATTATCGACGATATGGAAACATTTAATTTAAAAATTATTCAGGATATATTAGATGACGATAATCCCCTATCGAGAACAAGATTTGCATCAGAATATAAAATCCGCGTTGAAGATATTCCCACATTTAAACTACCAGGATATAACGTACCAGAACTAAAAAAACTTCTCAGTGACACCATCGATGTTGGTTTTAAAATAATTCATGATGCATGGAAAAAAACAGCATCACCGGAAATAAAAATCCTCAAACATAATAATGACCCAGATGGTGGCGGCAGACATATCGCTCCGTTCAACGTGAATATATCCTCAGTGATTGCGCTCAATTTAGTATGTGATGTTATCGAAGGAAGCTATCAAATTAATCTCGAACGATCAAATCAAGCTCAGCAAGGATATATTCTTTATTCGTTTGCACCAATAGCCCCTCCAGGATTTTTAATAATTGAGTCTCCGGTTAATCCAGTCTATATGCGGTGTCATAATGATTCATTAACCAGAATTAATTTCAAACTCACAGATCAGTCCAATAATCTAATTGATCTACAAGAGGAGGTGTTAGCGATTAGTCTGTTTGTGAGATCCAAAGGACTGGATCAAATATTCGGTTAAAATCATTTATTATTTTTGCTAACCAGAACTGAAAGTTCCAGCAGCAGAGAGGGTGAACGACAACAACGTTGCGACCAAAATTGATTGAAAAATCGCAAAGTCTCCGTTTGCTAAATGGAGACTTATTTTTTTTGGTTAAAATGAGATTCGTAGGAAGCCTTATTTTTGCTTGAAAACATGGTCTGTTCACCCTCTCTGTGCGACCAAAATTGATTGAAAAATCGCAAAGTCTCCGTTTGCTAAATGGAGACTTATTTTTTTTGGTTAAAATGAGATTCGTAGGAAGTCTTATTTTTGCTTGAAAACGTGGTCTGTTCACCCTCTCTGCTGCTTAATTAAATAATGTTTGTAGATAATAGCTGTTCATTCTTAATACATAATGTTTGTTATGTTACAAAACAATCTATCAATAATTTGTAACTAAATGTACATAAAAGCTCACTCAAACATGTATACCTGTTCTCTCTCTCTCTCTCTCTCTCTCTCTCTCTCTCTCCCTCCCTCCCTCCCTCTCTCTCTCTCTCTCTCTCTTTTAAACAATGATCTGGTGAAATTCAACATATCTTACAGCCCAAACAGCAAAACATGTGAGGCAAAGTTTTATTCAAACAGTGGTCATATCTCAAAATTTGATCCAAATAAGGTAAAACATGGCTTCAATGCATATTATTCATTAAAATATTTTGAGGAGGTATGAAATTTGGAACTGATGATATATATATATATATATATATATATATATATATATATATATATATATATATATATATATATATATAATACCTCTCACCACAGATACAGTTGAGAACAAAGGACAGTTCTATAAATATTTTAAATTTCCCTCTTACTGCAATAAAAGGGACCCTACAAATAATTGTTCCATGGAATGAGTCACTAAAGCCACAAATACCAGTAGCTCACCAGACAATATGTTACATGCAATGATCAATGAGAACCACAAAAATTAGCTCAAACAAATAAGAAGTGCCAAGTGGAATGAACCATGAAAACCATGTGTGTGATTAGGATTAGAATTTTTAACGTAGGTTTAAAATTTTTTCTAAGTGATATCGCTATGATGTCTGGAGTGAGGCAGTTTATAGTGATGTCTAGCACTGGGGCATCATGCCTCAAACATGTAGCATGATGTCCCACACAGTCACATTATCCTGACACCAGGCCAACTAGTCCTAACACTGACCTCTTCATGCTGAGCGTCAAGCAAGGTAGCTTAGTTCCATTATTTTAAGTCTTTGGTGTGACTCAGCTGGGGACTGAACCCTCCCGCTTTCGTGGCAGACACTGTAACCAGTAGGCAACCAGAATGGTCAAAACCATGAAAACCATAGAAACTGATACCCTATAAACAGGAATGGTGTGATTTGTCTTTGAGTAATATTATGATGATACTGTTTTCTGCTAATGCATCGAAACAGGAATCTTATCAGAGAAAAAACTATAGATGTACTAATGTTTTATGAAAATTAAATTGAATTCTGTAGCTAATGCAGAAGAGACAGGAAAAATACTGTATACATAGCCTAATGTATTATGAAAATGTCAACTGAATATTGTAACTAATGTAGAAGAGACAGGAATCCTTCTTATCAGAGAAAAAAACTGTATACATGTACTAATTAATGTTCTACCAAACTTTCAATTGAATACTGTAACTGATGTAGAATAGACACGAATCCTTCTTATCAGAGTGTACTGTATACATGTACTAATGTTCTATTATCAAGCAAACTTGGTTGCATGGGTCATAAAATGCATTGAGGGTAAGACAAAGTGAGAAATAAAAGATTCCAGTAAATGGATTTATTTTATATAGAACTATTGGCATTAGTCATAATGAATGTACAATAAGGAAAAAAGGCACTCCATATTTGTTACTCTTTTAATAAAACACTCTGAAACAAAGAATGTAAATACAGGTGATATGCACAAAAAATGTTCAATAACATGATGAAAATTAAACCATGCGATGATCAAACATCCAGAACTTGCACATACAAATTCACTTACTGAAATGTTTCCTTTTAAATAATAACTGAATATTTAGGATGTTATAGCAAACAACAATATATTATGAGACAATGATAAATCAAGCTAAAACATTAACATTCCCAGCTGGAATATAATTCTTAGTTAACACTTACAATATAATTACTGCACTGTGCAAAGCAACCATGTTAAAAAAAACCTTCAGCAAACTTTTGACCATTTATGCAAAGATAGACTGATATTAAGGTCTAGGAAAGTGCTTTCCTAAGGTATCCAATAAGCCTACAACAAAGAAAAAAGAAAACAGAATTTGAAAAATTTAAATAAATTTATAAAGTTCACAGTATACATGATTCCCATATCTGAACTAAACTCTAAGTGTACATTCATCTCTTTGCCAGGAAATTAGTAGACTGCCCTGAACATAGAATCACTGTTATTATTATTATTATATGAATGTCAAATGGCCAAACGTTTAGCTGTTCAACAGTCATGGAGGTCGTCTGGTCATGCACAAAATTTGTACATTTTGATTACATAAAAAAGTGGTCCTAATTACCTGAGCTAAAACTTCCATTGTCTTGGTGTCCTTTGTACATTCTGACAACCGAAACCAGGGATTCATAATTACCTGACCTAGAAATTTCATTACCTGAGCTAAAATTTTCATTGTCTTCGTGTGTTCTCCTTTGTACATTCTGACAACCAAACCTGGGATTCATAATTACCTGACCATGAAACTTCATTACCTGAACTACAATTTTTATTGTCTTCGTGTGTTCTCCTTTGGTAAAAATGTCCAACAGATTGTCCACAATTTTAATGGCACATTCCCCTGTATCCTCTACAAATTTCATCACACTGAAACATGAAAATTTAAAGGACAATTGGATTTCTTTTTTTCTTGATAATATAACTCAAACATCAAATGCTAATAAAAAAACCCACTCTAAAATCAAAGGCAGGCTCCAACATCAATGTATACTTATAATAGTGATGGCGGACACCAATGTAGTAAATCATTAACTTTAATTCACTCATCAGAGGTGATGAATTCTCAATACTACTTGATTTCATAACAAACAGTTGAAAAATGCTTGTTGTAATAGTAAATATCTGAAACTGAGAACGACTATCCAGGCTGAATTCCTTGGGAAGAAACATCAGGAGACACAATGTCTAAAAACTGCCAGTATTTACCTAATATGCATACCAGTTGATGCACAAAACAAGAATAGCTTGCAGGGGCAGATGCAATAGCAACTGAAAAGTTTTCGGTAATCAAAGATAAGACAAATTCGTCATTTTACCTGCTGAGTGTTGAAAACATCATTGACATTCTTAAGATTTTCAAGAGGACTGCTGAGGAGGCATTATTAACTGTAAGATCTGAATCTTTTCTGTTTATGTCTGTTACAAAAAACCCTAATGTCAATATGACATTCCATTCTGCAGAAGTAGTGATAACAAGTTTTCAAAATCGCTGCCATATTTGTGTGTGATTTGGACTTTAATCAAAGCTGTAACAACTTTTCAGACATACTGCTATGATGTCAGCGGTGCAGTTTATAATTATATCTAACACTGGGGCATCATGTCAGATATATGCAGCATGATGTCCCACCGAGTCATATCATTCTGACACAGTGTCGACCAGTTCTAACCCATGACTTCCATCATCCGAGATGGATGCTCTAACCTTTAGGCCACCTGAGCAGTGAAACAGTGGTCATGGTGTCCATATTAGATGCAAGATTGGTATGATTTGAGTTTAGTACAAGTAGATACCAAAAGAAGACATTTTAAGATGGGTTGGATTGTGGCAATACCAGATCTGGACCAAGTAGACATCATATTAAGTTCAATATGACTCTATGTTCTGAAGCAGTACCTACAGCAAGAGTGGCCATTTTGGGTGTCATATTTGTACCATTTTCAAAACACCAAACTAGACAGTACAAGATGGCTTTTAATGAGAATCTTTTATTACTATGACAATCCACTCAATACTGGGTGTCAGGACACTACCATTTTCATCTAGGATCAACCAGACCTTGGGATGAATGTGTAAAGTTTCATAGCAAACCTCATGGTAGTACCTGAGGAGTAGCAACAACAAACTTGTGCATAAAAACATGGATGATGGAATACTGCTAAAATAAACATGCTAACTAGTAACAACAAAGCAGGAACATAACTTGCTAGTTATAAACGATGAATGCAAATGAAATGTCCAAGTATTGAATTTTACTGATATTTTTACACTTTAAAAAAAATTAATGGCAGACGTGCATCATGCTTAGTAAAATGAAAATGTGAATTAGCATATTAGTGATGGGTGCAAAGCTATCGTTGCTGTACACTACGATTTGCTGGAAAATCCATGTTTGGAGAAAATAAAACTTCAAGGGGCCATAAAACTTGAACACATGGATGCCAAAATCAAACTCATTCAAAATCTCATCAACATAGAGGTGCATGAATGTTTGGATGAAATAAAACATTTGTGTGTTGAGAATGAAACTAGTTGGATTTCTTGCATACAAGCAATTAAGTTGGGTTAGCCATTGTTATATTGTTTACAGTACAAATTATACATTCTTGTATGTGTTCGAAACCAACACTTACAGTAGTAGGTGTTTAAAAACAATAAAAACTTTGTTCCAAATAATTTTAAATGGTGATTATTCACTTTATTTGGGTCCTTGTACAACAATATTGCTTTTGGAAGGTCATTATATATATATATATATATATATATATATATATATATATATATATATATATATATATATATATATATATATATATATATAACCCTAGAAGTACATATGGGAAAATCTAAAGTGTGCAGATGTTTTTTGATGATTTCAATCTATAGTGAGATCCATTACAAACCAGACTGAATGTTGCCTCTGTGATATTGGATGAAAGCAGTGTGTGTTGAAAAAAATGTGTACTATTCTGTTATTAGTTTTGATAGACCTGACATCCTCTTTTCTTGACCCAGTTTAGTAAATGGACACCATTTTGTAAACGTCCACTGCAATCCATAATTTTTGACTGTGAGTGTAGGGATGACATTTAAGGTGCAGAGCAATCAACAATCTTATCTGAACAGACTTTAGTTATACAATACATGTATTGAATTTTAGAACAGCTAATATGGAATTTTATTTGATTAAATGTGCTTACATAACTACACTGACATGTATTTTAAGAATAAACAGAAAAGAGGTACAGTATAGGAACACCATGTGCCTGGAATAATAACACTAACAACAACAAGACTATCAAAAAAGTGACTCCTCTATCCCACTTATTCTTTGATGGTAAGAAACATGTGGAGAAGTAGAGAAAACAATAAAGAATAATTCCAATGAGAGATGTCACAACCACACTCTAGTATTTACTAGATATATATTACCATACATACCTGCAGACACTTTATTCCTTTTGTCTTCTTTAAATCCAGTAATACATCTTGTTCCTGTGGTGAGTTTTCCAACCAGTGAACCAAGGCTGACCACCTTCTCGTTCTCACTCACTGAAGAAGGCAATGATTGTTATGCATATCTACTTCATAAAGCTGGTACAAAAGCAAAAATGTAAAAGAAGGTAAAATCCTGATTGATTTTTAAAATTCAACTTATGTGTTTTTCATTGCTTAAATGAGAACAAGGGATACCATGCATTTACACTTTATTTTCACTACAGTAAAGTAGATTGGGATGGGAATAAGTCTCACAAATATTTCCTTATGTATTTATTGTACACCATACCTGTTAATCTGAATTCCTAGTTAATCCATAAATCACATTAATATGTTGGCACTAGAATTCCCAAAAGTAGTTTCCAAATGTTGCCCTAGAATGTTTGACTATTTGGAATACTAAAAATGTGTTACACAATGGAATTTTCCCCTCAAGATATTGGTCTTCTCTTTGCCCATAAACTACTAGTGTTTTCTATATTTATATTCTCCCCCCTAAAATTTGTCTATTAAAACAAGCATTTTCTGTAATGCCAAATGATGCAGGTTTTAAGGGGTTTTTTTTAATAAGAAAATAAATCCCGTTTTTATTATCACTATCTCAAAAATGTTACAGTACAGGTCAAAGTGGTTTATAACAGCAAACACAAGATAACAACATGGCAAGTCTCAAATGTTTCTGTTGCCAATTTTGCTGTTTGAATTGAAATGACTACTCATCTGAAAATTTTAATATCCTTTGGTGATTTTGGTGAGCATTTTAAGTGTTCTCACTTTTCTTAAATGTTGACCTGGCCTGAAAAATGAGCAACTTTAAATGGTTCATGGTCCTCTAGAACATTTACTGGTTCATTTGCATTCATTACCTTGTAAAATGTTGAGCTTGCAGCAAGGCACAGCCACTTAAATAATTTGTCCTGGCCAGAAAATTATCAGCAATGGACTGACAGGTGCTAAGTGTTTAATGCTGGCATTTACACCAAAAGGTTGATCGTACAATATATGAACTTTTATCAAACAAAAATAGAAAATGAACAAATGTTTGAAGGCTCTAATAAAAAAAAATTATTTTGTCAGAAACTACTTAGACTTTTAAATATAATTTTAAATTTACATTACTCTTCAAATCACAGTAAGATCTGCTTATTTTAGTATGTACTGTCTGGATATTAAATGACATGTATCTTTTCAGGTAGAGCATGCATATATTTCAAATCTGTTTTATATAAAATAAAATAAAGATTACAAAACTAATATAGTAAAATAGTTACAAATTTATAATCTGAGTGTCAAACAAACAGCAAATTATTGACAGATTTAACTATTTCCATTCTTCCACAAGAACCAAAAGCAATGCATGTCTATATTTCTGGTATGCTTAAATTCTCAGACAGACACACACAGCTATGATTAGGTTTACTTGTGAGAATAACCACACTGTTATTTGAAAACAATACACAGAACATTCATAGAACTGATTCAAATTATAAAGATATATCTTATTTATCTATCCTAGTAACAACAGAACTAGAAGCTAAAAACTAAATCTTACATGAACCATTGAAATGATAAAAACATCCAAGTCATCATTTTCAATAAGACATTTCAATATTTTGTAAATAGCTATAAAATAAAGAAAAGAAATAATAAAATTAAATATCTGTACTGAATCTTTTTCTTTATCCTTGTTTTTTCTTTCCTTGTCTTTTAAAGAAACCCATCCAGATTCTTTGATGATCTGATAATTCAAGCTACCCTTAAAGTAAGTTATCTCCCTTTATTCATAAATAGCCATAAACATACACATCTATCCAAGTAGAATGCACATCAGCAAGGCATATTATTATTTCAAAAACAATAGCGATTATAAAAATATTAGATGAAAAAGAACAGAAAACATTATCTAAAGCAACAACTAAAAGTGAAGTTTTATTTCCATCAGTGAGAGCAGATATAATTAGTAAATATCATTCCATACTAGGCTTCATTTAAAGTACAAAAAAAAAACAGAAAGGGTAGAGGGAATCTCAACATTGTTATAAATCAATGTGTTGAGACTTACAATCAGAAAAATAGGTCTGGTTTGCTTGGTGTTTTATGGCACAGCAAGACGCTTATGTTATACAGTGCTGAGGCAATAGGAGTAAATTGCTCTGCTCAAGGATGCGCCATGCTAGCCGACCTGAAATAACCCAATGGTAGGATTCGAACCCACACCCTTTTGCTCAGGTCCAGTGTGATAACCACTCAACCACAATGACGTCTGCCTAAATGAATTATCTCATATGGGTACTCATCAGGCATATTACACATATTAGACAATACACAGGATGAGAGAGAATTAAATAAGATTAAAAGCAAAAGATAAGCTCACTAATTCCTTCATTATCTGGATTTAAAATAGTCAGTGTTGTTGTACCATCCTCCCTCCTCCTCAGAAAACTTAACTGAAATAAATAAATCATAAATACTGCATGTTTTTCAAATCACTGCTATAAACACAGCACATCATACTATGTAGAATAACTTAGAGACAAATATAATAAAATGCATTAAAGGTTGACTATACAAAGTCAGAAAAAATGCACAGGAAAGAAAACATTGTACTGGGCTTCTCAAGCTAAAGAGTAACCAGCCTTTTTCAATAAAGTTTTCAAAATATACAGTTTGCCTATTTTAAAGTATTCTTATGCTTTCATTTTTCTGATCCATGCAAGACTTATAACCTTTGATGTCCTTTCTCTCTAGAGAGTCTATTGACATTCATTAATGATATGTGTGGATACTGCCATTCAAGAAATGATGAGCACATATTTATGTTGGAGAGATGATATGTGACCTTTACACGTTGTCTTTTCCTATGTTATTCAGATATGAGATAAATTGAAACAAAACAACAAAATGGAATTTGATGCGAATAAAATTTCAGTGTGGGAGAAAATGGATGATTTATTTAAAGTAAAATTTTGCAGGGCCACACATTTTATGGAATTTCAAATGCATAACTTGTATGCATGCAACAAAAACATAGCAGAGAATGAATGCAAACTGAACACAGAATAAATGAAAGGGAAATTCTACAATCATTATGAAGAAAACAGAGCCCTAATGCAAAACAACAGGACAATAAATGATAAACAAAATTCCATTTATTAAAAGATTTGAAATGGAAAATTTTAGGGTGATGCTAAATTTCCATGGTTAGTTGATTAATCTAGATGTTTCTTTACCACATCAGACAGCTTTTACAAATAGTGCCATTATTCCTTTCAAGGCAGAAATAATGAAAGTAAAAACAAAAAGTTGCTAACAAATACTCTAGAAATATATTTTTTACAATTACTGCAGTTGCAATTATATTTTAAGTTTGTACAAATTAAATATTGTCCTTTTCATTTTATATTTCATTAAAACAAACTTTTCATACGACAAAACTTAAAAGCTTTATAGTTCTCTTCATTTAACACCTGAAAATGGAAAACTCAGCCTTCGTAAATGCATTCCCATTTAGTATCAAATGAGCAAAATTGAAAAGAAAATGTGGATGGAAGTGATAAATGCATACATTTTAAGATTAAGAAAGATGATGAGATGAAAGATCAAATGCAAATGTGAATGGAATACAAATGAAACAAAGTGCTAACGTGGTAAATTTACATGTTTCAGGGTTTTTATAATAATACCCATCTGAACAAAAACTGTTTATAATGGATTTAATTCCATATGTGTTATTTATCCACCAAAACAAAATGATAAATATTTCAGGAATATTACTAGTTTACTGTACTCCTTTGCACTTTCTGCAATCCAGAAGCAAGATAACAATGAAAATTTATCTACTCTGAACTGCTACTGCATTCATCATCATGGTCTTAAAGGTGTACTGATAAATTGTCACTTATGCATTGACAAAATTACTTTTTTTATTTACAACTGTTCAGTTTTTCTCTGTCTCAAAAAACATTCTCCACTGACAAGAGATGATTGATAAGGAAACTGTGAGAATTTAGTGTAAGGTGGACATTAAAAGAAAGAGAAGTGAAAGAAAATGATCATATGTGCTCTGAATAAATATATCAACTGAATGAAAGTATAAAATACATGTTTAATGCAGTCCACTTTAGTATGAAATACATGTTTAATGCAGTCCACTGAAGTATGAAATACATGTTTAATGCAGTTCACTGAATTATGAAATACATGTTTAATGCAGTCCACTGAAGTATGAAATACATGTTTAATGCAATTCACCTTAAGTATGCAATCCACCTTAAGTATGAAGTACATGTAAAATGCGGTCCACTGAAGTATGAAATACACGTAAAATGCGGTCCACTGAAGTATGAAATACATGTTTAATGCAGCCCATCGAACATTTTTAAAGATAAGGATGATTTTGATCTATCCCAGATACACTGTTCAACCAGAATGACACAGAATACTGCTATTAAACTATACAGTAAATAAAGATGATGAAAACACACAAAGAGCCACTTTATAAGGCTGTCAAATTTGTGCAACTTTCTTTTTGAACTATAAATAATTCATTAGGTAAACTCCAAATTATATCCAAACATTCCAAGCTGATTTGAAGATATAAACTTTTTTCGTATGAAATAAAATTATAAGCAAATTAAATGCAATCTTTCTAACAACTGTCAAAATTCTGAATCATTTTTAACTGAATGTCATCCTAACACAAAATTAGAATGGAGTGAACATCACATGTATTGTAATGACTGTTCTGACAGATGAAATGGAGTAGATGATATCACATGTATTGTAATATCTGTTGTGACAGATGAAATGGATTATATAACATCACATGTAATTCCTGTTCTGACAGATGAAATGGAGTACATAACATCACATGTATTCTAATGACTGTTATGACAGATGAAAAGGAGCATATACCCTCACATGTATGTAATAACTGTTCTGACAGATGTTGAGTTTACAAATATGGCAACAGCCCATGCATTGGGACAGTGTCATGGTAGAAAAGTAATGGAGTCATTATCCATTTCACATACCTTATATTTAATAAAACTGGTCTGCCATAAGCAGTTCAATTTTCTTTAAATTTAACTAAAATTTTAGAAGATATAAATAATATTCTGGGGTTTGCGAAGGGTGAGCATGTCTGCTGCATCTTTTACAGCTGCCTGGGCCTGAGCTAAAATCTCCTATGCAGAACTATTGTCTGGAATGCCTCAAACCTGCCTAAGCTGAAAATATAAACATCACAGCCATCAAGAGACAACATATATCTGGACAGTCCCACACAAATGTAAAGACCCCCAATGAAAGTAAACTATGGTCCATAACTCTCAATTAGTTTACTATTTATGAAAGTATACAATGGCCTGTAACTCTCCAATGGTATACTACATCTGACAGTACCCGATGGTACACCACCCTCAATTAGCATACTACGTATGACAGTACTGGATGATACATCCCTCTCATTTAGTATACTGCATCTGACAGTACCCAATGGTACATCACCCTCAATTAGTATACATCTGACAGTAAACTATTGTAGATCAGTCTCAATTTATGTACTAATTATAAAAGTATACAATGGTCTGTCCCTACCAACTAGTATACTACTTATAAAAATACCCAATGGTAGATCACTCTCAATTAGTATACTACTTACAGAAATACCCTATGGTAGATCACTCTCAATTAGTATACTACTTATGACAGTACACTATGGACAGTAACTCTCAATTAGTATACTACTTATGACAGTAAACTATGGACAGTAACTCTCAATTAGTATACTACTTATGAAAGTGCACAAAAATGGTTCGTCACTTTCAATTTATATACTACTTATGTTGCAATTGATTTCCTTAGTAACATACAAAATTAAATGTTGAAAAATTTTAAATATTTAAAGATTTATCTACACAGTATGCTTGAAATGTGTTCCAAGTTTGGTTGAAATATCCTGAATGGCTTCAGAGTTATATTCGAGAAACAACATGTTTATTGAATTCAAGTGAGATGGCCATAGTGATAGAGATATCCATGTATTACAAAACAGGAGATACCACACCCTCTAAAAAACACAATTGAAACAACTTCAGGCCAGGTTGCTCTGTGCCAAATTTAGTCTAAACCTGTCCAGTGGTTATTGAGAAGTTTATAATAGCAATTGTTGATAGCCATTTGTGCTTTACGTGTGTATAGAGACCTTTAAATTTGCTGTTATGGCCTGCAAAATCTAACTGGGTCATATACATGCAAATGTTTATATACGACAAAACCTAAAATTCATGTGCATTCAGTGGTTGTTGCAGCCTTGCTAATAATCCCTGTTAAAATCAAAATCTATTCATCCCCTTTAAGCCAATGATGGTTATGGGATACAATAAACTAAAAATATATATCAAGAGTGCAATAAATAACACAGTGCTCTGCCAACTAAGGAGAACACATGCACTATCCTTACTCAGAAATGAAATGCAATGAGTCAAACTATATCTGTAGTAATAGTGACCTTGATCTTCAAGCTAGCAACTCTGATATCCATGATGGGGTTTCCAGGCAAATGATATGTTCCAAAGTTGCTCAAGATCAATGATAGGTTAAGTTATTGTCCAGACACAAATTACAAGGAAAAATTCAACAGTGATTTTGGAATACAGCTACTACCCCCTACCATTCCTTGGTAAACACATGTACCAAGAGGTATTAGAAATGCATCATACAGAACTGTCACCTGGAAACCAAAATGGATGCTTGCTTTTCTGAACAGATGATGGTAAACTATAATATTCCACACTAGTAGTATAAAATAATTTGCTTGAAAGACATCACAATCTAATCAGATAATCGAAACATGCATAACACACTTTTAGTATTGACAATTTAATAAAATGCGAAATATTGATTGAAACTGAAGATTTAATAACAGCAAAATGTTAAGTTTTATGGAAGTGGGTTCAAATGCCATTACTTCTTTCCTTTTCTCTTGAGTCGCCTCTCCTCCTCAGCAATAGCTTCCATGACAGCATTGGTGTCATCTGGTTCATCTATCCCCAGTTCCTCCATTGTGAAGACGAGGTTTCTCTTGATATTCAACAGCTTATCCTAAAATCAATCATACAGCTGAACATATCTTCAATTTTTATTATTTTTAATAAAAAAAGATCAGAAATTTCTTACCTTAAATATAGAAAAAGTATAACATTTACATAAAATATAGGATAAATAAAGAACACATAAAATACAGAATAATGTTAGAACACAAGCTGACTATATTTCCAATGTGAGCAGAAAAACATGCACAACACAGAACCAAAAAAAAGACAATTTCCCTTCAAATGTATGAGTTGTAATCAAAAGGATGAAATACACATTTTATTATATAGATAAGTTATATCTGACTGATATCTAGAGATTCAAAATTTGACAGGTTAAACAGAAATTAATAGGAAATTGACATAGATAATAAAGCTGAAAGCATCTTGAACTTTATTTGAACAACTGTATAAAATAAAGAACTTTTAAAGGATCTGATATTTTATATAGGAATTTTAGGATAAATATGATAGAGTGAACAAAAACATGTCAGTGGCAGACAGATGGATGGATTGTGATGGGGGAATGAAAGTAAATTATAATATATATGTATCAATTAGACTCTAATTGCTTTTAAAATATCCATACAATCTGGTTTCTTTCACATTGCTATGGCTATCCCCTATTTTACAAACAATATCCTCAAGGTACAACAAATATATATTTCAATAACTGATAGCAGTGTTATCATCATGTCATTATAAGAATGTACCTAATCTAAGAAAAAACATTCTTGTTACCAGACTAAACTAGGCATCATGCACATTAGCACGGGGAAAATCCTCCTCCTCATCATTACTATCATTGGTAATGATATACGTTTGATTTCTATACCCTGTCTTAACAAAACAGTGTGCAACACAAAATATTGAGACATCACACTATTCCGTTTTAATTATATTGATTTAAGACAATGCATTTATTTCACAGTCATGTTATTTTGGGTCCAAACTCACAACTCACTAGGTATCTTTGAATTAGAACATATTGCTACATTTATTTTTGTTCCTTATATTTCTTTCTTTTTTTCTTTTGTTCTGACTGGCAAAATTTCAGACATTTTCACAATGAACACAAGAACAATATACTTCAAGCCATACTCAATTATAGTTAATATTCAGGTACAGAAAATTGGCTAAAATATAGTTACAATCATTTACTGGTAGTTAAAAAAGTACAAAAACAGAAACATTTCTTTTCATGCTTAAACTGCTAATAATGAATTATGTGCAATAATTACACCTGTGTTCCTTGGTGTCTTTGTTAGGCCTTTTGTCATTTACTGATTATGAAAGATGTGTATTTATCATGCTTTTAGTACCTGATGCCTTTATTGTTATGCTTATGCTATTTAAACAACCACCATCTTTTTGCTGGCTTAAGCATGTCGGATGATAAAAATATTAAAACTGAACTCATTTTTTTTCAGGCTCACCACACAAGCCAAATGCTATAAATACTTTAACAAAGCCTTTGTAATATACATCAGACATTTATTTGGGAAATTAAAAACACATGACCTAACAGAGAAAATGTATCCATACACATAAATTATCTGTAATGTTTCTTTATTTTGAGTCAGTGGAAGAACAACATTCATATGGCATTGCAATATATTGTGGATGTGAAGCCAAAACATATTCACATGCAATATTAAACAAATTAATTTGCTTGAATAGGATCAATGTATGCATGCAGTTTTTATTTTATTACTTACTTCTTATGTTATGTTTCCAAATATCTGTATCTTTATAGTGCGTGTGAACACAATTCTGACATATTGTATCCAGCTCTAATTTACCAGTTTCAAATACAACTTTTTGTTGCGTATTTTTTTTATATGAAAAATTGGATCCACACCTATAATCATATTTTAAGATGGAATGTGAATTGCCTGTCTATGCTAAAATAAGGAAGCAGTGAACAAGACTCTGGTTTATAGAATGTTACACCAAAATTTGAGGAACTAATGAAGTCATGACTTTTACAAACTAATGTAGACTTTAACATTACATTATTGTTTTTTAAGTGATAATGAAATGATCTAGTCTAAATTCTTAAAAGCACTTCAATCACATCACTGTATAATTCATGCTACAGAAATGGTAGCCATGTGCCCTTCCAAAGGACAGAAGTGGTTAGCCATGGCTAGATTGAGAGGGCATCAACACTTCAACTATTAATCTGATGTTCTGTCAACTGAATTATGGCAGCTCTCTAATTGTTGATGACAATGCTACTATCTACTCTCAGGAAGAAATGATACAGACATATTGCCATTTTGCAGGTGGGTCAAAAGTGATAAGTGATACATACAAATCTGCCTACATAATACTCACATGAGGCAAAAATGACATTCTAGGGTTCATTTTGAAATTAAGAAAAGAAAAATAAAGATAGGAAAATATGAAATCTACCTTTACAACAGTTGACATGCCATATACACAAAGTTATAGTCAGATCCAAGTGCCATCGTATGCTGGCATATCTGGGTCTATGCAGTTTGTTAGGAATATACAGTATAACAAATAATTTAGGCATTTATATTCAGGTGCAGCATGCGATTGCATATAAAGGTCTATGTTGTTTGTGGCTGGATTTGTTTTATAAGTGAGGACATAATGGTATTCTCACCTTACTAAGCAGTTTCATGCCACTATGCAGTAGCTTCTTGGCCTCCTTATAATAAATGGTTTCGGGTCTGTTGTATGTCATGGCATTGTTACACATCAATACAAAGTCTTTCTGCAAACATAAAAATAGAGTTTACATAAACTTAAATGCCTTTAGTCGCAGACATTTAAAAAAAAGATGATATTATTGAACATGTCTGAATATTGCAGTATTGCAGTCATGTTTATAATGTAAATTTAAAGAAAATGCTTACACAAGATCTAAGCATATTTTATCAAAATGTCACTACCAATATTGCTTGAAAGCAGATACATCTGGCCATGATAAGGTGATAAAAAAATAAATCTATCTAAAAATGATGAAAAAACATTAATCCCTATTTTCATTTTCTTGTATCAAATATTTCAAGACTTTTAGGCACGTCTGTACAAAAGAGCTCAAGCAACAAAACTTCTAGATGAATTAATTTACCTTGTTCTGTTTAATTGCCAGGGATAAAATTGGGCACGCTCTTCCCAGCTGAATTACAAGAAATATGGGAGTAAATTCTACATATACTCATTGTGTGATAATGCATGACTACTCCATTACCTGCATTCTGAGACCAGTGTGGTTGACAACAATGTTGCTTTATTTGTTATTGTTGTTGTTTAATGCCATTTTTCAGCACATGACAGGCTATACATGGCAACCAGTATTAATGGAGGAGAAACCCGCGAAAACACAGGAAAGAACCACTGTCCCTTGAGAAGCCACTGGCAAGCTGTTTCACATACCCTTATCGGCTGAATCTGAGACTCGAACCCATCCATCCAGAGGTGAGATGGCAGTGATCCACCATTAATACTGGCTGCTATGTATAGCCTATCATGTGCTGAAAAATGGTGCTAAACCTTAAAACAACAATAAACATAGTTAACATATAAGTTCAAATAAGAAACATTTTCTGACCTAACACATGTCAAGATTTGAGTTCATAATTCCTCATTTTGGACCCCAAGCGGTAGAAGTCAATTTTTCCTAAAATACATGTACTGACCAAGCTGTACAATGATAAGGATATGGAGAAAAAGATGTAAAATACAGCAAACTCGAAAAAAGCTGCTTTCTTTAGCAATCTGTCTGTCTTAATTTAATGAAAGCTTTTTGACTGGGAATATTATCAGTGTCAAACCAGAAAATGATACACATGTCAAACCTCTGTTCTCTTTGAACACTGAATAATCCAAATGCCTATAATAAAAGCAGTATACTCCACAATGAATACACCCATTAAGTTGTATTGGTTGTACATACAACAGTATAAAGAGAAAATGAGCATAATGCATCAAGTGCAAATTGAACTTTTACCCTGTGTTGAACTGTCCTCACAGTAGGCACTAATAGGGAAATTATTGACTCGGCAAATGATTGACCATTAGGTCTCAATAACTTTGACCTTTGAGTTTTAGGTCTCATAATGTTAAGTAATACTAAATGTTTATATATTGGTTGGATTGCACATTGACACAATCATGGTTATATAGTACTAAGCAAGTTTAAAAATACCCCAAAAGACAAAGATGAAGGCAAAACTGATTTTTTTTAAAAAAAATCCAGTTAAACATGTTATATAATCATAAGTAATTTAAATGTCCACGGCCTTCTAGACTGGGTTATCATCATAGGATACCTTCAGGGCAATATTAAAAATGTTGCCTCCAATAGTAACCTCAACATCCAGAAGGACTCATGGGACCTATTTAACATCCACACACCAAAGAGACATGAGCCAATATAAATGGATATTTTACAGTGCATGCAAAATAGTATGCACAACAATAATGTTAGTATAGGTAACATACTGAGTAGTCGATACTCACTTTGTACTCCAAAACACTTCTGTACTCATCATTCTCAATCTTACTGAGCATTGTGCTGAAGTCCATGGGATGCTGGATGATGCTGGAGTAGCCAGGAGCTATCACATCATTTACAGGGTAGGCAAAAAAACCATTTACATCTTTTCTACAAAGTAAATTCACAAATATTCTGCATAATTTAGAGTCTCATCATTTCTGTTGTTGCAATAATGTTTCTTTCCCAATATAAGGCTTAAATAAAACTTAAATAGATAGGCTCTAATAAATAACACTTACAATGATGATGCCATAGCCATTGCAGTTAACCCTTTAGCTACGACTACCGCATCTAAGCGTCTGCTGTAAATAGCTCTCAAACCCCAGTGATGCACATCTGCAGTGCTGATAAACCTAGCTTACAACCCCAGTGTCGCTCATGTGCGTCAAGTTCAGCAGTACTTGAAACCCCAGTGACGCTCATGTGCGCAGAATACCTAAGTGTTAACTAAACGTTGATTGGTTGAATGTACGGAAGTTTACATATTTTTGATTATCATAACCAATGAGAGGATTGTTTACTCGACATTTTGATACAAGTTGGAAAGCTGAGAGGTTAAATTTAGACACACTAAAATGAATTTTCCGCGGTTTACGAAACACGTGTTTTCGAGATGAACAAAGATGGATTCCGATTCAGATATTGAGCAACTTTAACGGGTCCAGTGCAAGTGATATCGAAAAGTTTAATGGATCATAATTAGAAATTGGATCAGATATTGATGTTAGTCCCATTTCAACATCAGATACAAACGACTTTAATCGGATGACAAGGCGGACGTAGTTTCAATTGCACGATAGAGTGACGACCTCGCCGTATTCGAAATCAATGTTTTTAATTCTTACGTTGGTTGAACAAACAACAATCAAGCTTGGACCAGTGAATGAAAGATTTGTTACTCAGATTTATTTCTGAATATCTGGTTGAAAATCTTGTGAAAGAAACAATGTTGTTAAGAAAATAGGGGACCAAAAGCAAGACATGAAATGGTATGAAATCAACATCACATATGTGGGCATTAGTCCTACATGTAAGACATAGAACATGTTAATTTTGTAATACATATATTGTAATATACATGAAAACATCGTCGTTTATGTGTGGATAATTACTGTTTTGAAAGGTACCAATTGCAAAATTGTAATTAGAGTGGATTTCATTCAAGTTTTTATATGTACATATGAAAATATTGGATTTATTTTGTGGGATTCAAAACAGTTTATATGACTGGAATTTCTTATATGATGGGATATAAGAGTATATATAAAGTAGAAATATATGAATAGCAGACACTACACAAGATAAGCTGTTTTTTATTTCACTTAAATCTAGTAAAAACTATTGAAATAATGAATATAAATGTAACCATGTTTTTATTGTCAATTTCTGTAGTCAGCCTTGATGATGCTCTAGTATTCAGCCTAGCAGTCAGTCTCAGTAGTCTGAGTAACTGATATGATAGCACAGAGCAGTAGTGAAACTACACAACAGCTCTAGTAGTTAAAGGGTTAACCAGTCATAAAACTTTACTCTGCTATATTATTACTCTATGGTCTTAAACAAAGTAACAGAAAAGAGCAAAAATCAAAAGTTTTGTAAAATTTAACAAATAATTTATTAGAATACAAAGTGAAATGTAAAAAGAACTTATGGTATTGCAAATTAAATCCCAAATGATCCAAGAATTAATAACACAAGTCCTAATATTTAAAGTTCTGAATAAACTTTGGTAATATTCCACAAAGATATAAAACATTGGAAGTGTTGATGTGCCAGTGTTGGCCTGTGTTGTAGTGATGTGCCAACAGCCCTTTGCTGAATCACAACAATACAACTCAAGAATATAATCCGAATTTGAATTTCTCTATTTCCAACAATATTATTATTTCCTGAGAAGAATCACTTTTATTAAATAATTTGAATAAATTCCAGTTCCAATGAAATATTGGACACAACATTGGCTCAGAATAAATATCTTAAAGTGTGATGAATAAATTCTAGAAAATAAAGATTATGTAGTCCTCTACTTGATCTCATTTCACAATTAACATTTTCTATATAAAACAATTACACATCAGAGAATTTCATTCTTGAAGGATCCAAATGTTTACAAAATAAAACCTTAGTTATAATTTGAAGATCTATTTCAACAAATATAATTTTTAAATAACATATATACCCAGCATTTAATGGGAAATTTCCAGTTTTGAACTCAGACTGAGATAAACATATTTACAAAACAAAAATCAATAATTCAAGTCAGGTAGAAAAGAAATAACTAAATCACTAGGGCTCACAATGGAGCTGCTAAGAACAAATTTATTTTAAATCCATAGGCATATCTTTATATTTATAGTATGAATTTATATAAACATTAACAGAAATTATCACATCTACATCAGAAAAACTGAACAATCATTGTACTATCATATATTTTTTTAAGCAACTGCCACATCTAAAAGATCATCAATTGACATTTTAGATTTGTGAAACTTATGGTTTTGATTTAATGTTTTTTAAGGAACTGCCATATATAAATGGAGATCATCAATTGACATGGTGATTTGTGAAACTGACAGTTTTGCTTTCAATGCCTTTGCTTGAACAAACTGGCTTTTTGTTACAGCAAACATACTGTGTATGCTTCTCACGCTGAAGAGAATATATGCTAAATAAAATATGCAACAGAGGAGCATTTAATGTTCAACCTGTCTTTCAAGGGTTTTAACCACTAGAAAAATAGATAAAATGTAATCATACTTCTGTAGATTTTTCTGAATGTAAAGAAGGCACTGCTTAAGGATTCCATGCTCATCTTCTTTAACAGCAATGGAACGATGCTCTCGGTGTGGGATTTCCTCACTATCCCTGGTTGTGTCATCATCAAGATCTAGTAATGCCCTCTTGCTGGAAGGTTCATCTGCTTCCTCTTCTTCTGCCTCATCTTCCTGACTAATGCTCACATCATCCAAATAATCACGGTCCCTCTTTCGTCTTTTTTCCTAAATAATGGTGCAATTGGTTTTGTAGTGTTAATAAGCACAGTGATCCGGTTCAATAAAGACCCATAGAAAGCATTTATGACTATAATTTTTATGGGCATGGTTTCCATTTATGGGGTTGAATTGCTTATTTTTTTTATAACCATAACCAATTATAATGTGATTTAACATCAGTAAATACCAGTTCTGTTTTATTTATGTGTACTGTTATGACAACTTTGTTAAAACATCCCCCAGGATATGCCGCTCTCAACTTAAAACACAGTGTTGAACTCTGAATCCCAAAGGCAATGGACATGCAGCATTTAAGATTTTAATGGGACAAAGGAGACCATCAGTATGTAATCCAATAATACCTTTACATTTGCTCTGACAGTTATGCAACCTCAACAATACCATCTGTACTGTACTATCAAGGACACATAACATTAATGTAATACACATTATTTTGTGTGCTCATGTAACTCAGGAAAATATTAATTTTTCAGTCATAGCATTATGATGTCTGCATTGAGGCAGTTTACAGTCATATCTAGCACTGGGGCATCATGCCACAGACATGTAGCATGATGTCCCACCCAGTCACATTATCCTGACATCAGACCAACCAGTCCTAACACTGACCTTTTAATGCTGAGCATCAAGCGAGACAGCTGTTAGTACCATTTTTGTAAGTCTTTTGTATGACTTGGCCGGGGATCAAACCCACGACATCCTGCTCCCGTGGAAGACGCTCTAACCACTAGGCCACCGGAGCGGTTTGCTCAAAGTGGTAATCAAAATCTGCACTGCCGGAACTTACTATTATGAGTAAGAAAACATGACCCCTATTAGGTATCATTCATTTAGTCGTATAACAATGGAAAAATAGCAGTGCTTACAGCCCTAAATGTTATGATTGCATTTTATGTGGAGCAGTTTAACAAAATTATACTTCAAATTCATAAAAAACAAAATTAAGTAATGTTGCTGAAAGAAAAGTTTGGATGATAAGCAATTAGGGGCCACAACTATTTTAAATCCAGTAAAGTTATCTTGCAGGAATCAAATTTGTAACAGGCAGACTGCTGAATGGACACATTAATTACTCAAGGGCTCTATAAACTTTGTCAAGTGGGACCCTAATAAACAGACGATTAAAAAGTTCTCTTTACTTCACTAAAGTTATAATCAGCAATGTTAGACAAGTTTTTACAAAAACTATTTATGTCTGATTTGTTGCAAAAGACCTTTGCAACAATTTGCTCTGGAGGGCAAATGGGATCCATCAAACATTAATGGGCCATAACCAATGTTCCCTCTAAGTGAATGGTAGATGTGCACGCAGTGCTTGCTGCACTGTGCAAGCATTATGGAGACAAGCCAAATTTAACGTTGGAATGAGCAAAAATTGAGAATTCAGCTGCGTGGGGATGCCTGAGCAGCTGCACGCACGCAAGCGCGCAGCTTAGAGGGAACATTGACCATAACTCAATTTGAAAAAACAAAAAATGTACCATAACATGGTAGGAATCAGATTCATACAAAGTTCCATTCTATCAGTCAATGATAGTCAAACCTGTCAGCTATCCATGGACAAAATCTGTGTACATAGGTTACCTACGAATGATAGTTCACCATTTTAACATGGTTCTGGAACAAATATACCATTTGTATTATTATTATTTTATCCTTGAAAAGTGTTTCATTAATAGATTTCTTCAAGCTTTCCCTGCTTTTATTTTCTCATGAAGTACATGTTTGCTTATATATCTGGTATGGAGACAGCTAACCCAGCTGCTTGTATAGAGCATTTGGAGCCAGCTGTTTGAGAAGTAACAGACATTGTACAACCATGGAAAGTGTCAACCCAATAACGGATGTCATTTGTGTTTAAAGACTTATAATGACTTTAAGGTTAAAATAATATTCCCATCATATGTTTACTACTAAATATGCAGTTTTCATCCTCTATATTGCTTCTGAAGAATTCAGCATATCATTCCATGAATATTCCAAACCACTGTAATATCGTATATGAATTGAAGTATACAGTGTTGATGCATGATCTATTCTCAAATTGAAAAGAGTAACTTAATGACTAAATGCCTGTTAACATATTCATCTAAACATGGATGTAAATCAAAGAAAAATCTCGTCTGTATACTGTACTGTTTTTCTTGGAACACATATTAATATACTTGTTCACACTGTTATACTACTTTAACTGCATAAATCAGCTAAATTTGTTTATTTTCATTATAAGAAATATTTTGGAGGCACTCACCATGATCTCGATCTCCAAACAATGATCATGCGGTAAAAACAAAGGAATTGTTTAACAGGTGAAATTTGATAACATAAAGCAAATTCTGGGTAAAATAAGTTCTGTGTTAATCCTAATCCTGATTATATTTAGTATAGTAATCAGCACATTTCCCCAACACATATCAGAATGAAAATTTACTGTAGGTATTTACTCTGGACCCCAAAATTTCTAAGTAATGGTTCTATTTAAATTCTTTAAAAAAACAACGAGGCAATGAAAAAATGAGTTATCTTAAAGTTACACTTACAGTTTGACTAAAGTACAATGAATATAGGTATGATATGGTTTGGTCACATGACCTGTCTTTATATGAACAATGCCATTCATGGGAAAGCAACTACTCCATTTCCATGGTTGATACACTAGAGTGAGTGCTTGATGAAATAAGAAACCACTATTTGCATGGGAAATACCTGGCCTCACACTTCAGAAAGCTGGTATTTAATTCACAATTTATATAGAGGATATTTCATGAATGGAAACTGGAATTGCCAATGAGTTTAGGTAACTACTATAAAAAGGTCATTGTTAGGGCAGGTGCTTGGCTGGATGTCTTACATTTGCTTAAAAAATCTACAATATATGTTATAATCTGTTTCCTTCAGTAACATCTAATACAAAAATTATTCTACCGATTATGGACATTTATTCTTCAAGAATTTATAAACCTCATCATGCTTGTGTCTTTCTTTATCCTTGTCACTGGACTTTTTCTTTTTCTTCTTCTTGTGCTTGTGTCGTTTTTCTTCATAAGCTGGGGACTGCCGGTATGGATCTGGAGAGGGGTCTGGAGCCCCTACTTTCAGTACAAGTTTCAAGGGTTCTTTCTCTGGCCTCTCATCTAAAAAGTGTGAAATGTAAATGGATGAGGTAGGTAAAATGTGACTGGACAAAATGAACATGGATAAGAAGACTGTCAACATCAATATAAGGGATCATATTGCCAGTTGATGTGGTTGAAACAGAATTGTCACCTTCAAAGTGTCAGGAAAGTTCACTTCCCCATGCCATGAATATGCACCTACCACACATTTCTAAGTTGATATTCTACCACAAATTATTAAACTTTTCATGGATATAAAAAAAACATCCCTGGTACAGCATGGGACAATTGTCTCAACCTCAAATGACAAGTAGGACCAATGGTTAAAGACAAAACAATAGCAATACCCAATTAAGATAAAGCTTGGACCCATTGCCATTGTTCATCTATGCTATACATTACTCAACACATTCTAGATGAGAGTGCACAAACCAAAGCCATATACTAACAAACATGTACCATATATACTCACGTATAAGCCCATTCGCGTATAAGCCGACCCCCCCCCCCAAACCGAATCGGTAAAACTGTTATAAAGTGCATGACCCGCGTAAAAGCCGACCCATTATTTCTAGACTACCTGTACATCACAAGATGCACAAAGTGAGTTCTGAATACGTTTATTTAGGCAAATCACATTATTAAATAAAATAAAAGTAAGAAAGCTAATTTATATGTTGAAATGAAAACAATTCTAAAGTGTTAAGTCTTAATGAAAATTTAATTAATCCTCATTCTAAAATCATGAATTATAAAAGTTCAATCACATTTAGAATCATTTAAAATCGGGCTCTGTATCAGACTTGTAAAACAGTTCACGAAACTCGGCTTCTATTACGGGCGTGCTTTCATCATATATGTCGTCATTGTCATCATGGTCATCCGATTCTTAAAACGAGAGCACCAGCCGGCAGATGCAATACATTTTGAATCTGCCAACTTATATTTATTATTATGCCATCTGCGTAGCACGTAGACGAATTGCTGCCATTCCCGTACTTGCTTCTCGTTCACAAAAATTTGCGTGCTGCAGCACAGTTATTTGCTTCTGCATATTCAATAACGTGAAGTTTGAATGTTTCATCATACGCAAAACGCTTTCTTTTACTTTCTATACTACTCATGTTATCCGATTGAATTGAATATAAACTTCTAAAGAGATTAAACTGAAATAATTTCTTATATTGGTAGTGAAATATTTATATACATTATCCTGTAATTATTTCCACAGTTGATTATCAATTTGTATTTGATAATTATTTATCATTGTTGTTTATTTGTGTGTTTTTTAAACTACCGGTAGTGTGATTCAATTGATCAAAATATGAATGGTTTCAGCGTGGACATGATTCAAGTATTGTGACAGTTGATAACTTTGAGCAGAAACCATTTCCTAGTACTACCATATCTTAGTAAACGATACATCAGAGAGTTGGCATGTTTTAGTAAAGTCATTGGCATTGTGCAACAAAAAAAAAACCTATTATCCCCGAGGCATTTACCACAGATTAAGCATATGGTAGCAATTGTGCAACACTTTACTGTTGAGAAACCACTTTGCTTTACAAACAACCAGTCAACAGTAGTATATAAACTGTGGCTGCCTATTACGTCTAAAACACCTATCAAAGAAATCCAACAAATTGTATTGTTTTACAATTATTCACGCTGACTCGTATATTGCAATGTTATTTACCCTTCCTAAGCGTTCGTGCAACAAACCCTTACGGAACCTCTCGCTATTGTTTCTTTAAGACTATTGTACATGTATTTCTACTCTCGATCAAAATGTTTGTCGTATATACCTTCAGTATCGTAATTCTTTTATTTTGTTTATGTAGATTCTTTTCATATTTACACTGAAATAGGTTAGCGTGCATTTCTACAAACCCGTAGAGTTTAATTATTACTGATTAGCTGAGGGTTTACTTGACTAGAGATTATTAATATGGCGATGGCGGTTCTTTTGGAAAATACATGTATTTCCGTAGTTCAAATAACACGTATGGCTTTGTACCTTCATTATCGTAATTCTTGTATTTTTTTACGTAGATTCTTTTGATATTTACACTGAAATAAACTAGCACGCATTTCTACGAAACTGTAGAGTTTAATGATTACTGATTAGCTGAGGGTTAAATACTTTAATAGAGATTACTAACATGGCGGTTCTTTTGGAAAATACACATATTTGCGTGGTTCAAATAACACGTATGGCTGTATTTTCTGGTGGATGGACATCTGTCAAATAAACGTCAAGTACTTTAAAACATGTTTTTCATTCATTATCCTACCACTTATGTTAGAAAAAAATATTTGTTTTCCTTCACGACAGGACAAATCTTATCAGCCATGTGGCATCATTAGGCATATGATCTCATATTCGGCGATCGACGGAATCAATAAATACTGGAAATCGAGGGGAAAAACATTATAAATTTCAGATTTGGAACCCCCCTTCTTCAAGGCCTTATTTTTGTCCTAAATTTCTCGGCTTATACGCGAGTATATTCGGTATGTATCTCAGGTTTAAACAGCATGTGAATACAATACTGGCTATATGAGCAAAAGATTAAAAGTTAATACCTAATATAAGAAATATAAAGAATTGAAATACAACTCTAAGGAAGATAAATCCTTCCAAATATATGCAAACAACTATAAATAAACATGAAAAACTATAAAGATAAAAGGGCACCATGTTAAATTCATTAAAAGGCATACAAAATAAAAGATGATACAATATATCCAAAACCATTAGGGTCCAAGTGCTAACAAAGGATATCCAGCTAATTTTTGGTCAAGATAAACACCTGTTGTCCTTATTCCAAGGATGTCCACTAAGCAATCAAATTTAAGGACCCCTTATGATGATAATAAACAAATGGCCCTACTTAACACTTGCGTCCTGTTGTCTTTTATAAATGCTTAATATTAGCTGGGCCCATGAGTTCTTCCAAAACCAAGGCTGACTTGTCTTGGGCTGATCTGTCATTGGTCTGCATTGTCCAGACCTCAGGGCTTGTCAGGGCTTGTCCAAAAATTTTCCCAGCCACATGTCCAGGATAAATTGTTAAAGAAAATTCACTTGTCCCAACCATATTTTCCACTCATTTTTACAAATTTCAAATGCCAGATCACTTGCCTAGATTTTATGAGATGTATAAACTTTACAGAAAAGACAAAAGAAATAATGTACATATTTATTTATTCAAAAAACTTAATTTTCAAGTCTACTGTCAAGATATATCAGAGCACAGCTCCCCGCTTCTCTGTACCCTAAACTGGCTATCCATTTGATCCAGAATCAAAAAGAAAATTTGTTCTCTGTGCTATGTTTCATTGATGGACTCCAGTCCAACATACATATTCAGCCTCACCCATGTGTACACACCAGCAAGAAGATACTGATGCTCTTCTGATAATCGTATACTCATTGTTTCCACTGTGAAAGCTAAGTCATATGGACAATGTTCTTTTGCATACCTGGGCCCAGCCATGTGGAACAAATTGGCCATTTAAATTAGACACAAATACAGTTATCCCTTTCAAGAGTGCTCTTAAAACTTACCTTTGTCGAATGCATGAACAAACTTTAAGATTTATTAATGTTTTCTAACTTAAAGGTCACTGGCCACCTATATTGTACAAAAGACCAATACCATTATAGTCATAAAATAAATGCATTTCCCATATATATACACCATACAAATGTTTAGACTAAAAATTCCGTTGTTTTAATGAAAAACTTTAGTCTGCAATCTCCGTCCACAACCGGTAATTTCCACGTGCCAAAGACGGATATGACGTACATTTATCCCTTCGGTTCAATCAAGCCATTCTTGCGTTGAATTTTCCCGCGTAACTATGTGATACAGCTTGACGATCGTAAGTTTCTAAAACAAATATGGTGCACTGTATTGCTTATGGATGTAACCAAAAGAGCAATAATGGGACAAAGGGGTTCTTTCTTTTTCCGAAAGACCATAATTACAGTAAAAAGTGGATTGAAGCTGTTGGGTCCAATAGAGTGAGGGATGGTAAAGTTGGAATAGCGGAGAACTCGCCCCGAGATAACTCGCCGTGGAAGTAATCATCTCAGGTGTCAGAAGAAGTCGCCCATATGGAGGGAGAAGTCGCCCCACTTAAACTGGAGAAGTCACCCAAGGATAATATATAATAATTCTGAGATTTCGCCACATGGTTGTCAAGGCTGTATTTATTGTTGTTTTTCTTCAACTTAGTAACTTTTTAAATCTATTTTAAAAAATTCAACTTTTTCATTTGATCATATTCTGTATTTAACGAAAAATAAGTGTTATCTGTCCCTTTCGCTCTGCTCTTCAAATCATTAGGTGCATTTTATTTGGAAAAGTAAGAGAGGATGCAAGCATGATGGGATGTCTGCGGTTTTAAATATAAAATGGTTCCAACATAATATCCTAAGTCATACTGAGATGACGTTATGACATTGACTTTAATAACCCGAAATCAACTGAATTGGCGTTTAATGTAAATAAGCCAAAGTGTTATGTTATTATCTCTCTAACTGAACAATTTAATCTGATTTTTCACTGAGATTTGATAACCATTAACAAATGATACTTGAACACAATAAAGAAAAACATTCATGACTACTCAAGAAATGCGGTCGCTATCGAATATTAATTCATCATGGCTAATGCGCAGAATTCGGACGGTTTCTGAAAGATCAGTCATACTACATCATTTAGTTTATTTCTTCTTTTTTTGTCAGTGTTCGTAATTTTATTATTTCTCAATAATAACTATTTCTAGTTAAAAGAGAAGTTTTAAAAATATTTCACTACTAAATTACCGATGCAAAATAAACAAGATTACGTTATTTATTAATATATAATAACACCATGATCACGCGTTACTAGACGCAAATTCACTAATGAGGCACAAATCAATGTCGCTGACACGTTAACACATTATTTACGTTTCTTTTCTTAATGCATATATTTTTGTTTTATCAATATACGTTTATCATTCCAAAAAGGTCATGCTAAATAGGTAACACTATTTATGCATGGCATTTTTTTTTGTTGGTAAATCAAGGGGTTTTGTGAGTATAAAAGACGCTCAAAATTGACTTGTACATTTTGCTATAAATAATACAACCAAATAAATGGTTATTGTTGATGCATATCATATTTAACATGGGTAACATGTTACTTGGTCCTAATAATATGAAATAAAAATCATTGGATTTAATAAACCCTTCGGAAATGTAATCATGTTTCATATATGTCTGAAAATTATATCTGGTTAAATCTATCAAGTAATATTTCGACTAATTTTAGCATAAATAATGCTTAATAATACGTACGTTACCGATACATATGTGACAAAGTGATACCACACTACGGAACACTTGATGATAGCCGGCTAAGTTAGCATGATGAAAGGTGTCATGCCGCCATATTTCAATTCTCAGTATAAAACCAAAATATCAAGTACAACCAGGAGAAGCCGCTAAAGTTATAAAATATATTCTATGTACTAAAGACCACATATACGTAACCAATTTAAATTAAAAAAAATTAATGACACTTACGTTTTTATTGTATTATTTTATACACAAATGACAAATATTGACTTATATGTGAATAATAATAATAATAATAATAATAATAATAATAATAATAATAATAATAATAATGTCTAACACTGGGGCATCATACCACAGACATGTAACATGATGTCACATCCGACTGCATTATCCTGACACCAGGCTGACCAGTCCTTACACTAACCTCTTAATGCTGAATGTCAAGTGAATTAGCTGTTAGTACCATTTTTTGTAAGTATTTGGTATGACTCTTCCAGGGCTCAATCCCACAACCTCCTACTTCCGAAATGGACACTATAACCACTAGGCCACCAGAGCAGTGAAGCACAATTTACAATGCTCCAGGTAATAATTTATCAACAAGCAGCATGTACTTTCTTTTCTGGGGATAAATGTACGTCATTTCCAGTTGGCGTCCTCAATAGGTGGGAAATCTTATCTAAGGGGAGGTAAAAGCATTCTATACTTAATTTTCGAGTAATTAAATTATTATATAATCTTTACGCTTTATAATTTAAAAAAAAAATTGTGTGAGTATGACTACTTTTATTCATGTAATGTAAATATGATATATACATATACAGTGGGACCCCGCTATAACAAGGTAGTTGGGAGCCATAGAATCCGACCGTGTTATGAACCGAACTGTGTTATAAGCAACCATGTACAATACCAACACATTTTTGGATTTAATTGGGGCGGGGGGTACATAAAGACGGGTGCGAAAATGCATGGCACAATTACCATTTTTGATCAATATATATTAAATGAGAAAAACATTTGGTGTGGTAACAGAAATTGCAGATATAATATATTACTTTATTCAGAGAACCATGCATTGGTACATACACGTGTCTAATTTATATATACATGTATAATCTATTGCATGAAAAGAGTATCAACACCATGTACTCACCAGCGAATCTTGTAACATACATTGAATCCATAATACAAATATTTCCATCGAAAATATCCACACACGGATGTAAAATATTCAATAATTTTGTCACAGATCATTATGTAACTGAATTCAATGAAAAGAAAATAACAAAAATTACGTAACGGGTGTACGTAATGAATGATGAAATAGTACATGTCTGTAGATTAAATAATGGAAGCTAATGTGTATTCTTATAATAACTACATGTACATCTCAGGATCTTTATGTCTCTGAATTCAGTCATTGTAAATTTCAGCACATTTTCCCACCCAAGCTGCTAGTCAAAGTCCTTTGAACTTGCCGCCCAGCTATTGCGTCATGTTCTTTTGATGTACTCTAATAAATACAGCAGGCAGAACTGGCTGTATTTTAACCACTGAATTATGTTACTGTAAATATCAGCACAGCTAAAATGATAAAGTAATCAACACTAACTTTGTCTCCCAGCTATTTGCATGCGTACGGAGGACTCCTGCATGGAGTGATTTATGTGTCCCAGATCAAATATTTGCATTCAAATACGCGTAATTAAGCATTTCCGAGACCTCTGTGTCGTATACATTTGATACCATTACATTTCTCATCTGTCAATAGTTATTATTTTTTTGAAAAACTCTGATTTTTAGCTGCTTTTTGCTAATGTCACATTTGCTCTTGGCAAAGTCAATTATAGTTCTCAGTTGCAGAATTCGAATTTACTAGTCAACAGATTGCATAAAACAACACCGCCAAGCCATGCACACATGTTGGCGGCTTGTTTCTTTGATGCTGTATAAATCGTTTCCCCTGAATTGAACAAGTTTAGCTCGGCAATTTACTTTGATGATAAACAATGTACTTAAATTAATTGATTTATACATTCTGGTGAGAATCTTTTATCAACCCCGCACTGGCTGTTGCTTAGTTGTGTATGAAATTAAGAGAACATATATCGGAGATTATTAGAGCAATGATTGTATTCGGAATGCATTCAAGACAAACACAAAGTAGACATGATGGCTTCATTGCTCAGGATCAGTAATAATATTGACACTTATGAGCTGTCATTTTTCAACAACAAACAAAGATATAAGTTCTCAGTAAGCCCAGCAATTGGTTCGTATTTCCGATGTTTAATCTGGCACAAAACTAGAAGAAATTTGTTAATTTTTAAAATTTTAGGAGCCATACAACGATTATTTTATATTCGATTTTGTGTGATTTCCTCCCAAAAATGCTAATACATTTTCTACACGTTTTTTTTTTGTTGCACTTTTTAGATGAGTATGAGAATGATAATTAAACTGTTGACGTATTTTATTTTTCATACTTAAAAGATTTTTTTTGAGTCTTTGAAAAAAATACCTGTAATAAATTACCTGAAATTTCGGGAGCCATGCCACAACCGTGTTATATCCGAATTCGTGTTATAACAGGGTGTGTTATAGTAAGGTCCCACTGTAAATGTTTTAGTATGGCCAGTGACCTTTATATATGTTAAGCACCATACAAAGTTCTCAATATTATTATTACTATATTTACAGTTTCTTGTTTGATATGGAAGTCATAGTACTACCATCAGCTTGAAAAGAGATTCACTGGAATTACAACTTCTTCCAAGAGAATCCAGAATTTGTCAGTTCCACTGACAAATACATTGGTGGAGTTTCTGACTTATGCCAGTCTAGCAAATTTTTTGCATTAACTGACAAATTCTTTTTTTGTGGGTCAATGAATTAAAGCCATCAAGAAAAATTCCTTTTTTCAGGGATTTGTGTTGACAATCATAATCATAAATGACAGAGGCATTTAATTCTGGGCTTAGGGAATCTGAGTCAGGCTTGTGATTTTTTTTTTAGTCACCAGTCCTGGGCCCAATCAAAAACATTTTTTATTTGAGCACTGGATGTAAATGACAATAATGGATGTCGTTACAGCAGCTAGTGATTAAAGGAAATAGAAGTGATTTTTCTGTTTGTTACCTGTAAAAAAAAAATGTTAACTACAGATTTAAAAAAAATATGAAAGACTCAAAAAGATACTTTGCTAGTGTATTAGCAGTAGTGGAAACAATATATCCGGTTGAATTTCTAATTTTAGCGAAATGTATTGACATCGCAACATGCTACAGAGCAACACATAATGTCGCCTCTTTCCCATCACCAATATCGGGATGAATCTTTCACACAGTATCACCAGGAGTGTATAAATATAGTATGATATATTACTATAATACATGTCACTGAATCACGAAAAATGGTGACACCGAGCTTTCAACTTGAGCATACCACGATTGTATAACTAACTGTTCGTTCCAGTACTGACATATAAAAGTTTAAAACGCTTAAATATTATAATCTACCATCATATGAATCAATCGCTTTCTTCTCCGATTTATGATGCTTCTTGTGTTTCTTTCCCATTACTTTTACATCGGCAGACAAAGGAAGTTTACAATTCCAAGCGCATGCGCAATATAAAGTTACAAGTACCTTCCCTTAACAATATACCTAGCCATACACCACAATTAATTTTACTATATGTTCTCTACATATATTTCTCAGCACTGACCTTTCAACTGTGTGAAAATCAATACAAATCATATGTTAATTTAAAATACATCCAAAGGTGACTTCACGGTGAAGTTCTTGTCAGGGGTTCACCGGCATTTTTTTGAGCGGCTGCACTGTAAACAGAACAGCATGTACACAGAACACATATTTCATTTCCGGATCATCACCAAGGCCTGATAAAATTTGACTTCATTCGATCTGTTTTGATGGACAAAATTTGTCTTGATAGAACAGTACTCATCCCTTATTCACCAAATAACGTTGCCTGTTATGTGGACAAAATATGTCTTCATGGAACAGTTCCGTCTAATTAATAATTGAAGACCTTATGAACAACAGTTGTTTTCACAAATCAGTCTCTGCTTATTGAATTGTATATCTTTTCTAATGATAAAATGTGTCTTCATTGAACAGCCTGGTTCCATGAATTATCGATCTGTCTTGATGGACAAAATTTGTCTTCATAGAACAGTAGATGGTAGATCTGTTTTATGGACAAAATTAGTCTTTGCCTGTTATGTGTTATGTGGACAAAATCTGTCTTCATGGAACATTTAATACTTATTCATTTGGAAATCTTTATTTGACAAACAAGATTCCCATATTCCCAAATAAACTTTAAATGTATTTTGGATAAAATCAGACTTCATGAAACATTTGCTTCTTATTGATTGGGAAATCATATGTCGACAAAAGTTGTCATAATAGAAGAGTTCTTGCTTAGTGAATTGAAGATCTGTTTGCTTGACAATCTTTTTTTTGATATAGTAAATTGAGCATCTGTTTGTACGAAAATACACTTGAATCAAATATACAAGTATTTTCTAGTCAGAAAAATAACGATTTCACCCGGAACAACTGTATATTATTCATTCCATTTGGATTGAAACCCATAAAACTTTTTAGATCTAGTTGAGTGCGCGAAACAGCAGGACTATCCAAAGGATAGTGTTCCGCTAATTTGTTTACTGAATAGACTGACATATAAATTGGTCTACTGCTATCACGAATGTCAAATAATAGAAGAACTACATGTACTTAAAATAAAATATCAATTATCAGCAAGCGCAATAGATCATGTAAAATTAAAATACCTAAAACAGAGTATGATTTAGCTAATATATATAATGAAGGAGCTGTTTGACGCAGCTTTGTCATGAAAGATGTATTCCCCAGAATTATACATTACACAACAACTGCAACTCACCTATTAGCTCTCTTTGGAAGTGACGTTTACATTTAACTTATAAATAAGGTGAAAAAGTAGTAAGAGGTTATTATTGATATTTTCTTTGATTGATATGCATTTACCCGCATGTGTTATTGTTTCTTTTAGTTAAATAAACCCTACAAATGTAAGATATAATTTAAATTAATAACAGTCGGTATGGTTTTCAAACGTTTTCATTCCCTCGTGGTTTGTGTATATGTGTGTACTGCCTTGCTATTGAGTACAATTATGTATGAATTTAAGAATAGAAAACGTATTAATGTTAAGAATTTGTATATTTCGTTTTCTTATGGTTTTAATTAAACAAATTGGTGTTTTTTTTATTTTTATTTTTTTATTTTTTTGGTTTGTTTGGGTGGTATTTACGGCATTTTATCACATTATTCGCTAATCGCCTTTTACAATGAATTACGAGACATACCTTCTTGAAACTGGTTGTCGTCATTACGGAACATTGCGTTACAGCGAAAAAAATTATGGTAGTGAGTAAACAGGAACTTAACTATGTTACATGCTTAGACTCGAATAAACAGTAACATAGAAGAGTGAAAATAACAAGCTTGTAAAACTTAATAAACAATTTATTGAGCTCACATATTTTCCAGAAAAATAAACTTATGGTTTTAAAATTCAATTTCAAAATTAATCCAAAATATTATCCACTAGAGAAATTGCAAAAGTCCTGGTAATAAAATGTCCAAATAATTCTAAGTTTGAATTCCAGTGAAGTATCCAATATGGAAGACGATGTCACTTGATGAAGTCAGTTCTTGTTAATAAAAATCTATGAGCACAATTCTTTTCCAGATAAATAACAAAATAATTCCTCTTGATCCAAACGAATTAACATAATTTCCACTACAAGGTAATTTAAATTAACTCCAAACGACACACAACTTAGTATTCTAACAGGCTGCCCAAATTCTTCTACTGAATAGCTCACACCAAAACATAGTTTATATACCTGTTTTCACGTAAACAAGAAAGGGGTCACGATCTTCTAGAATCTCTCAGAACAAATTTACGTTCAAGAAATCACGTAAATACCGTATGACCCAACAAAAATAGAAAGATGTTTATCCAAAACTCCATAATGTCCTTGGAGCCAGGTCAGAAATGAGGTCAACACCTGGTGTTGACTCTGTAAAGTACATGTTACACCCCCCCCTTTCAATGAACGAATCTTAAAACTTAAAATGCCAAATTCAAATCTAACAAACAATAAAAATAAATATAATTGACTTATATCAAATATACGTAACAACTATTAAAGATTGCCTGATAGAATGTTACATTTTGCTTCATTAAAGCAGTAAATTTACATGGTTTTATACAAACGTGATAAATTTAAATGAAATTGTTGTCAGTAATGAAATTCCATGATATATTTAGTGATTAAATCGCAGAAATCATAATTTAATATAACACATACACGTTTGATACACTTGTTACGTGAAGACATTTGAGTTGCCTATTTTCTTAGATTTTTATATTGCATGGAATACTATTCAGAAAACAGAGGACCTTTATTTCCAAATAAGTAACTATTGTATGATTTTTTCCCCTTCTTATTTCTGCTGATTACTCGATTTGCATATTGTATAAAACACACACACACACACAGAGTATGTATTGTCATGAATAACAGGAAGCATGTTGTATTCTGCAACGATATAGCATTTTGAGGCTTGTATTTTTGTGTATTATGGGAGGGAACACGACGACGGTTAGATGGTGCCAAGGCAAGTAAAGTGCCTTGCACATGGACACACGATTTAAGACAATTTTCTTTTAGAACCAACTTGCCATAGGATGTCTTCTGTTGAGAATGTCAAGATAACCTTAAGTTCAGGAGTAGCCATAACAAGATTGTTTAAAATAGCTGTCACAACAACCAACTTTGATGGGAAGGGCAGAAATAATAAAATATTTAAAAATGACGGCCACAGTGGTGGCACTCAACGTTTCATCATTTAGGATAAACTATATTTTTGAAATCTTGTCAATATGACGATTTCTTCGGGCGACTTAGCAGTAACAAGATTTTTTTAAATGGCCACTGGTTATACTGGATCTTCGAACTTTACCATTTTTATTTTGTGTAAAGTGGCAATCCTCCAAAGAATTTAGAGGTAGTAGCTATAACGAATTTGTTCAAATGGATCTTGAACCAAATGCAATCTTAAGCAGCACCAAGTTCTTTCATGACAAAATAGACCTCGAGATATTTCATGGCAATCATTTAGTAGTACAGTAGTCACGATAACAGATAGACACCTGGAACATTTTGGGCATACAACTAAATTTTATATTTTTGCTTCAAAGCTGTCAACACTCATATGATTTATGTGTCTACTGTGTTGGGTCAGTGTTACTAGGTACTTAAGATGCATCATTGGTGGTGTTTGGTTAAACAGCAAGCAAAATCAAGGCTAGAATTAGTTTTCTTGATTATCAATGCAAAGTGAAAAAGTGTAGATGAAAAAATTGTTTACTTAAGAATGAAAAGTAGTCCCATATCTACTTTTCCAGTTGTAAGATGCTCATAATGGTGCATGCATCAGAATAGTAGTTGCTGAAGCAGAGTCAAGATGCCAATGAAGAACATGCGATTGAAGCAAGATTTCTATACATATACAAATCGATTTTCCCCATGAGGACAATAGCATACAAAGCAGCATGACTCAAGAAGCGGACTGTCCTAAAATATACCACTTAGCTGTGTGTAATGGATGAAAGATGGAATTCAGTAATGTGTGCACCTTCCACATTTGTGGCAGAGATAAAACAAAGAGGAAATAAATATGCCTTTACTGCATTTTTTTTATTTCATATTTTCTTTTCTTGAAGAAATAACAAAACATGAAACAGATGATGAAAACAGATTTCCAACCGAAGTTTATTTGAATCAAGTCTTCATGTAGGCATTTAGATATTATACTATATAGAAAAATAGATAAAATAATGTGAACATTTTTAAGCACCGCACATTTTGAAAACTATAATACTTATGAAGCATATAACTACAACTGTTGCAAATGTCATACTTAAAAAAAATACGTTTTTTTTCTATATGAATGTAAAGCCTGTTTGTAATGTGGCTAAATAAAAAATCACACTGGTAGCTATTATTGAAACATGCGTTGACTACATCATTATTTCTATAATATTACAGTTCAAATTTCTTTTACTGAGCCAACATACTCAATTAAAACAATGATATACACATTCCAATTGATATAATAAAGGCTAATACTTGTTTTAATAAAAATAACTCCTCAGGCTAAAAATGAATTATTTGATGTGACAAATTCAGATCACCCCATATCCATGTTATGAAATCTGACACTATGTACATTATAATCTAGTCGATTATGT
The DNA here is from genome assembly GCA_030141615.1 of Unio pictorum. Classification (NCBI taxonomy): domain Eukaryota; kingdom Metazoa; phylum Mollusca; class Bivalvia; order Unionida; family Unionidae; genus Unio; species Unio pictorum. Next base: position 9,522,817 of record JARLTB010000043.1, on the reverse strand, counting down.
GAAGAATGAAGTCAGTAACCAAGCAATGCTTTTTATAGTAAGTGCATTGATCAGTTTTCAAAGTAAAGCATAACATTTGGTTTATCAAATATTATAAATAATTTGGAGGGAATTTTTTGTGTGCACACAATGAAATTAAATCTTACTTTGCAGTCAATAACAGTGCTTTATTGCTTGTATTAAACTGATGAAGAAACTAGCCTAAAAGAATGAAGCAGTTTTTAAATTTTCAGTGGCATAAAAATTGTCAGCTGCTAAACCACACAGGTTACTCTATACCATCTGGACATTGTTTGCTAGGTTATGTTGCCACTAACAGCTTATACCACAATTCACTCTGAAATAAAAAATGAAAGTTTAAGATTGATAAATTAAATTTCACAAAATACAAAAACATCTGCTTTCACAAACAGCTTTGTAAAATTCATTGGTATTCATGCACTGGTAATGAAACCAGAATTTTCCACACTCATCACAACCAATCTGAAAAGATATACAAATTAAGATAAATTACCAATTAACTCGTACACCTCAAGATTCATAACATTCAGTCTACAAATACTGAAAACATCTTAAAGTCTTCTATTGCTCGAAAATTATTAGTTTTATAAAGGAAAAAGCAAAGCAAATGTGCATTAGACAATGTCCAGCAAAAATGAAAATTTGATATCAATATTAGTTTATGTAACTGACTTATTCTCATTAAACATCCTGAATTATGTACATAGTTACTGAAATTTGAAAATTCCATTGTCAGATACCAGGACATTGTATCATGTTTAAGTTTCCAATAAATCCTCGAATTTCAAACTTATATAAAATGTTAATAAACCCTAATAAATATTTGAAACATATTGAAACATAAGACTAAAGATTCAGGACATTCAAGATACTACTTGTTAATTGTTTAAATTTCATTACTTCTAGTGGCATGTAATGCTTTATTTACAATAAACGAAGAATCAACTAAATAGTTAATTAAAAAAACCCACTGAAACATTAACCACACCCACCCCATGCCAAATACACAAATATACATCCCAACTTATCCACTGAACTCTATTTTCTTTACCTGGAGGCATCTTACATCCACAGAGTCTACACAATTCTTTAATGGCGTTGTCTAAGAGAAATAGAGAAAAAGAAAAAGTAAATTTGTCTGTGACAGAATTCACAAATATAAAAGTAACCATTTGACAAATGAGAAAAAATTATTTCTTGTTTCATTGGTAGTATATAAAACATGTCTCATGGTTGTTTGTTAGGATAGCAGTTGTGTAATGTTCATTATAAATTATCAAGTCCTCAGAGGGTGGGTTAAAATATTATGTAATAAAAGCAAATTATAAAACTTAAATATTAAATATTTAAAAGCTTAACATGATAATGTAGCAAGTAGATGAACATACAAAAAGAAACAGATACAAAAGGTATCATTTTATCAAGTTTGGCAAAAACAATGTTAACTGTTGTCAAATGACTTGATACAGGCAAGAGAGAGAGAGAGAGAGAGAGAGAGAGAGAGAGAGAGAGAGAGAGAAATGTAAATAAATAATTGTAATAATGCACATACCTTGATTATCAGCAATACTTTCCAATACTGTAGTATCATCAATATTCGTGGAGGATCAATTTTCGTGGTTTTTGTGGTTGCCACAAACCACGAATTTAAATCCCCAACGAAAAATGAGCCACATAGGTTGATGCCCCCCCCCCCCACTCCCCCAATTCCCGACCCGTTTTCTTTTTTTGGTAAGCGAGAGCCTGCGCCGGGCTCTCAGCTTCTGATGGGTTAGGAAGTCCAGGAACCGAGGGTGATCTAAGTTGAATTTTACCACTCTTAAGCCACTGTGTTAACGCCATGATAGTCATAGAGTACTGATATTGCAACTTTATGGACAGTGGTTTAAGTAAGAGATCATTCAAATGTACTTTAGTAACTGATTGGTCTGGTTTTGTTGGCGGCGTCGGCTTCCTTAGATCTTGAACACTCAAACGAAAACATGTCGAAACTGATTAATCCTGACGGGTGTTTGATATGTGCTCACATAGGTGGAAGTATTGTCTTAGTGTTTTTGGCTGAGTCTGCTTTGACAGATGTTAATCACTTGGTCAAAAACACGTTGTAAGTATTGAACTTGCCGGGTCTTAGATATGTACTCATACAGGTTGTAGTATTGTTTTAAACATTAATGTGACCGCCGTTTGCGTTGGCATCGTTTTTTTCTTTTGTATTCTTTATTTGGGGTACTTGTAGAGGTTAAACCATGAAATTAACTACCTTATAATATGCAAAATTTGACAGGCAAAACCACGAATTTACATCCCCACGAAAATGCCTTTTTTTTTACAAAACCACGAAAATTGAGCCCAACGAAAATAAATGATACTACAGTATGTCCAGGCGATACTGGAAGATGTCATTTGGTTGTGATAGAAGTAACAGCTCCTCTTCTTTGAGGAGCTTTTCCGCAAACTGCAAAAGTAAAAAAAGTAAAAGTCAAGCAATACATATTCTTAATATGATATCACTACTACCTTTCAACCAATTACAACACATGATCTTAATCAAGTAGACGGCAGAGTATTTTGATCTGTGTCAAAACACAGTAAGCAACGACCCATTTGTAGCTACTAGCAGCTTCTCACATAACCCGCATTGAGAGAATGTACAACTAGAACATGATGCACTATTTTCAAAATGTGTCCAAAAGAAACTGAAGAAACTAATTTGCTTTTGCCATGATAGTTTCTTAACTAAATATGTATAATATTACCTTTAAACAAAAGATGCCACAGGAGGTGCTATCTGGCTGTTTGCTATGTGGGAGTGTGACAACCTCCCAGTCTGGCCCCAAAGTCATATTTAAATTTGCCTTGCTATTAGCCAAGAAGGACCTAAAATGAAAATTAAAAAAACAGAGAAAGAATATCTTTTATTATTTTCACACAGATAAGGAACTACACAACTGAGGTTTCATATAAAATAAACACAAGATTATGATACAACAGAACAATTCGAAATTAGCTGTTAAAACTAATGGTTATGTAGTTAAATCATCAAGCATACAGTTTTTCCAACTAGCAACCATTCAACACCAATTTAGTCTCCTAGTGGATTTCAAACTCACTATAATACCTTAAATGCTATGAAAATTTTGTTTTGGAACAATCTGCAATTTTAACCTATACACGTCCATCTGCCAAGTATTTATATCAAGCAGCTGCCCTATATTACTTTATTGAATAAAGTCCATTGGTATATTCATAGTGTCATATTCTGCCCTTGTTCGCTATATGTTCTATTTGAACAAATATTGATCTATATTCTGTTGAGGGCATAGTACTACTCAAGAATCACTTATTAGACCTTCATTATTACAAAGCATATTTAATAAATGAATTCCTGGATCTCCTAAATGGTAATATCTTATTCAGTGGTACAACTTAAGTCTTCAATTGCTTAGCAGTTAGGGTTTTTTTGAAATAACTTGTTTAATAGCTGGTGGAATGGTTATAAATAACATTGTTATGTTTGGTCTGTTATGAAATACACTATAATAGCTTACTTCCAGGTGGACAAAAGGCCTGTAAGTGATTCATCCACTTCCCCCAAAGGATCAAGGATGGTCATCCTTCTGGCACTTGCAGAAATTATCTGAAAGACAAATATTTGTTGCAAATAAAAAAATGCCCATAACAACAATTTATAATCACAATTCTTATTTATTCTTTCTGCCAGTTTCATTAATTGCTACAATGACATGAAAATCTAACCAGATTCTATATATTTATATCCATTCACACACATATACAACTAGATTTGTGGACCTAAAGTGGATATTGGGCTAACAAGGAATTGTAAAATTAATAAACTATTTTAAAATGAATAAACTATTTTAAAATGTGTAAAAGAAACTGAAATGCTACTATAACAGCTTGAAAATCTAATCATCCTTTTTCTTTTTACATATGCAAACAAGTATTAAATCCAAATTATATTGATCAAGGCCATGTGGAATTTGTGCAATAATAATGCACCGAAGTGCATAAGGAGTCAAATCTAAATACCGCTACTGCAAACAACACAAATATAACCTTTTTAGACAATGCAAAGTGGTTTAAGTGCCATATGAATATGCAATAGGAAGAAAACTTTCCAAATCAAAAGCAAAGAACTTACTACTAAAATCCAGTGGCGTCGACCATTGTTAAACAATCCTATAATGGACTCTGATGCTATTTCAACCTGTTAATGGAAAGAATGGAAAAAATTCAGAAAAACACCCCACTACTGAATTTTGTTTCTCTAACAATTAAGAAATAGTTGCTACAGGAATGATTTATTCAAGGCTAAAAATATCAAAAACAAACTTTAATTTCTGCACAATAAAATGCATAATGAAACTTTATTGAGGAATTTAATGATCTATGGAGCAAAACAGAAATGTGATAATGGAACAAGTATGTTCCACCACTGATCTTGATGTGAGGACAAACATATATGAGGTAACACTGTCATACAAATTAAAACATACAAATTAAAATGAAAACAATTTAAATAGGAATGGCAGTTTCTTCGAGACAATTTTCTAACAAATATAATCTGATATTTTGGAATCAAAAGGTTTACAAATAGCTTACATCTGCCACTTTACACTGGTGTGTTCTATTGAGCATCAGGGACATAACAGAGCATGGTATGTACTGATACTCGCTCTGTAAAAGAGAAAATGCACACATTAATGAGAAATGGACTCTTATTTTTATATGTACATTGAATAAATACACCAAGTGAAAAGAAATAAATGAATAAAAAAAGCAACAAATCTGATCATCTGTTGTACAGATATGGATGTTAATTTGATTTTAAAAAAAAAATAGCTAAAGTTTTTAATGGTACCAAATTGCATCCAATTTATAGACATATTGGTCTCCTGGTTTTCTGTTTCCATTAATTTCATGATGGAACTGTTAAAATAAATTATGAAGATATAACTGGCTTCTTAACTATTAGTTAAAAAAATGTTGAATAAATCACAAGACTTTACAGCCTCTAAAACATTAGCACATTATTACAACATTTCCAACTGTGACATATACATCTGGAACATTAGCACATTATTACAACATTTAATATAGCTTCATCATTCATGCATCAAAAATGCAGATAAGATGAATATGAAATTTATTATATTTGAAAATTGTACTATAAACACATCAAAACTCACCCTTGTGTCCCTAAGTAGCGAATACATGAAGGAATCAATTATCTGAAATGAAATAATTACATTCACATGAGAACATGAAGCATAGATGAACATCATAGCACTTGTCTCCAATATAATAATAATAATAATAATAATAATAATAATAATAATAATAATAATAATAATAATAGTAATAATAATAATAATAATGAGGACTTTGTATTGCGCCGATTCTTTAGAAGCTTTAATCGCTTACACCATCTATAATGATATGACTACACCACAGAAAAACAAATGACAAAAACAGTGAAATTGGAAAACATAAAAACATGATGAAAAAATATCAGATACAAAACATTATTAGGTCTAAGTTTGTCCATGCAGTAGAAAAAGGTGTGTTTTAACCAATCATCTCAGTTCAAGATATGCAACCTTGCACATGTTCATGACATGTTGGTGCAATGTGAGAGTACTGTCTAGAGTAACACCAAGGTTTTGTACTGACTGTGAGAATTTAATGTTGGTATTGCTGATATTTATTGCCTGAGGTAAAGGATGTGAATGAGAAAGTCTTTGGGTTTTGATCAGAATGGCGTCAGTTTTATCATCATCTGCTGCTTGTTACATGTCAACCTTGATTTCACATCAGAAATGCATCTCTCTACTCCAGGGATGGTAGCATAAACTTCAGTTGAGTGGCTAGACTTGTATATTTGGTTGTCATCAGCACAAAATTGGTGAGACACTGGGTGATGATCTATGTCACTTGAGAGCGGCTGAGTGTATTGAATGAAGAGAACAGGTCCAAGAACATATCCCTGTGGAACACCACAACATACATCAACTGGGCTGGAATGTATTCCATTTGCAGATATAATTTGTGTCCTGTTAACTAAGTAGGACTTGAACCACTGTAAGGCTATATTCTGAATGCCAAATACATGCTGGAGACGGTGAAGTAATATATCATGGTCTATTGTGTCAAATGCTGCAGACAAATCCAGGAGGGTAAGGACTGTAATCTTTCCACTATCCAAAGCAGAAAGAATGTCATTAATACTTTAAGAAGAGTAGTTTCCGTACTGTGGCAAAGGCGATATGCAGACTGTGCATTGCTAAAAAGACCGTTTGAATTCAAATGAGATACAAGTTGGGTTAGAACAACCTTTTCTAAGATTTTTGATATACGTGTATATATATTCAGCAGAGGCTTTACAATGGCAGTTTAAAAGCAATCACCAACATTTGCATGCAAGAAACTGCTCATCAGTATCGTTAACTTATCAATTAATAGGAACTGGAATTTCTTAAAAATGATCCCAAAAAGAATGCAATGTTCTACACTTTATGTTACAAGACATGAGAGAAATATAAAAATGCACATAGCAGTGAAATTTAGGCATGATAACCAAAAAATTATTATGGTGACCACATGGATCAGGAATAGAATCATAATTTCAAGATCTGTCATACACAATTGAGTATCGCAAATTAATTAAATAAATAATAATGTCTGTGCAAACATGCCTCATCAGGAACTTGGTCTTTTGTGAATGATATGGTTTTGGTGAAAATTTTAACCTTTTCACAAGAGAAGACCAAAATGTTCTGTTTGAAATGTTTCTGCCATACATCCAGAGCAACTGTGACAATGATAACTAAGGATAAGAAATTTAGGTGATAAACTATTCATTCTCCCAAAAAAGCCTATTTCTATCTATGGTAAGATGCATATTTAAACATATAAATAAACGTTATGGTCTAGGTCTGTCTTCAATCTGAAATACACATGTATTTATATGTATTATATCACAGGCTGTGTATGAAGATAGGAACTGAATGTAACATGTATATCATTTCAACTAATGTACAGAGTAAACACACACCAGCATACACACATCATGAAAACAGTATTTGCAGGCAATTAGTTAAAACTGTAAAAATTGTTTATATGCTTAAACGCCATCCTTCTAAAATGAACAGCATGTGGTGTGGAATGGTTTTGTGTTGTGAGTAACAGGCCTTCATCAATACATAAAATTACTGTGCTTGAATCCAGAGTGATCAGAAATTGTGTATGTTTTTATACATTAAATATAACATTAAATATAAATTCATTTTAATTGCTTGGTCATTTGACGTACACTGAACAATTTTCGATTTTTCTGTAATTAAATCCTGTGGGTCGGGACCAGAAGGGACATGTTGCTTTTCCATTTGCGAGTCAGTCAAGGAAGGATTTGGCTGCTTCATCTCCTCTTCTTCGTGGGAATCCCAACAAGAGGGACCAGGCTGGCCAACTTCATCTTCCAGATGGCCAGCAGACATTTGTGGTACCTGTTCAACCTCTCCCTCCTCTTCCAGCATGTGACCCTGACATGTGGCAACCTCACTATCTACTTCATTAACACTATAAATACAAACATAGCTGCTTGTCAATATACTATTTAAACAAAATATTACATTTTTAGACTTTGTCAACTTATGAGCAATCACTGGAAGTAGTTATGGATTACTAATAGTATAAAAGAAAGAAAATACCACAGACCTGCCAACCCCCACAAGTCTGGCTCAATAAGGCAGTTAATTTTTTCCATAAGTTTGACCAGTTATAAGTACAGTGTAAAGAATATATCCCAAACTAAATTTGTAAAGCTCAAAAATGTAATTAAAAGTTTGGTATTCAAAACATGCAGTGAAAATAAACATTATGTTCAACTTAAATGTTTGTAAAGTAAACATAAGACTTTATTTGCCACTAGAGTACAGTTACACAAACTCATGTTCCAAACCCTATGTAGCTCAATGTCTTGTGGGTATCTCTCACTTGGACCAAATTATTATCGTTTTCAATTTCACAAGATGACTGCAATCATATCTCTTGCCACAAGACATACTCAAATTGGCATGTGATGTCCAATAAACGTAATTGTGTCACTTCACAAGAATTTGAATAATCCTTTTAGTTCTTCAGTGTAGATTATTAACATTTTTTTTCAAGAGGCTTATTTTTAAACATGTATCTCTTGCTAGATGCCATTTTTAAAAAAATTATAAAATCAACAGTCTGATCATGGCGAAGATTCACATGAACCAACAGATACAGTTTAAACCATCTGTAAAATTAGTCTGGTTCCCTGAGTAATTTAACTAATTCTAACATAAAACATGGATCAAAATCAAAAACAGATCAACAAATATTCTGGATTTTTCAGCATTGGTCATTTTTCTGTAGTTTTTGCTTTTATGCCCCAAGTTTGTATTTTAAGGGTAAATTTTGTAAGACGCACAGCAAAATCTTAAGGGTTGGAAAGTCTGACACCCAACATGGAATTTAATTATGTTGTAAGCTTGAGAAAAAAATGGCTAAAGCAAACTGTTCATTACTGACCAGTCTCATATTACTATAGTAACAAGCAACAAGTTGCAATTCTACGATTTCAATATATACTTTTTTAAAATGCTTTTGATTGAATATTTTATGAACACAACTATATTCTGATAAAGTATTGTAGTGGTCTTTCTATTTTTCCTAATGGTGGCATCAGTAATATAAATGTGAAGGAACTGTAAGCTTGAGATAAATTCATAACATACGCACATACCTGGTCTGATCAATTACATGGGAAAACTTGTTACCTACCACTATTATATATAATTCTTTTTATGATACAGACAAATAATATACAGGAAATTATGTCATATATATTCAGCTGCTCCTATAATATTAATACCAGCATATCACACCAAACTTTTAATTAGAAATTCTTTATTAAAAAATTATTCTGATGCTGGCTTTAACTGACTTTCTTTCTTGAACTTTGTACTCTGCTGTATATTATATTTTATGCTGCCAACACCTTAATTATTTTGATTGTTTATCATCTGAACTATTAAAACATGCTGCAACACATTAGTGAATCTAGGAAGTGAAATATTAGCATGCCAACATTCGAACAGTACTTTGGAACAAACTTGTTCCTGCAAGTATTAATGGTAAATGCAAATAATACACTCAAAGACTTTGCTATTCTGAATATGAGGCCACTCTTAAAAAATTAATAGAAACAAATAATCATATGCAAGGTTAGCAATTAAATACTGCTATAGCCTTCATACTGCAACTGACCATATGAGAAGGCTAACTGATCATGCCTTAAAGATACATTTCAACGAAAATAAATATCATGTCTTTGAATCTTGTACAGATTTCTGGCTTGGAAACATCAAATATGATGTATCTATTATTTTCCTACATAATTATTAATCCATTAGCAAATTGGAGGAATATGTCTCGCTAGGTTCTCTTAATTAGACCTCGGGATATGTCCACTAAACAACACAACAAGGTATGCACATATATACCAATCAGATGAAAATTAGTAAGTTTTGTCATGCACATGCAATCATATTTCATTGTAATAAACATGAAATCATTCATGCTATCAAATTTAATCTGATATTGTACTGTAAAGGAGACCCGTACATCTCTATAATAGAAAATATAAATACACTTTCGATACTGCATATGATATCCTATATATGACAGCCAGTATATCTGGTGGGAAATGAGGAGCTACTAAGAATTCCAAGAAGAATCACTAACACAAAGGAAGATATTAATCAGGTCAGATTGTGGGCTAAAATCTGAGACTAGCAAAAAAACATCTGCACCCATCACCCATTACAAACATATGAAACTTTCAACCAAACTGATTAAAAAAATAGTTATATCTCGTTGATAGACAAAATGTTAGTCATGCCTAGTGCTGAGCAATGAAGTTTCTAAAATTTGTACGAAGAAAACTAAATAACAACCAGCATTTCAAACATCATTTTCACGATTTCCTCAAATCTATAAAGTAACTGTGCATGGTAAAAATATTTATGATAACTAACCTTTTCCTTGACTGGGCATGTACAGCCGAGCTAAAGAAACCTGCTTGAATTTGTCCACCACAGTCGGACTAGTAACAATAGCATTCATGTGGTCAGGTGCTGAAATAAAATTTATCATAAATTTTTAAAGAAAAATAATGATTATATAAATCTCAATCTTTATTTTGTATTAAAGTACTTTTCTAACTTGAAAACAATGACTCAGATCTTGTATTTTAAATCAAAGCTTAATAAAATTTATTGTCCTTTATCAGACCTGTCAACATTGTAAAAATCAAAATCAGGAATTGGCACCCAAATCACCATTAAAAATCAGGAGGTATGGTAAAAAATCAGGGGGGTACAAGAGTAAGGTGTACATTTCATGATAAACATGTTTAGTTGTGTTATTTCAGTCTATTGTATGTTGCCGATTGGTATTTCTGAAAAAGTTCATCATTTATTTGTCCTTGAGTGCCAAATTTTCTAACAAGAATAGTTTCCAGGGTTGATACTGACAGGCTGGCTCTTAAGACTAGCTGTTTTTTTTCTTCTCACCATTAAGAATGCTCCCTCACCATTACTGTTGCTGTGCAGTGTTGAAAGCACTGATAGTATTACTCTCCAAATGGTTGGAACAACATTTGGCCAGATCCATTCTTTTTTTCTTCCTGAAAGCAACCCAATGAATGATGACTTACTTATTCATGCAAGCATTGCAATGTTGTCTAAACAATCTGAAGTATCATTTTAAGGACCTGGACTTTTTCTTCAACCGAATGGAAGGAAATAACACTGATGATCTGCATAGTTTCAGCTGTCCCAAATCAACAATTCTGACACAGATTTGAATGTGGAAAGAGCCAATCATCAGTGGCAGAATGCATGACAGGCCCCACAAGTCAATGGACAATGAAACCATACTGCTTCTCTCCATCGCTCGTGTATATTTTATTATTTCTTTTTCTTGGGTGGTAAAATGTCATCAGTTACTTTCTTTTCCTATGTTTTTTTTGCTTCTTGCAGAGAAACTTATTCATTATGATGCTGAGATTTAATGACGAGGTCGGATAAAGAGAACCACACTGTGAGACAATCTATTTATATTGGCAGATGAAAACCAAAAGCAAGCCAGATATGGTAAAATAATAATAAACATACCAAACAGAAATCCCCCCCTAAAAAAAAAAAACAAACAAGGAAATGGAAATTGATGTTTTTGTATACCACCAAAAAAATACAGTATGTTTTTCTCTGGGAGTTGAAACATTTTGATTTTTTCTTAAAAATCAGAGAATCAGGATACACATTCATAAATCTGGATTTCCCAAAATTTTCAGTAGGGTTGGCAGGACTGCTTTATATAAAATAATTTTTTGACAATTTATTATTTAAACATTTTTTTTCAATGAACTTTTTATAAATGATTTGCAAACTCAACAGTTACAGTTAGATTGTTAAAAAAGCAAGAAATGGTACCCTTAAGAACAACTGAGCATATGGATATTAAATGACTGCTTTCTTCACTTATATTTAAGACTTAAGGTAATAAAACACATTATTCATTAGTTTATGCTAGATTTTCTCATTAAATGACTCAATAACATTTCTTGGGTGTCAACTTTATGTAAACCATGCAAGGACACATCCTAGTTAAAACACCAACTCATGGGGCACGAAAGCAATTCACTTAAGAAAAGACAAAAAGTATAATTAGAAAGTTTTATTGATGGTGTTTATTAATAGTGAAATTGTTGACAAAAATGGCTTCAGTAGAGATGACTATGAAATGCATAAAATAAAATCACCTTTCCATTCCACTCTATCTCCTCATAAAACCATCATAACAAAATTTGGTGGCTGTTCACATTCTTTGAACCATGCATCAGCCTAGGTAATAAAAAAAAATAAAAAAATATGAGACATGATAAAAGCATTTCTTATTTCAATTTGACTGGCATCATTTATTATTAACATTCATCTCCTGAAATGCCTACAATGAAGTATGTAAAGTCAACAAAATGCACTTAGACCACTCTGGTAGCCTAGTATTGGTTAGAGTGTCCGCCTCAAATGGAGGAGGTCAGGTGTTCAATATTTTTGTTCTTGGGGGTGATGGTAACTAAATCAAAAACATGTGCTATGTCTTACATTGAAGCGATAAATACATATCTAGAGGGTGCTTCAGTCAGGCAGAATGCCACAATCTTACTATTTTTATGAGGCTCCAATTCTTTTAATTAACTTTGATTGGATACTTACATGAATTACACAAATAGCCTGAGCATTTTATGTAATAAATTGTGCAAAGGAAACCATTTAGCTTTTCTTTTATACTATACGTTATTGGTAAGAATGTGATACAGCTCAGAAAATATTTCATGAAACATCAACAAAATGTGCAAATCATAGAGGGTTTCATGCGGGAGAGGTTTTATTTATACATCTAAATATAAAATATGCCAAGAATATTGTGGAATTTTTTTTGTTTTGTGGGAATATGGTTGTATTATAACATACCCTCTGTCTCATCTTTAACCGGAAATGTGTCAGTTCTTTCCCTTGAGCAATTGGTAGAGGTAGCAGCCAGTCTGAAATTTATCAATAAAGTATAACAAAATCTATGATAACACAATACCACCTTATCAGTATAAAAAATTTACATATGTTTTGATATATTTTTTTTATTGTACATTAAGGTGATTTATTGTAAGGTACTTTACTTACAATACATCAGACTCTTTCGGTAGCAACTATACACTCAATGAATATAAATATCATTACTATTGCTTACCGTAACCAGTAGTTTGTTTTTATTAGTACTGATACAAAATAGTATATTTTCTGCTTGATACTTTTAGATATGAAATTAATGTGGTAGTAAAAAAGATTAAGACACAATTTATAATTGTATCTTGACAGATGAGACGTGATTGTCTCTGTTTGAAAAATAAGACACCCACCCTGTAATAATTTAAAAGAAACTTTGGAAGTGTTTAAGGTTACCCACAGTTCAGGCTGTTGTAGCATTCATACCACCTGCATAAACATCATCATTTGGTCTGTGATATTATTGTTATTTTACACTGTTTAAAGAATAATTTAATATTAATATGACGAAAAATGCCAACAGAATCCAACTATTCAATGAAGCAAATAAAGAAATGAATAAAAAAATAAACAGTAAAATTCAGTAGCAAAGTAGTCTGCTTTATAGTAAACAGGGAAGCAGGGGGATGGTGTTGATCCTCGTTACTCTCCCCAGCATATATAGCTGGTTCGAGTTGATTGAGGAACACCGTCGGTTAGCCAATAGTGTCTACGATAATGTGTTTGTAATCCCTGTCCAACCATGAGTGTAGAAATAGTGTATATATTTGTTATTTTATTTATTTCAAGAATAGAATTTTGATGACGGTTAATCTTTGTTTTGTTCATCAAATATATTAAGTTTTTATTAACCCACTAAGGATTTCAGACTGATAATACTCTCTATCACAAGTTAGAGCTATCTTGTGATATATATTCTCCACTAGAGCTAAGGAGAATATTGATTTCTTTACAATCTGATTCCTGAACTTAGAATCGTACTCTTTTCCCATAGAACTATTAAGTTCCAGGGCCAATTTCCTCTCCTTTATTGTTATAAGATTTATAAATTATTACCCAGTTGACTTTGCCAGAGTCATTTGTCCATTATGTGTGTATTTTGTATTTTTAATTTGTTTGTTGTAAGGTGTTTTTGTATGGATAGCACTATTTAAATCATATTACAGAGTTTCAACTATATAAAATTTTATCGTGGAATTTTGAAAAGTTTTATAATTACTAAAAAAAAAAAGAAAAGATATAATATTAAATATCTAAAGGTGCATTTTATTTAAATATTTTATGTGTAAATGTTTCCTAAGATTTCTTTTATATGCTGTGGCATGTCCGAAATATTTGTGTCTAATTGCATTGTGTTTTAACGTTGTTCAATCGGTCGTCCATTTCCATAGCAGTTGTTACCATGTTTACCAAATTAGTCTAGATTAGACTGTTTTGATATTTCAGAGCAGTTGTTAAATAACGACTCCAAAATTCTTTATTTATATTGCTGTAGTAGCATAAATCAAGACAAGAGGTAAAGTGGAAATACACAATATATTTCAAGTCATAGATGCAGATTCTGTTCAGGTATCACAATACCAATTGTTTTTCCATAGACCTCAATGCTAATATTTGGAGAGATAAATATATTTTCTATCCTAATTTAGTGTGCATCTCACACACAGTTATAGAGAACAATGTTAGATTGTCAATTTGATGATGACAAAACCAGGTACCCCATTGCATTTAAGAGAGATAACTCTGCTGGAACTAGACAGGGGTATGAGTTATCTAGTCACAACATCCCCAATTTCAGTCATGTGTATCATATTATCAAAAAATCATAAAAAATACAAAATATGATATATATAGGAATAAGCATAAATTCACATGTTGCCAAGAGGCTAAATGTTTTTTTTTAAGCCTAACAGAAAGTACAATTCTTACATAATCCACCAATCATAGCTTGTGTTGTTATTTATTTCTGAATGGTATGGACCCTATACCTTAAGCTCCACCCACATGGACTTGCGCAATTGGTACCGTTATACCTATAGCAAACCTTGATTTTTCCAATAATCTGTGAAATTAGCTCGGGACTATATAACTAACAAATGTACTTAGTCTCGCTTGTCAAAAACAATTTTATGAAGTACTAATCTATGTTCTATATGATTGTGTATAGAAATGTTATTGAGCTGTTTGAACTCTTGTTTTCATACCTTTGCTTCACTAGCAAATTCATCTTTTGAAATAAACTAATTTCTTTTAACTATGAGTTGTGTCTTATTCATATTAGCATTTATCATACTTCACTTTGGTGATATGGGATAAATCACATTATGTCATATTATGTAAGAGTAAGGTCAAAGGTCAATGCACTAGTTAGAATGTACCAGTTCTACTCTTAAAGAGACATTTTGATCTAAAATAAAGGATTTATATTTGTTTCATAAATACAGAAAGTAACAACAGGGACAGGTGGACATGACGGAATCTAATTATTAAGTACAAGTTTTGAACACTTTACACTGTCTGCATATAAATGAGGTCGTTAACCCCTAGTCCTCACACAAAGGTCAAGCTACCCAGCCGCTTTGTCATACAAATAGAAAGCTTCCCTCATTTGTGTAGTGAAAACAATTGATGCAATAAGAGAATCTGACACCAAATAAAGTAGATAACAGCTTTCTAAGTGGTTATGTTGGATTTGGGGGTGAAAATTGGGGACTAAAATACAGAAAAAGGCTCAAGTTTTATTATGAGTATAGTGAGTCCAATGGATTTAAAAACAGGAGGAAAGTGTGTATCTAAATGGGAGATGTAGCTTATGATAATGGAATTAAAGGAGACAAAAGCAGCAATGAGAAAAATGAGAAGTGAGAGCTTGATAACATTATCTTAGAAAATATAGAGCGGCAGTCAACCTTAGGTGCAAATACAATTCAGAGGTACCTGTGATATAACATCCCTTACAGGCACCAAATACTAGGTGACATGGTGTTCATTCCTAGCTAATATAAAAGGGTGAATAATGTAGATAATATAGATGCATATAAGTTATATTTCTTCTAAATAAGAAATTAACAATAATGGGCTTCTGTTGGACAAAAAAAATACCAAAACCAAACAAAGCATGTTTGATCAGTTTTCAAACTTGTAAACTTTACTGGGAGAAATTATTAAAGTACTTCTAGTTCAATTTGCATCAAGACCAAGGGCTAATATGATACTTCACAAATCTTCTCTTTATTTTCATACACACGCACTTAAATTGTGTGTTTTTATTTATTGAAATGTTATGTCTGGTGTAAGAGAGATAACTGAATGCTATACATAAGGTGTTGTCTTTTTATTTCCTCCAATATATTATCCATGTAATGTAGATGAGTTCGAGAACACATGTATTAACTTCAATGCAATTAAATTATCCAAAAATGCATTACTGATAAAGTGAGAACCTAAAATCCAGGCTTCTATATGTAGTAGAGACCTCAAGAATGATTATCTAACTAAGGAATCGCATGTTCATTTTTCAAGGCACAAAAGTTTATAACAAAAAAAAGACAATTAGAGCAGGACAATTAAAATCAAAATAGGAAGGAATACCCTATAAAATACTCATACCAGAATATTCTTTATGATACAAGTGAACTATCTACAAGAGGACCAGGACTGTCCTCTATCGTGGTCTATGACATGATTTAGAAGAACAAGAGAGTTCTTTTTTATCCATGATTTTTCATCTTTTGCGCATAAAATAGTCAATATTTGGCTAAAATTAACTAAATTAACTTTACATAACTTATTTTTTTTGCTTGTATGCTAATCTTGAAGTTGACTACACAGGCACAAAGCCATCAGTCTATATATGTTATAGGTATAGTTACAAAAGCCCCATTCCAAAGCTAATGTGTCTTATTTTCTGAAGATTTTATAAATTTTCTATGTAAAAGTCTGTCAATATTAGACAAAAACTTCTCAATATCCATTGTTTAACCAAATGACACTATGACAGTATATAAATGGTGACTATGTATACTCAGTGCTATGGATACACAGTGAAACTGGTATTACCTTTTAGGTATCACGATACCAATTGTTTTTCCATAGACCTCAATGCTAATATTTGGAGAGATAAATATATTTTCTATCCTAATTTAGTGTGCATCTCACACACTGTTTAGAGAATAGTGTTAGATTGTCAATTTGATGATGACAAAACCAGGTACTCCATTGCATTTCAGAGAGATAACTCTGATGGAACTAGACAGGGGTATGAGTTATCTAGTCACAACATCCCTAATTTCAGTCATGTGTATCACATTTTAAAAAAATCATTAACAATACAAAATATGATCTATAAATTCACATGTTGCCAAGAGGTTTTATTATTATATTATTATTATTATTATTATTATTTTTTTTGATTTGTTTGATTTTTTAAATTTTTTTAATTTGTTGATTTGATTTTTTTTTTTTTTTTTTTTTTAAGCCTAACAGAAAGTACAATTCCTATGTTAGATCGTCAATTTGATGACAAAACCAGGTACTCCATTGGATTTAAGAGAGAAAACTGCTGGAACTAGACAGGGGTATGAGTTATCTAGTCACAACATCCCTAATTTCATTCATGTGTATAACATTTTAAAAAATCATAAAAAAATAAGATCTATAAAATGACATGTTGCCAAGAGTTTTTTTTAATTATTTTTTTTAAATTTTTTTTTTTATTTAAAGCCTAACAGAAAGTACAATTCCTACATAATCCACCATTCATAGCTATTGTTGTTGTTTATTTGTGAATGCAATGTATGGACTTGGCAGATTGACAAATAAAAGTATGTTATTTTTAGGTCAGAAGTGTTCATAAAATTGTGTCTTGGCAGATTGACAAATAAAAGTATAGATCAGAAGTGTTAGAGTAAGGATAGACTAATGTGACGTTATCTGTGGAGATGAAATGTTATCGGCTACCAGTTTGCTGTGGAGATGAAATGTTATCGGCTACCAGTTTGTTATCGGCTACCAGTTTGGCTACCAGTTTGTTATCGGCTACCAGTTTGGCTACCAGTTTGTTCTCGGCTACCAGTTTGTTATCGGCTATATGGCTATCGGCAGTTTGTTATCGGCTATATGGCTATCGGCTACCAGTTTGTTATCGGCTACCAGTTTGCTGTGGAGATGAAATGTTATGGGCTACCAGTTTGCTGTAATGTGACGTTAGCTGTGGAGATGAAATGCGATTGGCTGATGTGATTTTGACTGACCGGTTTGCTGTATTAAGCTTAATAGAGTAAAGTAGAGTAATATAATATGTTAAAAGGGAATCAGACTGGTTTTATAAGAGAAATACTATAAGCCAGTGGAAAGGACTTGAAGCAGGTAAGTTTTTAGATAACTTTAAATAGTAAAAATTTCATCAATATACAATTAATTTATTGGATACGTGATCTTTGAAAACTGCTGGAAGTATATACCTTGTTTTAAAACAAAGGTAAAAATAAGATGTTTTTCTCTCTTAAAAATGATATATTCACGTTTAAAGTAAAATCTTGTTAATTTGGTCGGATTCAAAACGCATTGTTTAATTTGTGTTGTCTGAAGTGAATTTTGAATAGTTTCATTAACGTCGAGCATCTACCGTTACATATCCTTTTTTATATGTCAAAATGTCATTTTTGGGGTCCTTCAACACTTGTCAAATCCATCGTGCATCACGTTAGGATTGCACTCATATAATATATTGCACGTTTCTATTATGAATTTCTTTATAATCTCGTGAGAGGAGAATTAACACAAGTAAAATCTAATCGCTTCCAATGAGCAGTATACTATGTACCCAGAAGTTGTACAACTCAACCTAAATAATGCTTAAAAGTAGCAAACTATTTTGGTTTGCTTTCTCGGTCCATAAACATTCAATCCGCCACTTAAGGTTTCTCCTCAAACAATGTCCTTTTGGCGTCTATGGGACAAAAATGAAGATAGCATTAATTACTGCCAGTCGACTTGGATAACTTATTCGTGGCTGACAAGTTCCTTCGTTCTTATTTCAATCTGTAGAGAACTTCTTTCTAATGATCTAGTGCTAATAATGACATATACGTATTCATAATATTTTCGACATTGTTATATGTTGTTAGAGGACTCTAAAACGTAACCTATCGGCAATTATTGGATGGTTTCTCCCTTTTATGCTGCATGACTCCATAGATGTATACAGAGATGGAAGTTTTAGAATTTTGTAAAACATTCAGAGTGTATCCCGACTAGCCAACAGGGTATGATGAGGCTGCCGATCCACGTGACCATATTTTAATGCAATGTTTTTTTTCAATGGGCTTATCTTTCAAAAATGTTGCCGCAATATTCGGTTTGTAATCAAAGAGTAGCAGGTTTGATTCTCGCCCAGACAGGTCCATGTCGACGACCTTGGCGTCTTACCGAATGGTACTTAGTTCCCATTTCCTCCGAACTGTGTATCACAATTGTATCAAAAGTGCTGTTCAACCAGTAAAAATAATTATAAAATTATTTTATAGCTTTCATACACAGACATATGGCGTGAAATGAACCTATTGGTGGATTCATTGTTTTCGTCAGAATGAATTGTTTGGGTATTACGCGTACGCTACAAAACTAGAATAAATATGTTTTATATAGTTAATTGTTAACATAACTGCAAACTGGCACTAACAAACCAATGTAAAAATAAACCCATTATCCTACTTTGCTCGTGTATAGTTTTCTTATCAACATTGTAATTACCAGAGCCATGTAACAATATTATATAATGACGATGATCATATTCTTAGGATAGTAATGTTACCATGGTGATGCGTACTATACGTCTGTTTATTATGTCAATGTTCCAGTAATTATTGTATTAATTTTTTTTTAAAATATTACGATTATTCCTGCGTTGCATGTGACTAGAAGTAACAATTTAGATTTTTTTTATACCTCAATATACATAAGGGTTGAAGTGAAAATTAAATGGATTCAACTTGTTGTGCTGAATATCATTCTCATTCCCTCTTTGTCATCTTACTATATTTAATCTCCCAAGTATTCAAATATGTATAAACTAAACTAGTTTAGTAACTCGAATGAATGGAATAAACTGTTTGAAATTAGCCGAATTACTGTTTGATCGATTATGTATGATTTATAACACCGACTATTAATTAAATCAGTTGCACTGTCATAAACATGCACCATGATAAATGACACTACACTGCAACACTATTTACCACAATATACGATAATCCAGCCCATTATATTGCAATCTACTAGTTTACCACAACAGAATATAATTGACCAGAATCCACTACAATCGAAAACAATGGACTTGGAAAAAACATCAATCGACCACAATCTTCTACGATTAAGCGTAAAAGTACCACATTCGACCAGTATATATATATATATAGCAAACGGTTATAATCCACTACAATCAACCATAATCTACCACGATAGTCATTAATCAACCACGATCAACCACAATCCAATACAATCAACCTCACTCTAGAACGATCAACCACCATCTGATACGATCCACAACAATGAACCACGATCTGCACCAATCAACCAAAATCTTTCACCATGCACAACACAATCAACCACGATGTACCTCGATCCGCAACAATCTTCTAGACGCTGCTACTGATAATCGCGAAAAGATCCCAATGAACCATTACATCTATTTAATTATTTATGTTTTGACTGTCAATCACGACAATCGACAATGACAAATCTGTTATCAATCACAATCTTCTGCAATCATGAATGTAAATCGCACGGTTGACTTGTCCAAAATCGAATTAAATTGATATATATATATATATATATATATATATATATATATATATATATATATATATATATATATATATATATATATATATATATATATATATATAACATCGCACACCATATTTCCTCGCATGGGACATTACTAAATACAGTTCAATGCATGTGCATTGAATACTATAAAAACCAAAACATGGGGCATTTCGTTCAATAAATTCGGCATATTGATTCTAGACGTTTTTGCCCGGTACATTCTCAAATTTAAATATTAATAAGTGACACATCCCGTCAGATTTTACACTGTTTAACTTCTTCTGGTTGGCTACCAGTAGCAATATCAACTTTTTAAGTCACTCCCGGCAGTCCCCGTCTACTCTCGCAATTTGTCAGTTTCCATCGATGATAGGAAATACTGTGAAAATTTTAATAGACAATTCAATTTGCGTTATTATATAGGAAACAATGCATATCTAGCTGTCATTAATTACCAGTTTTGTTTCAATCAAATCAAGCTAAACTTATCTTGAACTTCAAGCTATGTCTGCCTACATTGTTGGTGGGAGATTGTTGATTTAGAGATATCTGATATGTGTTGAATAACATCTCTACGTACACGAATATTTTAAGCGGATACTCCATTTTTGTCTTTCTTTCCTATGCAAAGGGCGAGTGGGGTGTGTGTTCCATAGTCCTTTATTGAACTGTATTCACACATGCCAAAATTATTTTTCTAGTCTATCCTCTCATAGCGACACTTGAAAATATTGAAATTATCCAATGACTATACTACATACCTGGCTGAAGCATAAGTAGGTCAGAGATACGATCGACATATTTAAACAAATCCTGACATTTGATTTTCCTGATACTCCAGAACCTAACATAGAATCCAGGTTGAAAACACATATTCCATGAAGTTCCACTGGTATATACGATTTACACTAATATCAAATTTGAAAATGAAAGTAAACGATTGTAACCAACAGCACATTCAACAGTGCTAAAGGTCCACTAGTCTTGTTCCCTGCTTAGTATGTTCCCATACGTTGCACTCCGCTATAATATAGAATAGCGGAATACAACGCATGGGAGCATACTAAGCAAGGAACCAGACTAAAGGTTCACTTCGCAATGGGGATCATCTCGGCCGTTTCCGTCAAGTCAAGCAATCCAAAACAGACAACAATCTCCAAACTTACGTTTAAATGCTCATAAAATGTAGTGTTGTGGTAGAAATGGGGAAAACGTGTAGATAAAAGTAACATCAATCAAGACATTGACACAGGATTACTAGAAATTACAAATTTGAAGGAAGGAAGAGAAGTATCTTATTGAAGAAATGACACACATTTGTCCATACTTATCGATTTAAATGGTTAGATTGGTAAGAAAGTACTAGACATGACTGATTAGGATACCTCTCGTGGTTTCTTCGATTTTATATATTCAGTAAATAGTCAAGGTTTGTTTGATATTCTAAGGTTAACAAATATAATATATTACTATACTTGACTATTACGTCACTTTAATCAATCCCAAGAAGCACTGCATTATAAAGAATGACATCAGTACATGTCTTACGAATTGTTTGAAGAAATACTGCGGACCTTTAAAATAAAGAACAAATTGAGATCATCGAGGTGAACAAAATAGCCAAATATAAATGAACAAACGCTGCTATTGTCTAAATTATTATACGGAATAACTTTGCATAGATAATAGATACACAAGATTGATATGAATCGTCTCCTTGGTAATGCTGCTTTTGATTTCCCAAATTGCTGGCATTGCGCATTTTATTTGGTGCTGTCGAATACACACTTATATTATGTTTCATATACAGAGCATGCTATTTGCGTTTCTTATTTTACAAAAGACATCCCTGACGAAGGACATGTCTTTTTTATTGGAGTTTTACGGCACCTCATCACAACTGATGGTGGTACCTAACGGGTAGAGTATGAAAATGTGTAAATAAATTGCAGAAAAATTTCGGAATAAAAATATTTCCAAACAAATGTAAACATGATGTTCAAAAAGAGAAAACAAAAGGTAAAGATATTAAAATTCTGTAAACTATTGTTAATTTAAAATAAAATATAAAATATTTTTTCTTTATTTTTAAAAGTTACAGACGAGAAATCTGGTAATAAGTCTAAATAATTGTTTTTTTTACACACCAGCACATCCTCTAATTTAATGCTACCAATTATCTTTTTAGTGAATAATCTCGGCTTGAGAGTTATTCTCAGATATTGATAAGTATAGTCTTCTAGATAGATACAAATTGGAATATTTTATTTTCAGAAAATTGTTCCCACTATAATGCGATTAATTTACATCTTGAGAAAAATATTATCGTCATGTGCACAGTAATTGGCATACGCTTCAGGCATTCACGAGTTAGTTCCCCTATGTTATGTTTCGTAAAATGTATATCACGCACAGAAGTAGAACAAAGTGTGTTTTCGCGTCAATAATGAAATTATTGTTGTTATAAGTGTATTGCCATTTTTCAGCGCATTATAGGCTATTCAAGATTGCCTGTATAACTGGTGGAGGAAGATAGCGGAAAAACCACGGTAGCAACCACAGACCAACGGGAACCTATGTATGTATGCATGTATGTATGTATGTATGTATGTATGTATGTATGTATGTATGTATGTATGTATGTATGTATGTATGTATGTATGTATGTATGTATGTATGTATGTATGTATGTATGTATGTATGTATGTAAATGACTGGGTAGAGGCACTCCTTGTACTTTATTGTAACTATGCAGACATTAAAAAAATTGACCATTCTTGACAGTGCTAATGAACAAACAAGTGTTTTAGTCGTATCACCTGAAATATATTTGCGAATAGAATGGATGCGGTTGAGATCAACATATGCAGCTTTGCATATGTTCATGACATGCTGGTGCAATGTTTGATTATTGTATAGCGTTACAGGTAGGTTTCGTACTGACTGAGAATTTAATGCTGGTGTTGCTGATATTTATTGTCTGAGGTAAAGGATGTGAATGAGAAAGTCTTTGTGTTGTGTTCTAAATAGCCTCAGTTTTATCATCATTCATCTGCAGCTTGTTACATGTCATCCATGATGTCACATCAGAAATGCACTTCTCTACTCCATGGATTGTAGCATCAACTTCATTTGCGTGGCTAGACTTGTAGATTTGGGTGTCATGGTGAGACACTGGGTGATGATCTATGACACTTGAGAGCGGCTGATTGTATAGAATGAAGGGGACATGTCAAAAAACAGTACCACAACAAAGATCAACTGAGATGAAATGTTTTCCATTTGCAGATACAATTTGTGTACTGTTGACTAAGTATGGCTTGAACCAATGTAAGGTTATATTCTGAATGCCAAATACGGGGTCGTCCATTTAATACGTACGCAAAAATAAGACTAAACTTGACCCCTCCCCCCCCCCCCCTTGTACGCATGCATACTTTTTACACACACACCCCTATGCGTACGTACGTATGAATGCCCCCCTCCCGTATAGAACTTCCAATATTTCATCCACGCAGAAATGACAAAGGATTAATAATATTCAAATGTTTAATGAAACGGAATAAAACAGACAGTCCTCAGCTGCTGTGTATATAAAAGAAATAAGTTGCATGTTATTAAACCTTTTAAAAGTTCGCCTGTGTCTGCTAAAGGTCAGACAAACGCCGACTGAACCCAGTCAAACAGGTTACGTATAACAGGAATTTCACCAGCAAGCTTAACGTCAGGCTGAATCACAACAGCATTAGCTGCACTATGCTGGGCCGCTGTCTCAATATCCTCAGCCTCGCTGACGTCATCATCCAGGTTTTGATTCAAGTTCTCAGTGTCGGTAGACTCAGTAGTGTGAACGCTTTGGTGTCGTCTTACACTGGCCTGCGACGAGTGATACACGCCGCACACAGGACATGTGCGCTTGATAAGTTCAGATTGTGCAAGTGACGGACAATGCAGATCAAATGACGCATTAAAAGGAATTTTGGATCCAAAAGCTAGCCGCTGTGCAAGCGAAGTGTAGTATACATGCGTCTGATCCTTTACACATTCTGGCTCAGGAATGCTAAGACCAGCGGTATACCTACTAGTTTGAAAGCTGAAACGATGGAGCATTTACCCCCCCCCCCCCCCGTTTCTTATGCGTACGTACATTGTCAGTAGACCCCCCCCCCGCATACGCAAGCGTACGCATTTGGGTTACCCCCCCCCCCTTCCCCCTCCATGCGTACGTACTAAATGGACGACCCCTAAAGTAATATATCATGGTCTATTGTGTCAAATGCTGCAGACAAAACCTGGAGAGTGAGGACTGTAATCTTTCCACTATCCAAAACTGAGAGAATGTCATTATGCACTTTCAGAAGATTAGTCTCAGTACTGTGGCAAGGGCGATATGCAGATTGTACATTGCTAAAAAGACTGTTTGAATTGAAATGAGATAAAGTTGGGTTAGAACAGCCTTTTCTAAGACTTGTGATATGAATTTGAGATTAGAAATTGGGCGGTAATTCTTTAAATCGTTATTGTTCAGTGTTGGTTCTTCAGCAGAGGCTTTACGATGGCAGTTTTGAATAATAATGGGAATTCTCCAGATGAGAGAGAGAGAGAGAGAGAGAGAGAGAGAGAGAGAGAGAGAGAGAGAGAAATATATATATATATATATATATATATATATATATATATATATATATATATATATATATATATATTAATAACAGCAGTTAGTGAAGGCAATATTGTGTCTAATAACTCAAGCAGCAGTGATGTCGGAATTGGATCAAGTTCACAAGACTTTGGTACAGTCTTCATCACGATTGTCCGTACTAAATCAATAGAGACAGGTTCAAATTTTCCTGATGGTTGTCGCTGAAAATCTGTATCATAACTGTATTGTGACGAGTCAGTTGAAATTGTATTGTCAAGCGAATCTCTAATGGTTTGTACTTTGTCACGGAAGAGATTTGCAAATAGGTCCGGAAGGTCTGCTGGAGGGAAGGTAGTTTCAAGTGGTGTACATTTGTTCCTTGACATTGGTTTGTTAGTTATCTCGAAGAGCTCTTTGCAGCTGGAACTCTCCGTGATCTTAGTACTGTAGTGGGCTAATTTGGCTAAATGGACTATGTTTGTGACATTCTACTTAGCGGCTTCATAGATCTGTTTATGAATAGCGAGTCTGGTGGAAAGCCAAAGCCTCTCGGTTT
Organism: Unio pictorum; assembly: GCA_030141615.1. Lineage (NCBI taxonomy): Eukaryota > Metazoa > Mollusca > Bivalvia > Unionida > Unionidae > Unio > Unio pictorum. The sequence goes on along the minus strand of JARLTB010000043.1, from coordinate 9,497,091 downwards.
TTCGGCGATGGTTTTTATCAGTGCGAGGCTGGTCCCTAACACTATTATACCATGGAGAACACTTTTTGATATTGATATCCTGCATTTGGTGGCTGGGGCATGTTTTTCAAGCAATGAACTCAGGCAGTTATCGAGTTGTTCCGTTGTAGGATGTTAGTAAGTTGTTAGGTTTTCTTGGATGTCATGCATACATTTGGTTCTATTTATCATACGGATGTTTCTCTATGTAGCAAATAAAGGTGGAGGGTTAGGGGGTCTGTTGCAAGTTCGTTGGAAGCAATGGTGGATTGCAAAATATTATCATCAGGTCTATAAAGAAACCTGCCTAAAATGTGACTAAGTGTATGGGTGGGATGGTTAACTGACTGTTTGAGATTGAACACATGAATGGAATTTTAGAGTTTAGATGTGTATGGGTTTCCAGGACAGTCAAAATGAAAGTTTAAATCTCCAAGAATAATTAGGTTGCCACCTATCGAATTTCCATACTCCAGACGATTTGGAAACTGCTCCAGAAAGAGAGATTCAGTCAGAATGTTTTTTCAACTAGGAGGAGGGCGGTAAAGAGAGAACAAAATGGACTGACCTTTGTTCCAGTGAGAGTGTTGTTTGGATTAGTTCTAACAATGTGTGGCAGAAATTGAAGGTTGTGTTGTACTTAAGGCATTTTATCATGGAAATCTTTGTAATGACAGCAAGTCCACCTCATCGAGAGTTGCGGGGGTAACGACTTGATGGAGTAATCGGTGGGTGTTGAATCCGCACACTTGGGTCCATCGCCTCATGTTTTTAGCCATGTTTCTGTCAGGAGGAAGACGTCGATATTCTGGTCGTTGATAAACTTGACTATTTCTGTGCGCTTTTCCGGCGATCCTACTGATTGAGCGTTGAATAATGTAATACGTAGTGGTATCCCTGGAAGAATTGACACAACGGTTGAAGATTTAAGAGGAATTTGAACCAGGTTATCAAAATTAACCGTAGAGATTTTCAAATGTTTATCTGGTCATACATCACAATTAATTTTACTGTATGTTCTCTACATATATTTCTCAGTACTGACCTTTCAATGTTGTGACAATTAATGTAAATCATATGTTAATCTAACATACCTCCTTGTCATTGGTTCACAGGCATTTTCTTGAGTGGCTGCGCTGTAAACAGAGCAGCATGTAAACAGAACACTGTTTCACTTCCGGATCATCACTAAGGCCTAATTACACACTGTGCACTGTCGCTGAAATACACACAGACAACCATTATCTGAGCTCATATTCTCAAGAATAGGCAATTACCTTTAAATCCATATAAAAATTGCACCAATATAACTTTTCTATCACAGCCAAAAGGAGAGAGGAAAAAATATTCTAAAAATAGACAAGAATTACATTCGTACTGAACTGGAAGTATTAATTGTGATGCGATTGCATCCGTTATGGACGAAAGGGAGATAACTGGAATTTTTCTTCCTTTTCTACACCACCCAGCTTTGAAACAACGTATTGTTTTGCTTCCATTTACATTTAAGTAATGATGAATGTAGTTCAAGTTCATTTAGTCTTGAGTACAATGTATTATCAAGAGCCATTAAAATACACATACATACATACATACATACATACATACATACATACATACATACATACATACATACATACATACATACATACATTGACCGCTTCGGTCGCCTAGTGGTTTGAGCGTCGGCATCGGAAGCAGGAGGTCGGGGGTTCGATACCCCGCTGAGTCATACCAAAGACTTAAACAAATGGTACCAACAGCTGCCTCTCTTGGTGTTCAGCATTAAGAGGTTAGTGTTAGGACTCGTCGACCTGGTATCAGCATAAAGTATCTGGTTGGGACATCATACTACATGTCACCGGCATGATGTCCCAGTGCTAGACATCACTATAAACTGCCACACTGCAGACATCGTAGCGATATGACTGAAAATTTGTTATAAATACTTACACATATATACATGCATGGATGCATACATATCTATCTATCTATCTATCTATCGTGTCTGTGTTTGAGAGCATTTGTATGTTTTCAATACCATGCATGATTCAGATTATATATTTAGAGATTATTGTTCTATATTAGGTAAGTCTCCTCCGTATTACTTGTTTTGATATCTATGTATTTTACACTATCGCTTTTGCATGTAATTACTGTATCTAAACCTATAATGTCAAAATGACATTTTCTTTGTCGTGACCACCTAAATGAGAGAGAGAGAGAGAGAGAGAGAGAGAGAGAGAGAGAGAGAGAGAGAGAGAGAGAGAGAGAGAGAGAGAGAGAGAGAGAATTGTTTCTCCATGATCGAGACAAGGTGTGTTCACAACTGGAATGGACTCAATGTATATGCTTTTTTTACTGCCTGTCCGTTTTTGCACAAATTTATTGATATAAATGATAATTACTACAACTCTTAAAATCTTGTCGCAGAAATATTGATCTATGAGAAAAATAGGAGAATAGATCCAAACATCAAATAAATGTAGTTATATATTCTGTTTCATTCAGATTGAATGCATAAAAATGATCGATGATGATATAAATAAAAGTACTCGTATTATGAAATACATTCCAACACTCTGTATGCACGTTGTCTTTGCTGGAATGATCTAATTGTAAAAATGTGTATGTTTTGACAATTGACTCATAATTGTAGTTTTATAGATATTTCTGATTGCAGAAATGGAGGAAATTCGACTAGGTTCAACCATACCATTTTCAGAAACGGAACTCAATAGATGGATCATCCTGCAAGGTAAAACTGGTCTTTGCAAAGGTATAATATGCCATGAACGATATATGATGCACGATCGTGAAAAGTATTGGGATTTAAGATGTCCGCGCACACAGATATATGTGTTGTTCTGTGTTTGTAAAACTTTCATTCAGGCTAACTGATGATTAAAGCACAATGAATTTAATTTTTCCGTACAAAATCTAAAATAAATCTAGTCTGGCTCCCTGCTTCGTATGCTCGCTGCTTTACACTCCGGTAGTCTAAGTCAGGTAATCACCGACGCCTATGGGCAGCCGTCGCCGCCAAAATTACATTAATCAAATGATCTAGTATGAAATCAAATGATTTAACCTAGCAAATGAAATGATCAATCCAGATTCCAAATGATGTGGTGTCACATGAAATGATTTAACGAACAAAGCCGAATGATGCTTTTAAGTTTCAAATGACGTGGTATTAAATGAAATGATTAAGTGTGAAATGAAATGATTTAACCCAACAAACGGAATGATCAATTCAGATTCCAAATGATGTTGTGTGATATGAAATGATGTAGCATGAAATGAAATGATTGAAACCCAAAAATGAAATAATGAATTTAGATTTCAAATGATGTGGCGTTAAATGAAATGATCTGGTATTAAATAAAATGATTTAAAGAACAAAACGAAATGATGATATATGCTTCCAAATGACGTGATATTAGATAAAATGATGTAGTCTAACATGAAATGATTTAACTCAACAAATGAATTCATGAATTTAAATTCCAAATGATCTGGTATTAAATAAAATGATCTAAAGAACAAAACGGATTAATTAAATCTGGTTCCAAACGATATATTATTAAATGAAAGTACGTGGCATGAAATAAAATGATTTAACTCAACAAATGAAATGATGAATTCAGATTCGAAATGATGTGATATTAAATTAAATGTAATTTTGGCGGCGACGGCTGCCCATAGACGCCGACATGATCAAAACAAATGGCCTCACATGGAGAGATCTAGTAATCTAACCATAGCAAATTTATTCATCTAATATTCTCCTTTTTAATGACTCATTATGAACTTTACTACAAATTTTGAATTGAATTCAAGCATTCATTATCTCTTGTTCAAGTTTAACCACCAATTCGATATATAATTAATTTTACAAATAGTTTTACTAGGCAAATATCGTGGAAAAGGGTACACACAACGATATTTTGATAATATTGCACATTTTACACAGCGTCATCTCAGAGATTCCGTCTCCAATCGATTCTTTGATAAATGTTACGTCGATATTGATATGAGGTGATGTACGACAGCCTTAATATATTCAAAGATTAAGAAAAAAAAGTATTCTTTTACGAAGGGTCGTAGGTACCCATACTTTTGCTTATATTGCACACTTCACACCATATTAAATATTCTAGTTGCAATTCATTCTTTGATTAATTTAACATTGATATTTACATCTCGTTCTACATGACACTTCAGACATAGTCAAATCTTAGGATCGAAATAGCAATCCTATTCAACGAGGATGTGAATATGACGTTATTCAGTTCAGTATTATATTTTCCGACTGCATCATGTAAAATACTATTTGCAGTCAATCTATTTTTCATGTCGGAATTTACGCAACAAGACAGATGACATATTTCATTTGACAAAGATATAAGACTAAAATGTCATCTCTGAAAAACAAAATTTAATTCACAATTGATTCCTTCAACAAAGTGACTTAGCAACCGCCCAACCAACCCTCAAAACTGGGGGATGGAGCTAAAATAACCACCAAGCAACGTTTGTGGGCGGAATGAACTCCAGACGTAAGTTTGAGTGGAGTTATGTTAGAATTTCTTTCTATGCAACTACTTGAACAATTTTATATTGATAATGATGTATTATTTTACATAAATTATATTCATTGTATGCCATCAGGCAGGGCAAATTACTTACCTCAACATGATACAACTTTGTATATGCTGCTGTGTTTTTTTCCTCACGAATCTTAAACTAATTCAATTAAATTTATTCATTAAATATATAATAATTTTAAATTTATCATACAATAATATTAAAGAGTTATTCTGCATCGCTGTAGGTTGTTCAACGTCTGTTGTATGTCTTCACCGACTGATTAAACTTCGATTTGAGGAGGTCAGTTTATTATTGAAATAAAAAGTCACAAGAAACAAATCTATTACAAAATAAAATAAGACCAAACGAAAATACTTCTTTTGGTATTCGGAGTAAAGGGATTACTGTTTATTGAATTTAGAGTGTGTTCTGATTGAAGATTAATAACTTCGTGACCGGAACTATGATTCAGTTTACGTGGAATTTGTATTTGATAATGGTTTGGTCTTGAGAGGTGTCAGTCAATTTTGATTTTCGATTAATGCTGTTATAGCGATGACATACACAAAATATGATTCTTCTGGTGCGTGCTGGTTAAGAGGTAGATATCTAAGGAAGATCACCTTTAAATGTATTCAGATCTAACTTCAATAAACTGTGAAAGATACTATTGATAACAAATAATTGATGATTAAGCGAAGCATTCAAGATTGTCATCGAGGATCAATGGATCTCCTTTGCTGCAGTCTAAGTGTTCAAGCAGTCATCATAGATTTAGTTGGTTGCGTAAGCTATGTCTTATAATAGATTTTCGACTAAATTGGCATTCGTGACTCCCCGTAAAATACACAGATGATGAAATGGATCAATATCTGTAAATATAACCATTTTCCTACTTACTTGTTAGTGTGGCTGATAATCATTTTCTATTTAGATTTCAGTCAGCACTGGAAAGACTTATATGTCTTGGAAATCTATGCGAAATGTACTTACAATATATAGTTTACTGTGTTATCGATAACGGTATGTTATAAAGCAATATTGAGTACACGTATTCTATATTTAACAGCAGAAAACAAGCAGTTGCGAATTCTCTTGTCCTGTAGGATATGTCGACAAAACCGCATCAGGTGTGTTCTTCAATGTGGACATTTAACCTGTTGGAGCTGCTCAGAGCCACTTGTCAACTGTTCCATTTGCGGCACTCCGATTAGAAACAGATATGGCATCTATCTACATCCTCCATATTAAAAGGACAACCAAGAGACGTTTATATTTTGCTAATCATTATTTTTCATTGTAATAACAAATTTCGTAAATCCTAGGCATTTGAGCAAGAAACACTCAATGCAGACATGACTTTTCAGGTATGTTTTAAAGTCACCTGATTAGTAATTAATTCTTGACCAATTACATATCAAGAGTACTCAATTCCATAAGAAACTAAATCTACATTCCTATGTTTGTCCTCTCGTCATTCTTTAACGAGGTGGAATAATGTTTTACCAATACTGACATGTCTAGGTCTTTCGTCTTCTCCGACAACCCTGTTAGGATGTGTGCTCTGTTTTTTGCCTGAAAGTCTTTGAATGTTTCTTTTTATCCTAACAGGTCCATTACAATTCAATTTTTTTTCAAAAGCATGAATTCCGTGACTGAATAAATTCTTGAATTCCACTTGCCCACATGATATTTCGGATGGCAGTTGTTTTGCTAATTCATACTTTGCTCATTAGCGCCAAGTGAAAAAATAAAACTTTTTTTAACGTTATAATATTGAGGTTCAACGAGAAAGCATTGCGTTTTTACGTAATACTATTGCTATTTTACGAAACACTATTGCGTTTATCCGAAATAGGATAGAGCCTCGTTTTTGATACATTGGATTTACTTTTAGATTCATTTTTAGAATATGACGGATGTATTGGACAGATGCACATTTATAAGAGTCTATTTTAGATTAAATATTTTAAAAAATATGTATTAGGAGTTTTAGCACATAATCGTCAAATTGTATATCGCAGATGCACTCTAAAAAAAACAAACTGAAGAATATTCGACTGTAGAGGAAGGAAAATAAGACCGATCTCATTCAGGTAACTGCATTTCATGAGAAAGAAAGAAAGCTTTAAAGAAAACTGATAGAAAAGTCCAGTCAACTAAATATTAGTGTATTCTGCAATACATAGACTTTAAATGTACTATAATTATGATGATTCCCTACAATTTGTATTTCAATGGGAAATTAAAGCATGTTGCAGTTATAACTGCTTAAGAAACGTTCAGATGTTTTTGCTTAGTGTCTGAACTTTCAGAGAATAAGAAAGACACAAAAACATGTAAAACTGTTAAAAAAAAACATTTTCCGATTGTAATACTTATTTTTTATACAGTTTATATTTTATGTCTATGTCAATATACAATTTTATTTCATGTTTGTGATAAGGACCTTTTCATTTTCATGACCGTTTTTAAATAATTAATATCAGGATGTATGTGAATATGAACAGTATTTCTGAATAGATAGGATTTGTTTTTTTCTCGCACAAAAATAGTTAAGGTTTCAGGAATTCTTTTTTGATTTATTATGAAAATAACAGTGCAAACATAGATCATAGAATATTTTCTAAGTCTGCAAATTAGTTTTCTTCGTTGAATTTAATGTTATTATTTTGTTTGAGAAGTTACATTTTATCAAATATGTTACATGCAGTGCATATTTTTTGTAGTGTTTAATTCTGTCGTTGGGAAATTGTAATGTATAAAATACAGCCAGTGGTTACATTGGCAAAATGTTGTAGTAAATATAACTGATCAAATTGTACAAGAACGAAATTTTCAACTTTTTCGGAAAAGGTGATCTGTTTATGTTGGTATACTGAAATGCAGCTATAGGTACCTTTGGAAACGTTAAAAGTCTTCTTCCAATCATCTGTTCGACACACATTGGTTACATTTTGTATTCAGCCAATTTAGGCAGTGTGTTGCAGATCGCTATACCATGATCGCTTTTCTATTTTTTCCAATTTGTCTAATATTTTTTTATGTAACAGTGTATTTGTTTTACAGACATGTTGCAGATATGTTCAACGTTTTGACTTAGTGTTACATTGTTGGGTCAGGTGTATGCTCAGTTATGAGATGCACCGTCGTTTCTGTGGTTCGTCTGCTGTTATTTACAGTCATCTTTCTCTCATCTTTTTATGAATACACCAATTGCAGAATTATAACATCTCTTTATGATTCACAATCATCTGAGTTTCTCATTCCTATCAATTTTATTTCATGCCATGTCAGAAGTCTTATTCCATGGGAGGCATTGAACTGGGTACCTGTTGTTTTATTATCCATTTTGAAATGTATCCATTGTAACACACCCTGACGGTAAAGTTGTATAATTAGTATACTTACATGGTATATTATCTATTTAAATATTTGTCTTTTTTCCTTGGAAATGATTTTGTTAACATAGTGGGATAGAAACGCATTAATAAAGTTTGTGCTGTTATTGGAATGTGTTTCATTTTATTGTCATTGTCATGTCGCCTATGATTAATGTCGCACACGGGCGACACTTTGTGTTCGCATTGCGGCTGAGATTCGAAGTAACCTTTGACGATCCATCAATTTCAAGGAAATATTACCTGCTTTCAAACAAATGCTGCATATAAATCATGTTTATTTCGCACATGGTTTTAATTGTTTATAATTTTTTCTCATTCTTCTCAGATAAGTGTGACTGATTTGCTTTCTTTCCTAAAGTGTAAAGATTCCAATAAATATGTTTTATAGTTTTGCTTGGCTTTATGTACAAAATAACCCAAATATTACATGCAGTATGCGATGTTTATTTACATTCTTTTGTCTGAAAGCCAACCTGCAGATATATTTTCTACGCATATAAATATCATCAAACTACTCTCAAAGAAGTTTTGCTGCTGATAATGTTTTGCACATTTTGAACAAACAGTTCTAAACATGCAGCACTTCTCTCTCTCTCTCTCTCTCTCTCTCTCTCTCTCTCTCTCTCTCTCTCTCTCTCTGACACACACACATCGACACACACACAAACACACTCTCCGTCTCTCTCTCTCTCTCTCTCTAGTGCATGCTGCATTGCAGGCCAGCTTCTGCGCCAGCATTGAGAGCGCTGTCATAAGCAAGTAAGAAATCCCTCATGGTGTCTGTCATTACCTTGGTTTTCACGTGAAGGCTCCTGGGATTGAATAGTTTTTCATCTGTACGATAGCTGATGCCGATTCCAACCTTACCATCTCTGAAAGCATTAGTCAGCATGACAGAGAACAATAGACAGAACAGTGTCGGTGTCAGAACATAACCCTGCTTGACGCCATTGGTTACTGGGAATGTCTTCGATGTCTCTCTATTGTCCTGGACTTATTCCCGCATGCTGCCATGGACATGCTGCACCATGGATATCAAATTTCATGGGCATCCATACTTGGCCATTTCCTCCCACAAGTCTTCTCTAATGACAGTATCAAAGGTCTTTGTCAAGTCGACGTAGATGGAGAAACAATTGGTGTTTTGCTCTTGATATTTCTCTTGTAGCTGTCTCGCAGCAAACACCATGTCGATGGTCCCACATTCGTTTCGGAATCCACACTAGCTTTCTGTCAGTAGTCCCTGGTTAATATGTGAAGTGCGGCGGTTCAGTAGGATTCCGGCAAGTTTCTTTCCTGCAATTGAGAGTAAGGATATACCCCTGTGGTTGTCGCAGGCCTGACACAAGTCTATAGCAAAATGAGGCTGTTGCTGTTACAGTGACCCACTCAGTGCTTTCCTAGTACTCCATCTCCAGCAACGTGATTACAGCCTAATCGTGCCTTAAAACAGCACCGAATGACGAGCTTATTTGCCCATTGGAATGTCAGCAAAGTGATGGAGTGAAGATCCTCAAAGAACTTGACCTTCACTTCATCTGGGTTTGGTCACGGACGGATCATATTAACTGATGACGGAAAGGTGCTTTCTTTCAGCCAATAAGGGGATTTCATGGTCATGAATTTGTCGTTTACTCCATTGGGAGGTCCAACCAATTTGCAGATTACATTTATATACACAGTAAATCAATTCTTGATATAGAATCAATACAAGATCAATTTTGTTCCATTCATAATCTTGTTACCGCTTGTGACATATTTAAAAAAAATGAATAAAAGCCTGTGATCTAAGATGTAAAATGAAATTTCACAAACCAGATCAACAGACTGATTAAGGTCAGAATATGTTGATGACGTGGCTAATTTGTCTTTTCATACGTCCACATCTTTCTTAATGATTGCAAGAATTATGAATTAAATGATGTCTGTATATAATAGCTGTTCATTCTTTACATAATAATAATAATATCAATAATTTCTAACTAAATGTACATAAAAGCTAACTCAGACATGTATACCTGTTCTCTCTCTCTCTCTATCTCTCTCTCTCTCTCTCTCTCTCTCTCTCTCTCTCTCTCTCTCTCTCTCTCTCTCTCTCTCTCTTAAGCAATGATCTGGTGAAATTCAACATTTCTGACAGCCCAAACAGCAAAACATGTGAGGCAAAGTTTTATTCAAACAGTGGCCATATCTCAAAATTTGATCCAAATAAGGTAAAACATGGCTTCAATCCATATTATTCATTAAAATATTTTGAGGAGGTATGAAATTTGGAACTGATGATATATATATATATATATATATATATATATATATATATATATATATATATATATATATATATATATATATATATATATATATATATTTCATACCTCTCACCACAGATACAGTTTAGAACAAAAGACAGTTCAATAAATATTTTAAATTTCCCTCTTACTGCATTAAATGGTACCCTACAAACAACAATTGTTCCATGGAATGAGTCACTAAAGCCACAAATACCAGTAGCTCACCAGGCAATATGTTACATGCAATGATCAATGAGAACCACAAAAATTGGCTCAAACAAGTAAGAAGTGCCTCGTGGAATGAAAACCATGTGTGTGATTAGGATTAGAATTTTTAACGTAGCTTTAACAATTTGTCTAAGTGATATCGCTATGATGTCTGGAGTGAGGCAGTTTATAGTGATGTCTAGCACTGGGGCATCATGCCTCAAACACGTAGCATGATGTCGCACACAGTCACATTATCATGACACCAGGCTGACCAGTCCTAACACTAACCTCTTCATGCTGAGCGTCAAGCAAGGTAGCTTAGTTCCATTTTTTTTAAGTCTTTGGTATGACTCAGCTGGGGATTGAACCCTCCCGCTTTCGTGGCAGACACTGTAACCAGTAGGCAACCAGAATGGTCAAAACCATGAAAACCATAGAAAATGGTACCCTATAAACAGGAATGGTGTAATTTGTCTTTGAATAACATTATGATGATACTGTTTCCTGCTAATGCAGGTGAAACAGGAATCCTTCTTATCAGAGAAAAAACTATACATGTACTAATGTTTTATGAAAATTTCAATTGAATACTGTAGCTAATGCAGAAGAGACAGGGAAAAAAACTGTATACATGTACTAATGTTTTATGAAAATTTCAACTGAATACTGTAACTTATGTAGAAGAGACAGGAATCCTTCTTATCAGAGAAAAAACTGTATACATGTACTAATTAATGGTCTATCATAATTTCAGTTGAATACTGTAACTGATGCAGATGAGACAGGAATCCTTCTTATCAGAGAAAAAAACTGCATACATGTACTAATGTTCTATCGAAATTTCAACTGAATACTGTAACTGATGCTTAAGAAACAGGAATCCTTCTTATCAGAGAAAAAACTGTACACATTTACTAATGTTTTATGAAAATTTCAACTGAATACTGTGTAACTGATGTAGAAGAGACAGGAATCATTCTTATAAGAGAAAAAACTGTACACATATACTAATAAATGTTCAATCATAATTTCAGTTGAATAATGTAACTGTTGCAGATGAGACAGGAATCCTTCTTATCAGAGAAAAAAACTGCATACATGTACTAATTAATGTTACATCAAAATTTCAATTGAATACTGTAACTGATGTGGAATAGACACGAATCCTTCTTATCAGATAAAAAACTGTATACATGTACTAATTAATGTTCTATCAAAATTTCAATTGAATACTGTAACTAATATAGAATAGACATGAATCCTTCTTATCAGAGAAAAATCTGTATACAGTACATGTACTAATGTTCTATGATCAAGAAAACTTGATTGCATGGGTCATAAAATGCATTGAGGGTAGGACAAAGTGAGAAATAAAAGATTCCAGTAAATGGATTTATTTTATATAGAACTATTGGCATTTGTCATAATGTATGTGCAATAAGGAAAATAGGCACTCCATATTTGTTAATTAAACACTCTGAAACAAAGAATGTAAATACAGAGATAGGCACAAAAAATGTTTCAGAACATGATGAAAATTAAACCATGGGATGATCAAACATCCAGAACTTACACATACAAATTCACTTACTGAAATGTTTCCTTTCAAAATAAGAACTGCATATTTAGGATGTCACAGCAAACAACAAAATAACAATATATTATGAGACAATGATTAAGCAAGCTAAAACATTAACATTCCCAGCTGGAATATAATTGTTAGTTAAAACTGATCATATAATTCCTGCACTGTGCTAAGCCACCATGTAAAAAAAAACTTTCAGCAAACTTTTGACTATTCATGCAAAGATAGACTGATATTAAGGTCGAGGGAAGTGCTTGCTTTTATATGTAAGGTATCCAGTAAGCCTACAACAAAGAAAAAAGAAAACAGAATTTGAAAAATTTAATTAAATTTATAAAGTTCACAGTATACATGATTCCCATATCTGAACTTAACTCTATGTGTACATTCATCTCTTTGCCAGGAAATTAGTAGACTGCCCTGAGCATAAAATCACTGTTATTATTATTATTATATGAATGTCAAATGGCCAAACGTTTAGTTGTTCAACAGTCCTGGAGGTCGTCTGGCATGCACAAAATTTGTACATTTTGGTTCCATGAAAAGAGGTCCTAATTACCTGAGCTAAAACTTCCATTGTCTTCGTGTGTTCTCCTTTATACATTCTGACAACCAAACCAGGGATTCATAATTACCTGACCTAGAAATTTCATTACCTGAACTACAATTTTCATTGTCTTCGTGTGTTCTCCTTTGTACATTCTGACAACCAAACCAGGGATTCATAATTACCTGACCTAGAAATTTCATTACCTGAACTACAATTTTCATTGTCTTCGTGTGTTCTCCTTTGGTAAAAATGTCCAACAGATCATATATATATATATATATATATATATATATATATATATATATATATATATATATATATATATATATATATATATATATATATATATATATATAATACACACACTTCTTACCCTATCCACTGAACAAATTCTTCAGAGCTGAATTGCCTTTTGGCATACTGCACACCAGACTTATCTCCATATGTTGAGTACAGCAAGTCAGACTCCTCCTTGGTTACATTGGCAAAGGAAGTGTCATACATCGGCGGATGACTTTTTTACTGAAGGGTCCATAATTCAGGTAATTCACTGGATTTTACTGAAGGGTCCATAATTCAGGTAATTCACTGGAATTAAAAAAACATACTTGTTTCCTTATGATTCTGCCTAATATAATATTTTTCTATGAAGAGCAACATGTTAAATTAAATAAAGCAAAATAATAATAAACAATAATCAAGAAGACCACAACCAATTTGTGTGTTGACAATGATTATAGTTGGATTTCTTGCATAAAAGCATTTAAGTTGGGTTAGCCATTGTTATATTGTTTTACAGTACAAATTATACATGTCTTGTATGTTTTCGAAACCAACACTTACAATAATAGGTGTTTTAAAAAAATAAAATTTGGTGCCGCATAATTTTAAATGGTGATTATTCACTTTATTTGGGTCCTTGTACAACAATATTGCTTTTGGAAGGTCATTATATATAAAACCCTAGAAGTACATATGGGAAAATCTAAAGTGTGCAGATGTTTTTTGATGATTTCAATCTATAGGTGAGATCCATTACAAACCAGACTGATTGTTGCCTCTGTGATATTGGAATGAAAGCAGTGCATGTTTAAAAAATGTGTACTATTCTATTATTAGTTTTGATAGACCTGACATCCTCTTTTCTTGACCCAGTTTAGTAACTGGACACCATTTTGTAAACGTCCACTGTAATCCATAATTTTTGACTGAGTTTAGGGATGACATTTAAGGTGCAGAGCAATCAACAATCCGATCTGTTCAGACTTTAGTTATACAATACAAGAATTGAATTTTAGAACAACAACTAATATGTAATTTTATTTGATTAAATGTGCTTACATAACCACAATGATATGTATTTTAAGAATGAACAGAAAAGAGGTACAGTATAGGAACACCATGTGCCTGGAATAATAATACTAACAACAACAAGGCTATATAAAAAGTGATTCCTCTATCCCATTTATTCTTTGACGGTGAGAAAAATATGGAGAAGTAGAGAAAACAATAAAGAATAATTCCAATGAGAGATGTCAAAACCACACTTTAGTATTTACTGGATATATATTACCATCCATACCTGCAGACACTTTATTCCTTTTGTCTTCTTTAAATCCAGTAGTACATCTTGTTCCTGTGGTGAGTTTTCAAGCAGTGAACCAAGGCTGACCACCTTCTCTGTCTCACTCACTGAAGAAGACAAGGATTGTTATGCATATCTACTTATTAAAGCTGGTACAGAAGCAAAAATGTAAAAGAAGGTAAAATCCAGATTGGTTTTAAAAATTCAACTTATGTTTTTTTCATTGCTTAAATGCAATTGGAGAACAAAGTGTACTATGCATTTACACTTTATTTGCACTACATTAAATATTTGGAGCCATGGCATGACGTACTAACAGTAAAGTAGATTGGGATGGGAATAAGTCTCACAAATATTTCCTTATGTATTTATTGTAAACCATACCTCTTAATCTGAATTCCTAGTTAATCCATAAAGTTCCCACTCATATGTTGGCACTAGAATTTCCAAAAGAAGTTTCCAAATGTTGCCCTAGAATGTTTGACTATTTGGAATACTAGAAATGGGTTACACAATGGAACTTTCCATTCAAGATATTGGTCTTCTCTTTGACCATAAACTACTAGTGTTTTCTATATTTCCATTCCCCCCACCCCCACAAAAATTTGTTTTTTAAAAACTAATATTTTCCGTAATGCCAAATTATGCAGTTTTGAAGGTTTTTTGTAAGAAAATAAATCCCGTTTTTATTAGCACTATCTCAAAAATGTTACAGTATTGGTCAAAGTGGTTTATAACAGCAGACATCAGATGACAACAGGGCAGGTCTCAAGTGTTTCTGTTGCCAATTACGCTGTCTGAATTGAAATGATTACTTATCTGAAATTTGTAATATCCTTTGGTGATTTTGGTGAGCATTGGCTAGTGTTCTCACTTTTCCGTAAATGTTGACCTGGCTTGAAATATGAGCAACTTTAAATTGTTCATGGTCCTCTAGAACATTTACTGGTTCATTTGCATTCATTACCTTGTAAAGGTTAGAGCCTGCTGTAAGGACAAGCTACTTAAATACTTTGTCATGGCCAGAAAATTATCAGTTATGGACTGGCTGGCAGTTGCTAAGTTTTTTAAATGCCGACATTTACACCAAAAGGTTGATCGTAAAGTATATGAACTTTCATCTAACAAAAATAGAAATGAACAAATGTCTGAAGGCTCTAATAAAAAAAATTGTTTTGTCAGAAACAAACAGGCTTTTAAATATAATTTTAAATTTACAGTGGTCTTCAAATCACAGTAAGATCTACTTATTTTAGTATGTACTGTCTGGATATTGAATTACATATATCGTTTCAGGTAAAGCATGCACAAATTTCAGATCTGTTATAAATAGAATAAAATAAAGATTTACAAAAACTAATATAGAAAAATATTTACAAATTTATTATCTGAGTGTCAAACAAACTGCAAATTATTGACAGATTTAACTATTCCAATCTTCCCTAAGAACCAAAAGCAATGCATGTGTCTGTTTTTTTCTGGTATGCTTACATTCTCAGTAGGGCAGACACACACAGCAGTGATTAGGTTTATTTGTGAGAATAACCACAATATTATTTGAAAACAATATGCAGAACATTCATAAAAACTGATTCAAAATATCAAGATATATCGTATTTGTCTATCATTGAAACAACAGAACCAGAAGCTAAAAACTAAATGTTACATGAGCCATTCCTATGATAAAAACCTTCAAGTCATCATTTTCAATAAGCCATATCAATATTTTGTGAATAGCTATAAAATAAAGTAAAGCAACAATACCATCAAATATCTGTACTGAATCTTTTTGTTTATCTTTGTTTTTTTCTTTCCTTGTCTTTTTAAAAAAAAACCATCCATTCTTGGAGGATCTGATAATTCGAGCTATCCTTAATGTAAGTTATCTCCCTTTATTCATCAATAAGCATAAACATACACATGTATCCAGGTGGAATGCACATCTGCAAAGCATATTATTATTTCAAAACCAATAGCTATTATAAAAAAAAATAAATGATAAAGAAAAGAAAATGTCATCTAGAGCAATAACTAAAAGTGAAGTTTTATTTCTATCAGTGAGAGCAGATATAATTAGTAAATATCATTCCATACTAGGCTTCATTTAAAGTACCGAAAAAGACCCAGGGTGGGCAGAGGGAATCTCAACATTGTTATAAATCAATGTGTTTTGACTTACATCAGAAAAATAGGTCTGGATTGTTTGGTATTTTATGGCACAGCAGCACAGATAGGTTATATAGTGCTGAGGCAATTGGAGTAAATTGCTTGCTCAAGGATGCACCATGCTAACCGACCTAGAATAACCCAATGGTAGGATTCGAACCCACACCCTTTTGCTCAAGTCCAGTGTGATAACCACTCAACCACAATGACGTCTGCCTAAATGAATTATCTCATATGGGTACTCATCAGGCATATTACACATATTAGACAATACACATAATGAGAGAGAAGTAAATAAGATTAAAAGCAAAAGATAAGCTCACCGATTCCTTCATTCTCTGGATTTAAAATTGTCAGTGATGTTGTACCATCCTCCCTCCTCATCAGAAAACTTAACTGAAATGAGTAAATCATAAATACAGCATGTGTTTCAAATCACTGCTATAAACACAGCACATCATTCTATGTAGAATAACATTAGACAAATATAATAAAATGCATTAAAGGTTGACTATACATATATATTTTGGAGAGATGAAATGTCACATAGTTATTTTGGAGAGATGATATGTGACCTTTACGTTTTGTCTTTTCCTATGTTATTCAGATGTGAGAAAAACTAAAGAGCAAAATGGAATATTCAAGCGAATAAAATTTCACACTGTGGCATTAAATGGATGATTAATTGAAAGTAAAATTTTGCAAGGCCATACTTTTAATGGAACCTGAAATGAATAATTCGTATGCATACGACAAAAACAAAGCAACAAATGAATGCAAACTGAATACAAAGAACATACAGAATAAATGAAAGGGAAATTCTAAAAGCATTATGAAGAAAACGGCCCTAATGCAAAACAATAAACTATAAATGATAAACAAATTCCATTCATGAATATATTTGAAATGGACAATTTTAGGGTGATGCTAAATTTCCATGGTTAATTGATTAACCTGGATGTTTCTTTACCACATCAGACAGCTTTTACAAATAGTGCCATTATTCCTTTCGAGGCAGAAATAATGAAAGCAAAAACAAAATGTTGCTGACAAATACTCTAGAAATATATTTTTACAATTATTCAGTTGCGATTATATATATATATATATATATATATATATATATATATATATATATATATATATATATATATATATATATATATATATATATATATTAATGTCATTTGCATTTTATATTTCATTAAAACAAACTTTTCATACGACAATACTTAAAAGCTTTATAGTTCTCTTCATTTAACACCTGAAAATGGATAACTCAGCCTTGGCAAATGCATTTCCATTGTTTCATATAGTTTCAAATATGCGAAATTGAAAGATAAATTATGGATGGAATTGATAAATGCATACATTTTAAGATCGCTAAGGAAAGATGATGAGATGAAAGATCAAATGCAAATGTGAATGGAATACAAATGAAACAAAGTGTTGATGTGGTAAATTTACATGTTTCAGGGTCTTTATAATAATACCCATCTCAACAAAACCTGTTTATAATGGATTTAATTCCATATGTGTTATTTATCCAACAAAATAAAATAAATATTTCAGGAATATTACTAGTTTACTGTACTCCTTTGCACATTCTGCAACCCAGAAGTAAGATTGTTTTTGTTTGTTTTTTTATGGTTTAACGCCATTTTTCAGCATAATATAGACTATACATGGCGGCCAGTATTAATGGGAGGAAAAACCCGGAAAAGCCCAACCAACGAGAGGCCACTGGCAAGCATTGTCACATAACTACATTAGCTGAATCTTAGACTCGAACGCACGCAAACAGAGGTGAGATGGGAGTGATCCATAACGGACAGCATTAGACCACTCGGGGCCCCTTAGAAGCAAGATACCAATGAACATTTATCTGCTCTGAACTGTTGCTGCATTCAACATCATGGTGTTAAAGGTGTACTGATAAGTTTCACTTATACATGGACAACAACAAAATTACTTTTTTATTTACAACTGTTCAGTTTTCCTCTGTCTCAAAAACATTCTCCACTGACAACAGATGCCTGATACGGACTAAATATCAACTGTGAGAATTTATCGTAACATGGACATTAAAAGATATATTTTCTTTACATGTGTTCTGAATAAATATATTAACTGAATGGAATATGAAATAATGTTTAATGCAGTCCACTGAAGTATGAAATACATGTTTAATGCAGCCCATCAAACATTTTTAAAGATAAGGATGATTTTGATCTATCCCAGATACACTGTTCTACCAGAATGACACAGAACATTGCTATTAAACTACACAGTAAATAAAGATGATAAAAACACACAAAGAGCCAATTTATAAGGCTGTCAAATTTGTGCAACTTTCTTTTTGAACTATAAATAATTCATTAGGTAAACTCCAAATTCTAACCAAACATTCCAAGCTCATTTGAAGATGTATACTTTTTCATATGAAATAAAATTATATCCAACTTAAATGCAATCTTTCTAACAACTGTAAAAACTCTGAATCACTTTTAACTGAATGTCATCCTAACACAAAATTAGAATGGGGTGAACATCGCATAAATTGTAATGACTGTTCTGACAGTTGAAATGGAGTACATAACATCACATATATTGTAATGACTTATGACAGATGAAAAGGAGTACATAACATCGCATGTATGTAATATGTGTTCTGACAGATGAAATGGAGCATATACCATCGCATGTAATAACTGTTCTGACATTAAATGGAGCATATACCATCACATGTGAGTATTAACTGTTCTGACAGATGAAATGGAGCATATACCATCACATTATGTAATAACTGTTCTGACAGATGAAATGGAGTAGATAACATCACATGTATGTAATAACTGTTCTGACAGATGAAATGGAGCTGATAACATGTTAACATCACATGTATGTAATAACTGTTTGACAGATCAAATGGTGTAGATAACATCACATGTACATAATAACTGTTATGACAGATGAAATGGAGCATATACCATCGCATGTATAATAAATGTTCTGACATGTGTTGAGTTTACAAATATGGCAAGAGCCCATGCATTGTGAAAGTGTCATGGCAGAAAAGTAATGGAGTCATTATCCATTTCACATACCTTATATTTAATAAAACTGAACTGCCATAAGCAGTTCAATTTTCTTAAAATTTAACTAAAATTTTAGAAGATATAAATAATACACACCACATTCTGGGGTTTGCGAAGGGTGAGCATGTCTGCAGCATCTTTTGCAGCTGCCTGGGCCTGTGCTAAAATCTCCTCTGCAGACATATTGTCTGGAATTGCCTCAAACCTTCCTAGGCTGAAAATATAAACATCACAGCCATTAAGAGACAACATATATCCGGACAGTCCCAAACTAATGTAAAGACTCCTAATGAAAGTAAATTATGGTCCATGACTCTCAATTAGTGTACTATTAATGAAAGTATACAATGGCCTGTAACTCTGAAATGGTATACTACATCTGACAGTACCTGATGGTACACCACCCTCAATTAGCATACTACTTATGACAGATGACAGTACCGGATGGTACATCACTCTCAATTAGTATACATCTGGCAGTACCCTACTGTAGATCCTTCTCAATTTATATACTACTTATAAAAGTACACAATGGTCTGTCCCTATCTACTAGTATATTACTTATAAAAATACTCAATGGTAGATCACTCTCAATTAGTATACTACTTAGGACAGTACACTATAGTAGATGATTCTGAACTATACTGCTTATAAAAATACCCTATGGTAGATCACACTCAATTAGTATACTACTTACAGAAATACCCTATGGTAGATCACTCTCAAGTAGTATACTACTTATGACAGTACACTATGGTCCATAAGTCTCAATTAGAATACTACTTATGAAAGTATACATGGTCTGTTGCTCTAAATTAGTATAATACTTATGACAGTACCTGATGGTACAATACCCTCGATTAGTATACTACTTATGACAGTACCTAATGGTACATCACTCACAATTAGTATAATAATTATGACAGTAAACAATGGTCAGTAACTCTCAATTAGTATACTACGTATGACAGTAAACAATGGGCAGTCACTCTCAATTAGTATACAACTTATGAAAGTGCACAAAAAAATGGTTCATCACTTTCAATTTATATACTACCTATGTTGCAATTGATTTCGTTAGTAACATACAAAATTAAATGTTGAAAAATTTTAAATATCAAAAGATTTATCTACACAGTATGCTTGAAATGTTTGGTTGAAATATCCTGAATGGCTTCAGAGTTATATTCGAGAAACCACATGTTTATGGAATTCAAGTCAGATGGCCATAGTGAAAGATATCCATGTATTACAAAACAGGAGATACCACACCCTCTAAAAAACACAATTGAAACAACTTCAGGCCAAGTTTCTCTGTGCCAAATTTAGTCTAAACCTGTCCAGTGGTTATTGAGAAGTTTATGATAGCAATTGTTGATAGCCATTTGTGCATTACGTGTGTAAAGAGATGTTTAAATTTGCTGTTATGGCCTACAAACTCTAACTGGGTCATATACATGCAAATGTTTATATACGACAAAAATTAAAATTCATGTACATTCAGTGGTTTTTGCAGTCTTGCTAATAATCCTTATGTGATAGAAGGATTGACAGATATGTCCAAATCAAAATCTATTCATCCCCTTTAAGCCAATGATGGCTATGGGATAAAATAAACTTAAAAATATAAATCAAGAGTGCAATAAATAACACAGTGCTCTGCCAACTAAGGAGAACACATGCACTATCCTTACTCAGAAATGAAATGCAAATGAGTCAAACTATATCTGTAGTAATAGTGACCTTGATCTTCAAGCTAGCAACTATGAAATCCATGATGGGGTTTCCAGGCAAATGATATGTACCAAAGTTGCTCAAGATCAATGATGGGTTAAGTTATTGTCCAGACACAAATTATAAGGAAAAATTCAACAGTCATTTTGGAATACAGCTACTACCCTCTACCCTTCCTTGGTAAACATATGTACCAAGAGGTATTAGAAATGCATCATACAGAGCCATCACCTGGAAACCAAAACAGATGCTTGCCTTTCTGAACAGCTTATGGTAAACTATAATATCCCACACTAGTAGTATAAAATAATTTGCTTGAAAAACATCACAATCTAATCAAAACATGCATAACACACTTTTAGTATTGACAATTTTTAATATGTGAAATATTGATTGAAACGGAAGATTTAATAACAGCAAAATGTAAAGTTTTATGGAAGTGGGTTCAAATGCCATTACTTCGTTCTTTCCTTTTCTCTTTGTTTGAGTTGCCTCTCCTCCTCAGCAATAGCTTCCATGACAGCATTGGTGTCATCTGGTTCATCGATCCCCAGTTCCTCCATTGTGATGTTTCCCATGAAGATGAGGTTTCTCTTCATATTCAACAGCTTATCCTAAAATCAATCATACAGCTGAACATATCTTCAATTTGTATTATTTTTAATAAAAAAATATCAGAAACTTCTTACCTTAAATATAAAAAAGTATAACAATTACATAAAATATAGGATAAATACAGAACACATAAAATACAGAATAACGTTAGAACACAAGCTGACTATATTTCCAATGTGAACAAGAAAAACATGCACAAGACAGAACAAAGAAAAAAGACAATTTCCCTTCAAATGTATGAGTTGTAATCAAAAGGATGAAATACACATTTTATTATACAGATAAGTTATATCTGACTGATAGCTAGATATTCAAAATTTGACAGGTTAAACAGAAATCAATAGGAAATTGACAGATAATAAAGTTGAAAGCATCTTGAACTTTGTTTTGAACAACTGTATAAAGTAAATAACTTTTAAAGGATCCCATATTTTTTATAGGAATTTTAGGATGAATATGATCAAGGATAGAGCGAACAAAAACATGTCAGTGGCAGACAGATGGATGGAACGTGATGGAGGAATGAAAGTAAATTATAATATTTATGTATCAATTAGATTCTAATTGCTTTTAAAATATCCATACAATCCGGTTTCTTTCACATTGCTGTGGCTATCCCCTATTTTACAAACAATATCCTCATGGTACAACAAATATATATTTCAATAATTGATAGCAGTGTTATCATCATGTCATTATAAGAATGAACCTAATCTAAGAAAAATACATTCTTGTTACCGACTAAACTAGGCATTATGCACAATAGCAAGGGGAAAATCCTCCTCCTCATCATTACTATCATTGGTAATAATGTATGTTGATCTCTAAACCCTGTCTTAACAAAACAGTGTGCAACACATAATATTGAGACATCACACTATTCTGTTTTAATTATATTGATTTAAGACAATGCATTTATTTCACAGTCATGTTATTTTGGGTTCAAACTCACTAGATATCTTTGAATTAGAACATATTGCTACATTTATTTTTGTTCCTTATATTTCTTTCTTTGCAGCTTTGTTATCTTTTGTTCTGACTCGAAAAATTTCAGACATTTTCACAAGTCGGAGTTCATAATGAACACAAAAACAATATACTTCAAGCCATACTCAATTATAATTAATATTCAGGTATAGAAAGTAGGCTAAATTATAGTTACAATCATTTACTGGTAGTTAAAAAAAAGTACAAAAATAGAAACATTTCTGTTCATGCTTAAACTGCTAATAATGAATGAGGTGCCGGACTCATGATGTGTAGAGCACATGTGAGGTCTTAATGGGTCATGCGACGCGTCTAGTGTGTTGCGAAGTGCATGGGTGTTGTACAACCTTCACTTTCAGCCTCACCGCTGGCTAGCTAGTTATAGTGAAAAGGGAGCCGAGTGTGTAAGTCTTCCTTGCCAGTACACAGCCTCTCAACGACCAAGCCCCATTACGGTACCTCATCGCAGTGGCACATGGACACTGGGTGCCTTGCGGCCTCAGGCAGAACTCTAAGGGACTCGGAGGAGGTCTGCCCTTAGACATGCGGCATTCCAGGCCCACCAGCGTGTGGACATCCGGCTATAAAAACTGCCTAATTAAAAAAAATGTCAAGTCATGAAAGTATGCAGGTAGGCAATGCCAGCAGCAGAGCAGCTGGTAATGTCTCGGGCTTGGCGGTCCTCGGAGTGCGTGGATCCGCAGGGTCCGGTCATTATGGTGAATCCAATGAACGTCCAGAACAAAACGAACAAAAACAAAAAAACAATTCTACATAGGAACTTTAAATGTATGCACTATGCGGGGCAAGGCGAATGAAATTGCAGAAATGATGAAACACAGGAGGATCGATCTCCTCTGTCTACAGGAAACGAGATGGAGAAATGAGGGCTGCAGGAAAGTTACAGGAAAGAATTCCCAGTGCAAGTTTATATGGTCCGGAAACAATAAAGGTACAGGTGGTGTTGGAGTAATGCCTTCAGAGAGATGGATGGATAAGGTGTTCGAGGTGACACGTACTTCGGATAGGATTCTTATGGTACGGATTGTTGTCGGAAAGAAGGTGATTGCCGTCGTGAGCATTTATGCACCACAGGTTGACCTTAGCGAAGATGAGAAGGACAGATTCTATGAGCAGCTGCAGAGCCTGGTCACAAATATCCCAGCCTAGGAGGAACTCTTTGTATGTGTGGATTGGAAAGGGCATATAGGTAGCAATCCTGACGGATATGAGGAATGGCATGGAGGTCACTCCTATGGACAGCGCAATTCAGATGGTGAACGGGTGCTGGAATTCGCTGTCACAAATGACTTAGTGATAGGAAACTCACAATTCCAGAAGCGCAGCAGACACCTGGTTACATACCAATCCGGAGATATCTGCACACAGATTGATTACATGCTTTACCATTGTAGGTTCAGAAAATATGTAACAAACGTGAAGGTCATACTCAATGAGGAATGTGCCTTACAACACAAACTAGTTGCATGTGACCTGAAGGTTCCATCATTGCGTAAATGTAAGCGCAAGTTCAAACCACGCATAAGACTGTGGAAACTTAAAGAACCAGCTTTGAGAGACAAGTTTGTTGAGTCTTACATCTCGAAGACCGAGGGTAACAAAGCGAATAATGTGGAGGAACTGTGGACAGCTCTGAACGATGGTCTGCTTGAGGCTGCAACTGAAGTATGTGGTTTGTCAAGCAAGCATCAGTGGGAAAAGGAAACCTGGTGGTGGACTGACGTCGTGGATCATGCGGTTCGTGAAAAGAGGCGATGTTTTAAGGCATGGAAGAATGGGGGCAGTAGGGAAGACTACTGTGCCGCCAAGCGTTTCACAAAGCAAACTATTCATCATGCCAAATGGGAAGCAGAAAAACAGGTCCTACAAATCATCGACCCGAAATCACAATGCATGTACATGTTGGCCAACCAGATGCGCCGATATAATCTAGATGTAATCGGTGAGAAACCAATCAGGAATGATGAGGGTGAGCTCTGCCTGGACAAGGAATCCAGAGAAAATGTTTGGAAACAGCACTATGATAGGCTGCTGAATGTTGAATTCCCATGGAACCCGAATGACCTCACGGATGAGCCTCCTGTTGAGGGCCCAAGTATTCCAATCACTACTGTGATGATTGAAAAAGCAATCAGCAAGATGTCGAAGGGTAAGCTGCAGGCCCATCTGGCATAGTAGAAGAGATGTTGAAGCCTACTGGCATGAGTGGTGTAGCACTCATACGTGATCTCTTTGAAGCTATCATTCGTAATGGACATATTCCAACACAGTGGGAGGAAAGCTACATAGTCAGTCTATACAAAGGCAAAGGCGACGCACTGGACAGGAGCAACTACAGAGGCCTAAAGATGATGGACCAGATAATGAAAGTTTCTGAGAGAGTTATAGAGCAATTGATCAGACAACAAGCACACATCGGTGACATGCAGTTCGGTTTCATGCCAGGAAGAGGAACTGTTGATGCCATATACATCTTGCGACAGATGCAAGAAAAAGACATCGCAGTTAACAAGCCCTTATACATGGTCTTCATAGATCTTGAGAAGGCGTTCGACCGAGTTCCAAGGAATGTCATTTGGTGGGCGATGCGTAAATTAGGCGTTGAAGAACGGCTTGTTAAAACTGTACAGTCCATGTACTCTAATGCTAGAAGCCGTGTTCGTGTTGGTGATGGCTACAGTGACGAGTTCAATATCAATGTTGGTGTTCATCAAGGATATGTATTGAGCCCATTATTGTTTATCGTTGTTCTGGAAGCGCTGTCAATTTACTTTCGAACAAGTTGCCCATACGAGCTCCTGTATGCTGATGATCTAGCGGTCGTTGACACCACACTCGAGGTTCTGGTTCAATGTGTGACAGAATGGAAGAAGGGCATGGAAGAAAAAGGTCTCAGGGTCAACATGGGTAAATCCAAGGTATTGATTTCTGGCCTGAATAGGGAAACACTGAAAAGCACAGGAAAGTATCCATGTGCCGTCTGCCTAAAAGTCGTAGGTAGAAACTCAATCTTTTGCATCAGCTATTTACATTGGGTTCACAAGAAATGTAGTGGAATCAATGGACCTCTCAAGCCTGATCCAAGCTACAAGTGTCCCAGATGCAGTGGACTCGCTCGACCTATTGATGGAAGGCCTGTGACAGAAGTAACTGTAGGCGAAGAAATGCTTGATGTCGTAGCCGACTTCTGTTATCTAGGAGACACCATATCGGCTAGAGGAGGATGTGAACTGGCATCAACAACGCGTTGCAAGTCTGCTTGGAATAAGTTTAGAAAGCTTCTCCCAATCTTGACGAATAGGCATTTGACGCACATTACAAGGGGTCGTCTTTACTCAACTTACATCAGACCTGTGCTGTTATATGGCTCTGACACCTGTGCTGTCACTGCTACAACTCTCAGGAAGATACATCGCAATGATAAAGCCATGATACGATGGATCTGCCATGTAAATCCCGATGCGAATGTCCCATTTGAGTCTCTCTTCACCAAGCTCAACATCAGAAACATTTCTGACATTATCCAGTCAAATAGGATGCGATGGCTCAGCCATGTTGAGCGTAGTAAAGGGTGGATATCCAAGGTCCGTTCCTTCAAAGTTACTGGAAGTCGAGCTCCAGGCAGACCTAAGCTAACATAGTAAGAGTTGACAAAAAGAGACAGAAAGACGTTGGGGCTGAGCGGAATCAACCCACAGGACCGTAGAGCCTGGAAGAAAGCTTTGAATACTCTCACGATGAAACAGACAGGACTACCCTCATTTGAGGATTAATAAAAGGCCTGGATAATCAAAATGGATGATGATGATGATGATGCTGATGATGTGCAATTATTACACCGTTGTTGTTGGTGTCTTTGTTAGGCCTTTTGTCATTTACTGATTATGAAAGACGTGTATTTATCATGCTTTTAGTACCTGGTGCCTTTATTGTTATGCTTATGCTATTTACACAACCACCATCTTTTTGCTGGCTTCAGCATGTCTGATGATACAAATATCAAAACTGAACTCATTTTTTTTCAGGCTCACCACACAAGCCAAATGCTATAAATACTTTAACAAAGCCTTTGTAATATACATCAGACATTTATTTGGGAAATTAAAAACACATGACCTAACAGGGAAAATATATCCATACACGTAAATTATCTGTAATGTTTCTTTATTTTGAGTCAGTGGAAGAACAACATTCATATGGCATTGCAATATATTGTGGATGTGAAGCCAAAGCATATTCACATGCAATATTATACAAATTAATTCACTTGAATAGGATCAATACATGCATGCAGTTTTTAGTTTATTACTTACCTCTTATGTTATGTTTCCAAATATCTGTATCTTTATAGTGCGTGTGAACACAATTCTGACATATTGTATCCAGCTCTAATTTACCAGTTTCAAATACAAGTTTTTGGTGGGTATTTTTTCTATAAAAAATTGGATCCACACCTATAATCATATTTTAAGATGGAATATGAGTTGCCTGAAGTCATGACTTTTACAAACTAATGTAGACTTTATCACATCACTGGATAATTCATGCTACAGAAATGGTAGATATGTGCCCTTCCAAAGGACAGAAGTGGTTAGCCATGGCTAGATTGAGAGGGCATCAACACTTCAACTATTAATCTGATGTTCTGTCAACTGAATTATGGCAGCTTTCTAATTGTTGATGACAATACTACTATCCACTCTCAGGAAGAAATGATACAGACATATTGCCATTTTGCAGGTGGGTCAAAAGTGATAAGTGATACATACAAATCTACCTACATAATACTCACGCAAAAGTGACATTCTAGGGTTCATTTTGAAAATAAGAGAGAAAAATAAAGATGGGAAAATATGAAATCTGCCTTTACAATAGTCGACATACCATATACACAAAGTTATAGTCAGATCCAAGTGCCATCGCATGCTGGCATATCTGGGTCTATGCAGTTTGTTAGGAATATACAGTATAACAAATAATTTAGGCATTTATATTCAGGTGCAGCATGCAATTGCATATAAAGGTCTATGTTGTTTGTGGCTGGATTTGTTTTATAAGTGAGGACATAATGGTATTCTCACCTTACTAAGCAGTTTCATGCCACTATGCAGTAGCTTCTTGGCCTCCTTATAATAAATGGTTTCGGGTCTGTTGTATGTCATGGCATTGTTACACATCAATACAAAGTCTTTCTGCAAACATAAAAATAGAGTTTACATAAACTTAAATGCCTTTAGTCACAGACATTTAAAAAAAAAAGATGATATCATTGAACGTGTCTGAATATTGCAGCCATGTTTATAATGTAAATTTAAAGAAAATGCTTACACAAGATCTAAGCATATTTTATCAAAATGCCACTACGAATATTGCTTGAAAACAGATACATCTGCCATGATAAGGTGATAAAAAAAATGAATCTATCTAAACATGATGAAAAAACATTAATCCCCATTTTCATTTTCTTGTATCAAATATTTCAAGACTTTTAGGCACGTATGTACAAAAGAGCTCAAGCAACAAAACTTCTAGATGAATTAATTGTCCCAGCTGAAATACAAGAAATATGGGAGTAAATTCTACATGTACTCATTGTGTGATAATGCATGACTACTCCATTACCTGCATTCTGAGACCAGTGTGGTTGACAATAATGTTGCTTAATTTGTTATTGTTGTTGTTTAATGCCATTTTTCAGCACACAACAGGCTATACGTGGCTACCAGTATTAATGGAAGAGAAACCCGGGAAAACACAGGAAAGAACCACTGTCCCTTGAGAAGCTACTGGCAAGCTGTTTCACATACCCTTATTGGCTGAATCTGAGACTTGAATCCATGCAGACAGTGGTGAGATGGCAGTGATCTACCATTAATACTGGCCGCTATGTATTGCCTATCCTGTGCTGAAAAATGGTGCTAAACCTTGCAACAACAATAAACATAGTTAACATATAAGTTCAAAAAAGAAATATTTTCTGACCTAACACATGTCAAGATTAGAGTTCATAATTCCTCATTTTGGACCCCAAGCGGTAGAAGTGAATTTTTCCTTAAATACAGGTACTGACCAAGCTGTTCAATTATAAGGATATGGAGAAAAAGATGTAAAACACAGCAAACTCCAAAAACGCTGCTTTATTTAGCAATCTGTCTGTCTTAATCAAAGCTCTTGACTGGAAATATTATCAGTGTCAAACCAGAAAATGATACACATGTCAAACCTCTGTTCTCTTTGAACGCTGAATAATCTAAATGCCTATAATAAAAGCAGTATACTCCACAATGAATACACCCATCAAGTTGTATTGGTTGTACATACAACAGTATAAGAGAAAATGAGCACAATGCATCAAGTGCACATTGAACTTTTACCCTATGTTGAACTGTCCTCACAGTAGGCACTAATAGGGAAATTTTTGACTCGGCAAATGATTGACCATTAGGTCTTAATAACTTTGACCTTTGAGTTTTAGGTCTCATAATGTCAAGTAATACTAAAAGTTTATATATTGGTTGGATTGCACATTGGCACAATCATGGTTATATAGTACTAAACAAGTTTAAAAATCCCCAAAATGACAAAGATGAAGGCAAAACTGATTTTTTTAAAAATCCAGTTAAATATTTTATATAATCATAAATAATTTAAATGTCCAAGCCCTTCTAGACTGGGTTATCATCATAGGATACATTCGGGAATATTAAAAATGTTGCCTCCAATAGGAACCTCAACATCCAGAAGGATTCATGGGACCTATTTAACATCCACAAACTAAAGAGACATGAGCCAATATAAATGGATATTATACGGTCCAAGCAAAATGGTATGTACAACAATAATATAGTATAGGTAACATACTGAGTGGTCGATACTCACTTTGTACTCCAAAACACTTCGGTACTCATCATTCTCAATCTTACTGAGCATTGTGCTGAAGTCCATGGGATGCTGGATGATGCTGGAGTAGCCAGGAGCTATCACATCATTTACAGGGTAGGCAAAAAAACCATTTACATCTTTTCTACAAAGTAAATTTACAAATATTATGCATAATTTAGAGTCTCATCATTTTTGTTGTTGCAATAATGTTTCTTTCCCAATATAAGGCTTAAATAAAACTTGAATAGATAGGCTCTAATAAATAACATTTACAATGATGATGCCATAGCCATTGCAGTTATCCAGTCAACAAAGTAACAGAAAAGTGCAAAAATCAACAAGTTTCGTAAAATTTAACAAATAATTTATTAGAATACAAAGTAAAATGTAAAAAGAACTTATGGTATTGCAAATTAAATCCCAGATGATCCAAGAATTAATAACACAAGTCCTAATATTTAAAGTTCTGAATAAACTTTAGTAATATTCCACAAAAATATAAAACATTGGAAGTGTTGATGTGCCAGTGTTGGCCTGTGTTGTAGTGATGTGCCAACAGCCCTTTGCTGAATCACAACAATACAATTCAAGAATATATCCTAATTTGAATTTCTCTATTTCCAACAATGTTATTATTTCCTGAGAAGAATCACTTTTATTAAATAATATGAATAAATTCCAGCTCAAATGAAATATTGGACACAACAATGGCTCAGACTAAATATCTTAAAGTGTGATGAATAAATTCTAGAAAATAAAGATTATGTAGTCCTCTACTTGATCTCATGTCACAATTAACATTTTCTATATAAAACAATTACACATCAGAGAATTTCATTCTTGAAGGATCCAAATATTTACAAAATAAAACCTTAGTAATAATTTGAAGGTCTATTTTAAAAAATATAATTTTTAAATAACATATAGACCCAGCATTTAATGGAGAATTTCCAGTTTTGAACTCAGATTGAGATAAACATGTTTACAACACAAAAATCAATAATTCAAAACAGGTAGAAAAGAAATAACTAAATCACTAGGGCTCACAATGGAGCTGCTAAGAACCAATTTATTTTAAATCCTTAGGCTTATCTTTACATTTAAAGTATGAATTTATATAAACATTAACAGAAATTATCATATCTACATCAGAAAAACTGAAGAATCATTGCACTATCATATATTTTTTAAGCAACTGCCACATATAAAAGATCATCAATTGACATTTTTGATTTGTGAAACTTATGGTTTTGATTTAATGTTTTTAAGGAACTGTCATATATAAATGGAGATCATCAATTGACATGGTGATTTGTGAAACTGACAGTTTCGCTTTCATATTCTGGGCTCGAACAAACTGGCTTTTTGTTACAGCAAACATACTGTGTATGCTTCTCACGCTGAAGAGAATATATGCTAAATAAAAAAAAATTAACAGAGGAGTATTTAATGTTCAACTTGTCTATCAAGGTTTTTATCCTCTAGAAAAATAGATAAAATGTAATCATACTTCTGTAGATTTTTCTGAATGTAAAGAAGGCACTGCTTAAGGATTCCTTGCTCATCTTCTTTAACAGCAATGGAATGATGCTCTCGGTGTGGGATTTCCTCACTATCCCTGGTTGTGTCATCATCAAGATCTAGTAATGCCCTCTTGCTGGAAGGTTCATCTGCTTCCTCTTCTTCTGCCTCATCTTCCTGACTAATGCTCACATCATCCAAATAATCACGGTCCCTCTTTCGTCTTTTTTCCTAAATAATGGTGCAATTGGTTTGGTAGTGTTAATAACCACAGTGTCCGGCTCAATAATGACCCGTAGAAAGCATTTTTGACTATAATTTGGTATGGGCATGGATTCCATGAATGGGTCTGAATCGCTTTTTTGGCGTACCAGAAAAAATTATAATGTGATTTAGCATCAGTAAATACCAGTTCGTTTTGTTTTTATGCACTGTTATAACAACCTTATTAAAACATCCCCCAGGATATGCCTCTCTCACCTTAACATACAGTGTTGAACTCTGTGGACATGCAGCATTTAAGATTTTAATGGGACAAAGGAGAACATCAGTTAGTAATCCAATAATACCTTTACATTTGCTTTGACAGTTATGCGACCTCAACAATGCTATCTGTACTGTTCTATCAAGGACACATAACATTAATGTAATACACATTATTTTGTTTGCTCATGTAACTCAGGAAAATATTATGATGTTTGAATATCTGGTTAACATGAAATAAGGTTCACCATGCAATCCTGTTCTGGATCTTTCCCCAATTTTACTTTTGTGTGCACTCATTATATATCTGAATTTACTATTATAAATACTCAAATGGTCTGAATTACCTTTAATTAATAAATCATGCAGTTAAAAACAATCTGTGTATTTGAATACTTTTTAGTCTCTTCTGTAATTCGTTCAACCTCAAAATAAATATATATTTTTTTGTTACCATAGGTGTGAATTTAACCTTGAAAATATGTTTCATGAGGCCACATAACTTATGACATTGCCCTGACTACCACACATTGTTCATGTTCCTATTAATAGAAATAGCATTAAAAATAGACACTATCTGCCATCTTATGGTTACATCTAGTAACTTTAGCCATATCAAGTACCAACTCAGATGTGGACAGACATCCACTAAAGAATAGTTGTTGATGTATTTATTTGCACCGACAATAAAGTGTGCCTTGTTGATACATGCTGGTCATTATTCAGGTTAAAATGGACAAAAATTTGCAGCAAATCCATGATCCCATGAAAAATGTGCAACGCTGAACATGTGTTATTTTAATGGTCCCCATGTACAGTGGTATTAAGAGGTAATACATTGACAACAATAGTGTATGTCTCATTACTTTAAACATTGCAAGTAACTGCTTTACAAGCCTTCTTTTTCAATCCTTAATTCACATTCTTGTTTAACTCTTGACTGTTCTATACAGACGATTACAAATCACATTATTCAAGTGGATCAAAAAGCCAGGATAAAAGCAAGTATACAAAATATAAATAATAAAGATCTTGATAGTGTTATAATAATAACACCTTATTTTAAAATGTCATTACAGTGAACTTTTGTAGACCGACATAATTTAAAATTACTGATTAATATAAATTAATACTTACCATGTTTGTGCTCAAAGTGGTTTTGTTTGTTTGTTTGATTAGGATTTTTAAAAAATTTTCAGTCATATCGCTATGATGTCTGCAGTGAGGCAGTTTACAGTGATGTCTAGCACTGGGGCATCATGCCACAGACAAGTTGCATGATGTCCCAACCAGTCACATTATCCTGACATCAAGCCAACCAGTTCTAACACTCACCTCTTAATGCTGAGCGTCAAGCGAGGCAGCTATTAGTACCATTCTTGTAAGTCTTTGGTGTGACTCGGCCGGTGATCGAACCCACGACCTTCTGCTCCCATGGCGGATGCTCTAACCACTTGGCCACCAGAGCGGTTTGATCAAATTGGTATTCAAAATCTGCAGTGCCGGAACTTACTATTATGAGTAAGAAGACATGACCCCTATTAGGGATCATTTATTTAGTCATTTGACAATGTAAAAATAGCAGTGCTTACAGACCTAAATGTCATGATTGCATTTTGTGTGGAGCAGTTTAACAGAATTATACTTCAAATTCAGAAAAAACAAAATCAAGTTAAGTTGCTGAAAGAAACGTTTAGATGCCTGTTAACATATTCATCAAAACATGGATGTAAATCAAAGAAAAATCTCTTCTGTATACTGTACTGTTTTTCTTGGACCACAGATTAATATACTTGTTCACACTGTGAGACTACTTTAACTGCAGAAATCAGCTAAATTTGTTTATTTTCATTATAAGAAATATTTTGGAGGCACTCACAATGATCTCAATCTCCAAACAATGATCATGCAGTAAAGACATAGGAATTGTTTAACAGGTGAAATTAGATAATATAAAGCAAATTCTGGGTAAAATAAGTTCTGTGTTAATCCTAATCCTGATTATATTTAGTACAGTAATCAGCACATTTCCACAACACATATGAGAATGAAAACTTACCGTAGGTGTTTACTCTGGACCCCAAAATTTCTAAATAATGGTTTTATTTAAATTCTTAAAAAAACTAATGACTAGGCAATTAAAAAATTAGTCAATTTAAAGTTACACTTGCAGTTAGACTAAAGTACAATGAGGATAAATATGATATGGTTTGGTCATATGACCTGTCTTTATCTGAACAAAGCCATTCATGGGAAAGCAACTGCTCCATTTCCATTTCCGCACATACATTACATACATTACATTACAATGTCGGTCCCACGCATACATTACATACATTATATTACATTGTCGGTCCCGCACATACATGACAAACATTACATTACATTTTCGGTTCCGCACATACCTTACATACCTTGCATTACATTTTCGGTCCCGCATATACATTACATACATTACATTACATTATCGGTCCCGCACATACATTTCATGCATTACATTACATTGTCGGTCCCTCACATACATTACATTAATTACATTACATTGTCGGTCCCGCACATGCATTACATACATTACATTACATTTTCGGTCCCGCACATACATTACATACATTACATTACATTTTCGGTCCCGCACATACTTACATATATTACATACATTACATTACATTTTCCGTCCCGCACATACATTACATACATTATATTACATTGTCGGTCCCGCACATACTTACATATAGTACATACATTACATTACATTTTCGGTCCCGCATATACATTACATACATTACATTACATTATCGGTCCCGCACATACATTTCATGCATTACATTACATTGTCGGTCAAGCACATACATTACATACATTACACTGTCGGTCCCACACATACATTACACGCAGTACATTACATTGTCGGTCCCGCAAATGCATCACATGCATTACATTACATTGTCGGTCCCGCACATACATTACATACATTACATTACATTTTCGGTCCCGCACATACATTACATACATTACATTACATTGTCGGTCCCGCACATACATTACATACATTAAATTACATTGTCGGTCCCGCACATACATAACATACATTACACTGTCGGTCCCCCACATACATTACATATATTTCATTGCATTGTCGGTCCCGCACATACATTACATACATTACATGACATTTTGGTTCCCGCACATACATTACATACACTACCTTATATTTTCGGTCCCGCACATACATCGCATTACATTTTCTTTCCGGCACATACATTACATTACATTATCGGTCCCGCACATACATTACATTACATTTTCGGATCCACACATACATTACATACATTACATTACTTTCTCGATTCCACACATTCATTACATACATTACATTACATTTTTGGTCACGCACATACATTACATTACATTGTCGGTCCCGCACATACATACAAACATTACATACATTACATTAGATTCTTGGTCCCGCATATACATTACATACATTACATTATATTTTCGGTCCTGCACATACATTACATTACATTTTCGGTCCCGAACATACATTACATACATTACATTACATTGTCGGTCCAGCACATACATTACATACATTACCTTACATTGTCGGTAACTCACATACATTACATACATTACATTACATTTTCGGTTCCGCATATGCATTACATACATTACATTACATTTTCGGTCCATCAGATGCATTACATACATTACATTACATTTTCGGTCCCGCACATGCATTACATACATCACATTATATTTTCGGTCCCGCATATACATTACATACATTACATTATATTTTCGGTACAGCACATACATTACATACATTACATTACATTTTGTTCCCGCACATACATTTCATACACTACATTACATTTTCGGTCCCGCAAAGACATACATACATTACATACATTACATTATATTTTCGGTCTCGCATATACATTACGTACATTACATTACATTTTCGGTCCATCAGATGCATTACATACATTACCTTACATTTTCGTTCCCGCACATACATTGCATACATTACATTACATTTTCGGTCCGGAACAAACATTGCATACATTACATTAAATTTTCGGTCCCGCACATGGATTACATACATTACGTTACATTTTCGGTGCATCAGATGCATTACATACATTACATTACATTTTCTGTCCCGCACATTCATTGCTTACATTACATTAAATTTTCTGTACCGCACATACATTACATACATTACATTGCTTTGTCAGTCCCGCACATAAATTACATACATTACATTACATTTTTCGTCCCGCACATACATTACATACATTACATTACATTTTCGGCCCCCACATACATTACATACGTTACATTACATTCTCGGTCCCTCACATACATTACATACATTATATTACATTTTCAGTTCCGCATATGCATTACATACATTACGTTACATTTTCGGTCGCGCACATACATTATATACGTTACATTACATTGTCGGTCACGCACATACATTACATTACATTGTCGGTAACTCACATACATTACATACATTACATTTTTAGTCCCGCATATGCATTACATACATTACATTTTCGGTCCCGCACATGCATTACATACATTACATTGCTTTGAAAGTCCCGCACATAAATTACATACATTACATTACATTGTCTGTCCCGCGCATACATTAGATACATTACATTACATTGTCGGTCAAGCACATACATTACATAAATTACATTACATTGTCGGTCCCGCACATACATTACATACATTATATTACACTGTCGTTCTCGCACATACAGTACATACATTATATTACGTTGTCAGTCCCGCACATACATTTGATACATTACAT
Organism: Unio pictorum; assembly: GCA_030141615.1. Taxonomy (NCBI): domain Eukaryota; kingdom Metazoa; phylum Mollusca; class Bivalvia; order Unionida; family Unionidae; genus Unio; species Unio pictorum. The sequence goes on along the minus strand of JARLTB010000043.1, from coordinate 9,460,514 downwards.
TACAAATCGGTTTCTCACATACATTACATATATTTCATTACATTGTCGGTCAAGCATATACATTACATACATTACATTACATTATCGATCCCGCACATACATTTCATGTATTACATTACATTGTTGGTCCCGCACATACATTACATACATTACACTGTCGGTCCCACACATACATTACATATATTTCATTACATTGTCGGTTCCGCACATACATTACATACATTACATTACATTGTCGGTCCTGCATATACATTACATACATTACATTACATTTTCGGTCCCGCACATACATTACATTACATTTTCTTTCCGGCAAATACATTACATTACATTTTTGGTCCCGCACATACATTACATTTCATTTTCGGTCCCGCACATACATTACATACATTACAATACATATTTTCGTTCCCGCACATACATTACATTACATTTTGGTTCCCGCACATACATTACATACACTACATTACATTTTCGGTCCCGCACATACATTACATTACATTTTCTTTCCGGCAAATACATTACATTACATTTTTGGTCCCGCACATACATTACATTTCATTTTCGGTCCCGCACATACATTACATACATTGCATTATATTTTCGGTACAGCTCATACATTACATACATTACATTACATTGTCGTTCCCGCACATACATACAAACATTACATACATTACATTACATTGTTGGTCCCGCACATACATTACATACATTACATTACATTGTCGGTCCCGCACATACATTACATTACATTTTGGTTCCCGCACATACATTACATACACTACATTACATTTTCGGTCCCGCACATACATTACATTTTCTTTCCGGCAAATACATTACATTACATTTTTGATCCTGCACATACATTACATTTCATTTTCGGTCCCGCACATAAATTACATACATTACATTATATTTTCGGCACAGCTCATTCATTACATACATTACATTACATTGTCGTTTACGCACATACATACAAACATTACATACATTACATTACATTGTTGGTCCCGCACATACATTACATACATTACATTACATTTTCTTTCCGGCACATAAATTACATTACATTTTGGGTCCCGCACATACATTACATTAAATATTTTCGGTCCCAAACATACATTACATACATTACATTACTTTCTCGATCCCGCACATACATACAAATATTACATACATTACATTACATTTTTGATCCCGCACATACATTACATACATTACATTATATTTTCGGTACAGCACATACATCACATACATTATATTACATTGTCGTTCCCGCACATACATACAAATATTACATACATTACATTACATTTTTGATCCCGCACATACATTACATACATTACATTATATTTTCGGTACAGCACATACATCACATACATTACATTACATTTTCGGTCCCGCACATACTTACATATATTGCATACATTACATTACATTTTTCGTCCCGCACATACATTACATACATTACATTACATTTTCGGCCCCCACATACATTACATACGTTACATTACATTGTCGGTGCCTCAGATACATTACATACATTACATTACATTTTCGGTCCCGCACATGCATTACATACATTACATTGCTTTGTCAGTCCCGCACATAAATTACATACATTACATTACATTGTCGGTCCCGCGCATACATTATATACATTACATTATATTGTCGGTCAAGCACATACATTGCATAAATTACATTACATTGTCGGTCCCGCACATACATTACATACATTATATTACATTGTCGTTCTCGCACATACAGTACATACATTATATTACGTTGTCGGTCCCGCACATACATTTGATACATTACATTACAAATCGGTCCCTCACATACATTACATACATTCCATTACATTGTCGGTCCCGCATATACATTACATACATTACATTACATTATCGGTCCCGCACATACATTTCATGCATTACATTACATTGTCGGTCCCGCACATACATTACATACATTACACTGTCGGTCCCACACATACATTACATATATTTCATTACATTGTCTGTTCCGCACATACATTACATACATTATATTACATTGTCGGTCCCGCATATACATTACATACATTACATTACATTTTGGTTATCGCACATACATTACATACACTACATTACATTTTCGGTCCCGCACATACATTACATTACAATTTCTTTCCGGCAAATACATTACATTACATTTTCGGTCCCGCACATACATTACATACATTAGATTACATATTTTCGGTCCCAATCATACATTACATACATTACATTACTTTCTCGATCCCGCACATACATACAAACATTACATACATTACATTACATTTTTGATCCCGCACATACATTACATATATTACATTATATTTTCGGTACAGCACATACATTACATACATTACATTACATTGTCGTTCCCGCACATACATACAAACATTACATACATTACATTACATGGTTGGTCCCGCACATACATTACATACATTACATTATATTTTCTTTCCGGCACATACATTTCATTACATTTTCGGTCCCGCACATACATTATATTACATTTTCGGTCCCGCACATACATTACATACATTACATTACATATTTTCGGTCCCACACATATATTACATACATTACATTACTTTCTCGATCCCGCACATACATACAAACATTACATACATTACATTACATTTTTGATCTCGCACATACATTACATACATTACATTATATTTTCGGTACAGCACATACATTACATACATTACATTGTCGTTCCCGAGCATACATACAAACATTACATACATAACATTACATTGTTGGTCCCGCACATACATTACATACATTATATTACATTTTCTTTCCGGCACATACATTTCATTACATTTTCGGTCCCGCACATACATTACATTACATTTTCGGTCCCGCACATACATTACATACATTACATTAGATATTTTCGGTCCCAAACGTACATTACATACATTACATTACTTTCTCGATCCCGCACATACATACAAACATTAATACATTACATTACATTTTTGATCCCGCACATACATTGCATACATTACATTATATTTTCGGTACAGCACATACATTACATACAATTACATTACATTGTCGGTCCCGCACATACATTACATACATTATATTACACTGTCGTTCTCGCACATACAGTACATACATTATATTACGTTGTCGGTCCCGCACATACATTTGATACATTACATTACAAATCGGTTTCTCACATACATTACATACATTCCATTACATTGTCGGTCCCGCATATACATTACATACATTACATTACATTGTCGGTCCCGCACATACATTACATACATTATATTACACTGTCGTTCTCGTACATACATACAAACATTACATACATTACATTACATTTTTGGTCTCGCACATACATTACATACACTACATTACATTTTCGGTCCCGCACATACACTACATTACATTTTCTTTCCGGCAAATACATTGCATTAAATTTTCGGTCCCGCACATACATTACATTTCATTTTCAGTCCCGCACATACATTACATACATTATTACATTACATATTTTCGGTCCCAAACATACATTACATACATTACATCACTTTCTCGATCTCGCACATACATACAAACATTACATACATTACATTACATTTTTGATCCCGCACATACATTACATACATTACATTATTTTTTCGGTACAGCACATACATTACATACATTACATTACATTGTCGTTCCCGCATATACATACAAACATTACATACATTACATTACATTGTTGGTCCCGCACATACATTACATACATTACATTACATTTTCATTACAGCACATACCTTACATACATTACATTACTTTTTCGGTCCCGCACATACATTACATACATTTCATTCCATTTTCGGTCCCACACATACTTACATATATTACATACATTACATTACATTTTTCGTCCCGCACATACATTACATACATTACATTACATTTTCGGCCCCCACATACATTACATACGTTACATTGCATTGTCGGTCCCTCAGATACATTACATACATTATATTACATTTTCCGTTCCGCACATACATTACATACATTACATTACATTTTCGGTCCCGCACATGCATTACATACATTACATTGCTTTGTAAGTCCCGCACATAAATTACATACATTACATTACATTGTCGGTCCCGCGCATACATTAGATACATTACATTACATTGTCGGTCAAGCACATACATTACATAAATTACATTACATTGTCGGTCCCGCACATACATTACATACATTATATTACACTGTCGTTCTCGCACATACAGTACATACATTATATTACGTTGTCGGTCCCGCACATACATTTGATACATTACATTACAAATCGGTTTCTCATATACATTACATACATTCCATTACATTATCGATCCCGCACATACATTTCATGCATTACATTACATTGTCGGTCCCGCACATACATTGCATACATTACACTGTCGGTCCCACACATACATTACATATATTTCATTACATTGTCGGTCCCGCACATACATTACATACATTACATTGTCGGTCCCGCATATACATTACATACATTACATTACATTTTTGTTTCCGCACATACATTACATACACTACATTACATTTTCGGTCCCGCACATACATTACATTTCATTTTCGGTCCCGCACATACATTACATACATTACATTACATATTTTCGGTCCCAAACATACATTACATACATTACATTACTTTCTCGATCCCGCACATACATACAAACATTACATACATTACATTACATTTTTGATCCCGCACATACATTACATACATTACATTATATTTTCGGTACAGCACATACATTACATACATTGCATTACATTGTCGTTCCCGCACATACATACAAACATTACATACAGCAGCAGAGAGGGCGAACCCTACAACTTTCCGAGCGTCGATTCGGAAATCTGAGGCTTCTATCAAATAGTAAAAAAATGGCGTCTATTCGATAAAATAAGTTTTCCTTATATACGCCATTGTCGTTGTCATCCACCCTCTCTGCTGCTATGGGTTAATAATTCTTTTACTATTTCAACCAAATATTTGATCCAGTCTTTAGGACGAAAATCATTTATGATGAAAGTCCTTAGGACGGAAATCCTTTCAGGATCTCACAAACAGACTAATCGCTAACACCTCATCTTGTAGATCAATTAAATTATTTGACTGGTCGGTGAGTCGGAAATTAATTCTCGTTAACGAATTATTATGGCATCGCATGTAGACAGGATTAATTTGGTTTTCAATAATTAGGTATCCTGGAGGAGCTGTTGGTGCAAACGAATAAAGAATATATCCCTGCTGAGCTTGATTTGATTGCTCTAGATTAATTTGATAGCTTCCTTCAATTGCATCACATACTAAATTGAGCGCAATCACCGTTGAAATATTCACATTATGCGGGGCAATATGCCTACCGCCACCATCTGGATCATTATTATACCTGAGGAGGACAGTTGAATCTGGTTTTTGTAGCGCCTTGATATCGGTTCTAACAATTCTTGCTAGTTCATCAGCTTTGTATTTAGGAAACTTGAAATTACGCAGATTGTCTTCTGTGATTTTGTAATCGGTTAGGAATCGTTGTTTACTGTCGCTGTTGTCATTAATTATTGTTTGAATAATTAGTTCATAGATATATTTCATGTCAGATATAAGTTGATTTATTATTTCAACGTGTTTTTGCGATCTTGTTTTCCGTAGTTGTTCTAGTTGTGTTTCATATAATTGTTTAATTTCATTAAAATAGCCACGGATGTCAGTTAGCGTAAATGAAATAGTAACAGATGAGTCGGCTGTTCTTTTAATGATAAAATCCCATTGCAATGTGTCTTTGTTGGTAAATATAAATCTATCGGCGATTTTTCCTTTTCTTATATCAGATAAATTATCTCGATAACTGGGATTGATTTCATGATATGATTGTACGTCCGTGGTTAAGTCGGTGGTGGATTTTTCCGGTGGTTTTTCAGGCCATCCTAACACTGTTCTTAATGAGCTGTTATAGATATCTACAATGTATCCCTCTGTGCTTATTTCGATCGACGACGAGAGCGTCGGTTCATGAATATTAATAGCTATTTTTGATTCTTTTCCAGTGATTGATTTTATTCTACGCTGAATTTCAGCATCGATTTGCTCAATTTGGTACGACCCAGTTGGTAACGAAACAGTTTCCCACGCTGGAGTACCATCGGGTTTATTCTTATACGAGAACACCAGTGCGTTATTGGGTTGCTGACCACCAAATGCAACCGATCTGATATTAGGCCAGCTATGATATACTCGTAATTTTGCCAGCGCGATCTCACGCACTGGAGTCGGAGAAGGGAAGTTCACACTAAATTCATGGTTTGTTGATGTTATTGATATCATGCTTGTTCGTATCGGAGTGGTATTCTCCGCGATTCGTTGAAGCAGTTCGAGTGACATTATTGTTAACGCTGTCTTCAATTTCCAATTTCAACATCGCGGAGTTATACAACTGGGTCATCGTGGAAAATTCAACATCGGATATGAACGAATTATCTATCGACAGCGAGATCAACTCGGATAATTTCGAGTATGCGTCAAATACCACCCGGTACCGAGCTGTATAATCACTGAGTTTTTTCTGAGAACACGATGATAACTTTTTAGTTATCGCGGTGGCGACTGCAGCAATTGTTGTTGCCGTGGGGATAGCAATTGGAACTGCAATCGGAGCCATCATGGTCACCGTCGACAAAATAACCCCGGCGCTGGCCATCACACCGGACACCGAGTACACGGTGATGTCGATGGCGGTAATTCTTCTGCGGTATTTCTTTATTTTTTCACGATAGCGCTCAGAAAGTGATTTCAAATTCGCGGAAAACTCTTTCACGGTGTCGAATCGATATTGCGATGATGCTGTCATTGACATTGTTATTTTAAACCTGATAGTGTTTTCAATTATCCTATTATTGAAACGGTTTTAGGATCGGATGAGGGGACACCGGATACAAATTCTATTATCCAGGGTAGTGACTCCCTAATCACAGACTCGTCGGAATTGTTTATAGTAATCGTAAGCGGGATTGGTATATAGGGTGGAGGTGGTGGTATTTTCTCTAGAATATATGTCAGCGTGTTAACACCTCTGATACCTGTGTTGCTGAATTCCAAATCAAATTTACGGTGATGTATTATTGTAAGTCGGTAGCAACCTGGTACACCAGTATGTCTGTGGCCAACACGAAGATAATTTTCTTTTCCTCGGATCCAATCAAAAGTTCCACTATCAACCGTGTACACGATGTTATCAACGGTTTTTACGTGGTGTGGAATTTTTACCTTTTCAAAATCTTCTTTTAGTTTAAGAATATCATTATACGTTTCGAGGTAATTTGTCTTGATTTCGTTAGTATTTATCGTCCTCAACGTCTCCTTGTTTAAAAAGAACGAAATCAGAAGGTATTTAAATTCATCGAGAGTTTTTAGTTTAAGAATATCATTATACATTTCGAGATAATTTTCCCCGACTTCGTTAGAAACCATCATCCTCCCATCCTTCTTGCTAAAAAAGAATGAAATCAAAGGCTTGTGATTCCAAGCTGTGCTTGGTTTTCAATATACCGGTTGATGTTAGAAAAATTTGTCGTGATATCTTGGGGTTTACTGCCCTCAAAGAACTTATTAACAATTTCGCTGGTGAGCTTTTGTTCGTCAATAGCGCTTTTAATTTCCGCGAGAGTCATGCCTGTCAACGATGTGGTTTCAGAAACAGGTGTTCTCCCTAAAAATTTATCAACGATGGTATTAAGTGTTGTTTGTCTCACCATAATCATATTAATATCTTTGAGAGTCATTGTAGATGAAGCTGGGACACCAAAGAAACTATTAGCGATGTAGGCATTGTGAGTATGCTTGCCGATAAACTCGCTAATTTCAGTGAGAGTCATGCCAGCCACAAGCGGGTTTCCAGAAAACTTACCAACGACGTCGTTAGTGGGTTTTTGTACCTTTTCAAAATTTTCTATTAGTTTAGAAATATCGAGATAATTTGCCTTGATTTCATTTTCTTTCATCATTCTTCCCGCGTCCTTGTTAAAAAAGAATAAAGATAGAAAGTTTTTAATTTCAGCGAGAGTCATACCAACCACAAGCGGGGTTCCAAAGAATTTATGTACGACATTTTTGCGAAAACTATTATAACCTCGTATATAATCATCCAGCTCACGGCCGTGGGCGGCAATCTTGTTGTCGTGGGTGGCAATCATGCTGTCGTGGGTGGCAATCATGCTGTCGTGGGCGGCAATCTTGTTGTCGTGGGTGGCAATCATGCTGTCGTGGGTGTCAATCTTGTCGGTGATCGTAGACACAAGTGCGCCTAGTTTAAGTTGTCCGCCGTTGGAATACAGCGCAATAGAGTTTTCAGCGGCGTCGTGTTGTCGTTTTAAAATGTCATCCAATGATACATCACTGCTTTTCAATTTACCTTGGCGATCTTGAAATACAACTATTTCGTTCGGGTCAACACTTACTAAATTTAACGTCTCAGCGATTTCATCTTCAATTATTTTTTTTACATCCTCGATAGAACCCGCAGGTGTTTTCGCGGTGGGTTTCGACATTGACAGAGATCGTCCCCAAATATCAATCATTATTGTAAAGACTCTAGTATTTTTAATTTATTGATTCTCTAAAATTACCTTGTAATTTCCCACTGATATATTCGTTTACAACAATATGAGGTGGTTTCCACGGAAATCCAAAGGATTTTAATGAAATCTCCGCGAGGACATTTAATACTTCACGGCCGCATATCGGTGGATCATTTAATTGTTGTGTTGGCAGCGTGGAATATAAAATCGGAAACTCTTTGAGTTTCATCGAAGAATTTATATACCGCATAAACTCGCTTGGCGGAGCTAACCCATATGAATCGAAATAGACAATCCCACGTGGATCGATAGCGTATGCAACCCAGTGAGTTCCCGATCCGTTACTTTTATCAAGATTGATGATACCGGTTTCAACGCGTTTAGGTTTTCTCGGTAAATGATCTCTCATAAAAACCCCTCTGAAGTTTTTTATCGCTAGTTTTTTAACAGCATCAATTAAATCAAAATTGGACATGGGAAGAATTGGGTTTTCAACTAATAAACCGTTCCTGGTATTCTCAGGCCGGATCCGTGAACGGATCTCCGGCTGTACCATGAATTCGGGGTTCCTGGTAGTCTTAGACCCTTTCCCTTTTTTTTATATCCTTTCCCAGTTGCCTTTTTTAACGCCATCCCTGCCGTGGTCCCAACGGCTCCCAACGCAGCCGCTTTCGCCACTGCTGGAGCAGCCGCTGCAATCAATGCTGGTATTGCAGCTAACAATGGAAATATACCACCTGATTTTATCATGTTGGCGACTGCAGCTTTCGAAAATTCTATTTGAACTCCTCGCTTATTCTTTAGCGCATCATTGAAATGTTTTATTTGACGATCCGTCAGTGATATTTTATGTGTACCGCCAGACATCTGCGCTGGTTTTAACGCTATTGTTGTTCCACATTCTTTAGCGGATTTTGATCGCAATTTCTTGACCTGACCATCAGTCAGCTTGACACTAACAACACTATATGTCATTTTATTGTAAAACACATTTATGCTTTCAATTGATCTAATTGGAAACTCTTCAAGTTTCATTTATATATTTTTGAAAATCATAGATTTTCCACTAGGGCATCAACGATTCTCATTCGTCCACCAGCACCTTCAAGTAGCATTGATTTGTCGCTCAGAGTGACAGCAACCGCTCTATAATTGACACCACTAGGATCTATACGAGCCCTAAAATGTATGTCAACAACGGATTGCCTTGTTAAATCAAGATGTTCCAGCGAAAAGTAATAAATCGGATACAGGTTTTTAAAATCAAGTTGCGATATTTGTAAGCCAGTATCAACATTTTGATCACGACCCATATATGACAGCATCCGATGATACACACGTGCGATATGGTTGTTGCCGTAATCAAGTTGTATATCCTCAGATGGTTCCTGTTGTCCGTTTATTCTCAGTGAAACCTCCTTGACTCCTAATCGATCAAATATCATATGACTTTGTTCTTGGGAGCCTAATCGATTCCGATTCTGCAGCGCTATAAATATATGACGTGGAGCTGAAACGTCTTGTTTTGATGCCAGGTGCCATGTAAATGTATCAGCAACATTATCCTCTTTGGCATCAGTTGTTGTTGTCAGCCAACTTATCAATGATTTGCCACCTGTGTCCATAAATGAAAGTGCTGCTAGCCGCTCTCGGGCTAATCTAGTTGTAAGTGATTCACCTACCATATATTGTTTGTGAACTAAATTTTCAAATGTGAAACTATCACAATTAAAAGATGAGTTATTAAATAATGTACCATCAAGCTAACGTATCCATCTTCGACAGGGTTAAACTGTACGACGCTATCCGCGAGTGTTTCAGAAATAACATCGCTGGGGGTTTCAGAATTGTAATATCTGAGAACGGCGATGAACGATTTGTGTTAACGACGCGGCAACAACAACAACTACGTGAAAATGGAGGCGTCGCGGTGATTACTTGCTACTACGACCAGATCATCCATTATGCACATAACTGCATGGGCAAGTCCAAACTGATGAATATCCTTTCAGGAGAAAATCCCATGTGAGTGTTAAAAAAACGCTAAAAAAAATATTTTTTAATAAAATTTACTGAAAAACCTATCGCTTACGTGGTTAAGATACTGGTTTTTCCTCGTTTAATATTTTTCTAAGATCACGAACCTTAGAACTAATTTCAGCTCGTTTTCGATACTCTTGGCCGAGCGTTTGACGTATTGCTTCAACGGTGCTAAATAGCGTTATAAATACGTTAATGTCGTTACCGTACAAACAAGCATTGATGGACTTTTGAATTCCTTTCACGAGCCTGTACATCTTAGGTAAAACATAACGACCCTTACTAGACTGATACTCAATGTCTGCATATTCCGAGGCAATCCTGTCGCAGTCGAGATCTTCAGATAATACTACCCTTCTATTTTTTAAATTTGAGATTTCAGCAATTATAACATTTACATCTTTGATATCCATTATTTATATTTTTATATAAATATAATATATTTTATCTTTAATTTTAAAAAAATAACACTCATTTGGCAATCCCGCTGGCGCCCTATGACGTCAGAGAGACCCAGAGGTTACTTTATTAACTTAATTAAGGACAGCACAACACGCATCTTTGGAACTCCTTGGGTACCTTCGCATCCAAGTAAGCCCAAAGTAACCCGAAACATACATCTCCGGCGGGAGGCCTAACGTGGCAAACGCCATCTTAGACCGCCCAGAAGATATGCTTGGGGGAACATCACATACATGAAAACCCCATTTGGAAACCCCTTTCGCGTCAAATAACGTGAAAGAGACCCAGAGGTTACATATACGACAACACATCTTTGGAACTCCTTGGTTGCCTTCACATCCAAGTAAGCCCAAGGGGACCCGAAACATACATCTCCGGCGGGAGGCCTAACGTGGCAAACGCCATCTTAGACCGCCCAGAAGATATGCTTGGGGTGACGTCACAATATTTACTTAATTAAGGATGATATATTCAATGAAACGATGATGGAATTTGTGATGTAATGATGTGGGACGGCACAAGACAGCACAAACATGAAACGACGGGGCGGATTTTCTACGGCCAACCAACCAATCAAAAGCAACCCAATTAAATTAACCCGGTTGCATGATTGTGAACAAAAGACAACCACACGCCCGGGTTAATGGCATTGGTTAGTTTTGATCGGTCACATTGGCCTTCGAAAGCCCCAGCTTTCTACCTTTCATATGCTATATAAGGTGACTAATACAGCAGCGTTGATTCACGGGTATGTTATTTTATTTCCTTATTACTTATTAATGCTGTTTCACAACATTTAAATGAGACAAATATTTTAAATAAAACATTAAACAAAATAATACAGTTGTTAAATAACAGCGTATATTTAATTGGTTTCATCGTAAAATGATTAATTAATCGTAATATTAATTGAACTTCAAGGGACGTAACTCTGTTTTGAGATTTTATTATTGTACGATTTATCTCCCTTGATATATGAAAATTGTATCCTGTGTGCACGTAGTAGTAATTGAACTTCAAGGGAAGTAACTCTGTCATGCGACTTTATTATTGAACGATTTATCCCCCTTGATATATGAAAATTGTATCCTATGACCATTTTTTTAGACAGAGCAGTTTTAATTATATTTTCTGCAACAAATCGTATTGAAGGCCTACAAATATCAAAATATGTACTGGCGTCATTTATTGATTGAAAGCTTCTCTCTTCATTATTTTCTAAATCAAACGATTTGACCCCCCTAGGGCGTTTTGCATGTTTGCCAGTTCCACCTAATTTTGCATTCCGACTTTGTGAGACGGCTTGAAGATTCACAAGACAATTATCAGTCTTCACGCCATTTATGTGATCAATCACAAATTTGTCTTCGATTAATCCGTTATGACATTCAAAAATAATTCTGTGACAGAGATACTTCTTCCTCCCAGCTGAAAACATCAAATACCCCATATTATTCAGATATCCAACCGGTTCTTTCAGTCTGCGGTGCCTGACAACACCATCACTGGAGGCTTCGTAATTAACAAGTACTGGATGAGGTCTGAAATCTTGGCTCATTTGTATAATAATATTATTTGTCTAATTTATATCTGCTTTAATTATAAACCTCTTGATATAATCTTGAGGGTTTTTTATGATTTTGTCCTTGATTTTATCAAGGACGTTAGGGTCAATGATTCGTTTGTCAAAATAGCGTTTTAGTTCTCTGTATCGTTTGCCGCCGCAACTGAGGCATAATTGTGATTTTTTTCTAACGCCCTCCCCACATCGGAGGCATGGAAGAGGACCTTTTGAACCGTTTCTCACGCTTTGCATATGATACCCACAGAATTCGCTCCTGCATGATTTGTTACACGGGGTTGTTGATCCAATCATAAGCCACTTGCAGTGATTCATTATACTATATTTTTCTATTTAAATACTTGTTTTAATTATAACATGGAGGAGTTCAAGAGATTATCGAAAATTAAACCCTGGTAAAATACTAAATTCAATCTCGATAAGGAGTTCCAAAGATTATCGAAAATTAAACCTTGGAGAAATACTAAATTCAATCTCGATAGAGTCTCTGATACACCAAAACGTCTAATCGGTGATAGAACTATACTGGGTAAAATCAGGCAGTGTTTTAATGAATTCTACCGAGACGGTGCAGCATACTGTTGGTCGACATTTCGAATTATTGATGAAGATGTCAATGTACCCAACATCGATGCTACTATGAACGATGAAAGAGCAGCTGAGATAATTTCACACCTTGGCCCGCCAAGGAGCTGGAAATTCAAGGGTGTAAAATCCAAAGGTGAAATTGCACAGCAATTTCCAATCAAAGATTTTCAACAAAGCAATTCCCATCAGAAGTATTTTTTCAGAATAAAATTCATTATCGAAGTCGAAGGCAAATGGATTATCAGGGATAAATTTGAACCAATCCTCAAAGATAAAAAACTGTCATTGTAAGTAGAGATTCCAAACCAGGAATTCTAACTGGAATTGACAAACCATACTACGAGAGATCTTATCCCGTAACAGCAATTGTTTATGGGATATATCCGTTAAATGATAAACCCGATATTGCAAAACTAGCTCCTATGAAATATTCTAGTTCACTGAATTGTGTAGCAACACGGGTAATGGAACACTTCACAAATGCATCCCGAGGAAATAAACTAACTGATCTGCGACGTAGGAAAATAACCGAATGGGAACTGACAGTGAAACAGCATGGTGCAAAGATTTCTGATATAGCTAAATTAGAAACATCATTAAGATTCCCAATATCAGTAACGACAATAACCGGAGAAGTTTTATACGAACCGAAATATAACAAAAATGGAGCGCCAATACAAATTATTGATCATAACAAACACGCGTGGACACCTGCAGTAACAATATTTCCACGAGAACGAACCGTGAGATATATCCCTAAGGAGTTCGTCGGGGATGTTTTTTATAATGAAAAATTATTTGATGATATTCATGCGTTGTGTAAAGATTATCCTGTGTCAGTGTGGCTACTTAGAAGTGATGAAGATCCCGAAATAGGATTTGATCAATTTGTAAGACCAAATGGTGAATTATATCGCGTTGAAGAGTTAGATACTAGAATGAGAAAAATTGCTAATGATTTTTCATCGGAGAGTTCCCATGAAAAACTATTAACGGATAGTTTTACTATTCCATCAGTGGTAGCTCACTTCGCAAGAGAAAAAAACTCATGGCGTCCAACACGAAGTGATTTCCTCGAAGATGTTAAATTGAGTTGCGTCAAATTTAGTCATGGAGGACTGTGGAATACAAAATACCATCGTGGCGGTATGATTTCAATTGATATATCCGCGTGTTATCCTGGAAGTTTTCTCGGGTATGGAGAATGTAGTAACTATTTTAAACGATTTGGACACCCCACGCATGAAATGACTCGTGTTGCGATTAATGGTCCATTGCCTGATTTTGATTTAACTGGATTCGCTCGTGTGATATCATTCGAATTCGCTACAGGGTTACATCCGTGTAGTTATGTTTGGCTTTGTAGACATATATCTGAAAAGGCCTGGATGCCAATAGTGTTACTACGATATATGATTGATTGTGGTATGCTAATATCGTTGATTGTTTCCGAAGCTATTTTATGCTATCGAGCTCAGAAAGAAGTTTGGCTACCACAACCCGATCTAGATCGTATAATTAGCGAACAGCGAAAACAGTTTCCAGATTTCAATGAAGAACAAATCATGAATTGGTCTAAGAAGTTATTTGAAATTAAAAAAGAACAAGCAAAAGATTTTGGACGAAGAATAATCGGTAAATTTACCCAGGGTGGAAGATACGACAATGCAAAATATTCTTCGCGGTTGATCATAGACAACGCTGAATACGATTTTATTGTAACGGATTTAACGAAACAGGGAAAACTTGTAAATCGTAAAGACGCTTTCCTATCCGATGGAAGACGATTAGGTACAATTGTTACCTATTGTGATGGATATATTAAACAATATACACATTTGAGAAGTTCTATGCTAGCTTATGCTTCTATCAATTTATTTTCGATGATAAATAGATTTCCTAATACCGCAGTTAGAGTAGCCACTGATTCTATTTATATCCACGAGAAATACAAATCAGATGTAGGTAAATTCACAGATCCAGAGGCAAATTGGGGATGTTGGAGATTTAAAAAGGAGACGCTACATGAGTATTGTGAATCGGCAGATGTTACCATGGATGAAAAGTACTTAAAGTGTGATGAGATTCAATCCGAATTTTCTAATGCACCACCGGTATCTGATCCAATATGTAGATACAAGACAGTTTATTTAAACGGTTGTGGTGGGTCAGGAAAGGCAACTCGTGCAATTGAATTATATCGTCGGTCAAACATGATTGTGTTAACACCGACTCACAGACTCGCCAGAGAGATGAAACAACGAGGGGTAAATGCCTGTACTTATCACAGTTTTTTTCGATGGAAGGGTGACAAATGGACTCCTGAGCGTATGGGTGATAAATTCATTCCTGAAATCATCATTTGGGATGAAATATGCACAGTGTCATTAGATGTTTTACAAACATTTCTCGAGTGATCACGGCCAACCACCACCATTTGTCGGTGCATCTCCACATAAATGGCTAAAGGGTTTTGTAGACTACTATGAAGAAATTACCACTGATTATAGATCACTTGATGAAAAATTACGAGAATTTAAGAAACTAATTAGATTGCAACCGGATAGAATCCAATGCGAAATAGCGCGTGAAATAATTTCAGAAACTCCCATGAATGATTTTTGGGAAACATGGAGACCAAACGATTTGATAATTGCAAGTAGAAAAATAGTCAGAGACACACTTCAGATGAAGTTATTTGAAACGCATAAAAAATTATTTGCAACACTTCCAGTACCGTTATGTTATAGGCCATCGGATACACGAAAACAGAACGTTGAAGTTGATATTCCAGGACAGCGTGAAAAACAAATTCTCGTAATAAATGATATTGTGCTGGTTGATATCAGCATCGTTGAAGATGCATTGCGTGCTAATAAATCCCCGTGGACGCTAGGATACGCAGCGACGATACATTCTTCACAGGGATTAACTATATCGGATACAATTGTTTGGATGGTAGATAATCGCATCGAATGGTCGAATTTAGTCTATCTCGCAGTATCCAGAGTACGAAGAATAAATCAGCTTCGAAAAATTGTCCTGACAGAGTCAGGCGATGATGACACCACAATGGATGATGCTAGCATCGTTGATGTTAGCATCATTAATAAAAAAAATCTCCGGTTACAAACAACAAGACAAAAAAAAAACAACGAGAATTTGACATTGATGCTGAATTAATAATTACGCTGAAGCAACAACAGAATAATCACTGCGCGAGTTGCAATTGTATAATGCGTTGGCAGTATTCGGATAAAGATCCTCGCCAATTTACCGTTGACAGAAAAAATAACAGTCTCGGTCATGTCAGAAACAATGTGATGTTGACTTGTCTTGAGTGCAACAGACGCAACGGCGCTAGTTAAGACCATGCGGTGGCAATTGAGTATCGTCAGGAATCACTTGTAATTGTTCACGTGTAAAACCCCGCTGAGGGGCAGTTGAATCCAATTTATAGATTGGAGGTCTACCAGTTGATCGTGTTATAGTAGATATCTTGTGTGCAGTAACACTCCAAATAGGATCAGTAGCCCTTTTTCTGCCACCTTCAAGCTCTCCTGGTTCGTATAAATATCTCAAGGTGACAATACTACCAAGAATTGGCTGAGAAACGCTATCCCGCTGTGGTTGTGGTATATAATTTTTTTTATTGCGTTGTTAGGTTTCATATTGATTGCTCTGGCAATCTCGTTATTTAGCGCTGCAACTACCCCTGGTAACCTTTTGACCCATTCACGGGATCTTTTATCCTGAATAAACTCCTTCGCGTATTGATATCCAAATAACCGTTCAGCAAGAGTCCGATTAAATCGTTCAACAATTGCCTGATCGCGATGTAGTGCAGTATGCCCTCGTCTGATGGTGACATTGTGATGTTTCATCGCTGATAAAACAGCGCCTTGAAATTCCTTGCCAGGATCAACTTGTAATAGATTTGGCCAACGCAGAGGACCCTTTCGATAAATCCTTTCAAATGCAGAAGCTACTTCAGTAGCTGACTTTGTTTTTAACGGCTCTGCTTGTTTGTATCGACTCGCAACATCAACTACGGTTAGCGCGTATTTGTAACCGTTGTCATGTGGTAAAAACAATAAATCAGCTTGATGAACTTCATTGGGTCCGGTAACATCAAAATGCGAGAAATTGATTTGTTTAGGACGCGGTAGATAAATTTGCCATATAGCCTGTTTGGATAACCAATTAGCCGCAGTGGCCTTTTTCACTTTTGCGGCGCTGGCGAGTTTACTGATTGCTGCTTTACCCTTCCAGTATCCTCTCGAAGAATAATA
The DNA here is from genome assembly GCA_030141615.1 of Unio pictorum. Lineage (NCBI taxonomy): Eukaryota > Metazoa > Mollusca > Bivalvia > Unionida > Unionidae > Unio > Unio pictorum. Next base: position 9,442,896 of record JARLTB010000043.1, on the reverse strand, counting down.
AATAGATTCCATATTATTAATTACCAGCGCCCATCATCAATTTGCCTTTCATAACCGATTTTACCAACCACGAAGCCAATTTTTCTTTCAAAGATTTATCAGGAATAGCATTTAACGCATGAATTAATTTCACATCTGCGCGATGCCTGTTTTGCAGATTGCTGCTTTTATATGCAACATCATGAGCATGACACGCCTTATCAATGGCGTTTATCGGATACTCGCCGGGTCGGGGCTGATTTTGATCATCAAGTCTGATATCTAATCGTGTTCCGGGGCCACAGTAGCTATATCCTGGAAGGTGCTTTTCTCAGGGGTACTTTGCCCATGGGGTTCCAGGGAGGTTTGCAAATTTGGCTGCGATATCACCTCCTCGTTTTTTTTTAAAACATCTCCGAATTGTAAAATCTTTGATTTTGTAGAAACAAATCTAAATTTTTTTATACCACATGTTGCACATCTACCAGAAAGCGCTGATCGGTTATTTTTAGTTGTAATCGTCGTCAAGTCATCTGTGCCAGTACGCGTTTTACACTTCACACAATATAGATCCATAATTTATGTATAAGGATATGGATATAATTGATTTTTCAGCGACTAAAGCAAGAGAACCGGTTAAGCATCATGCAGCGCTACCAAACTCTATCCGGATGATTATAATCGGGCCATCTGGATCCGGCAAGACGCAATTTTTGCTCAATTTAATAATGAGATGGATGAAGTGGGATAAGTTGTATTTAATTGCCCCTAGGGTAGATGATCAACGATGTTATGAAGTGTTAAAGGATTTGAATGAAAACGCTTCAGAGATCGCCGGTGAGGGTATTGTTGAATTTATAACCGATATTGACGAGGCACCATCAGTAGAAGATCTTGATGGAAGTATTAACAATTTAGTCGTATACGATGATGTAATGTTAGATAAACAGAAAAATCCTGCTAGAATATTTTCCAGAGGCAGGCATAAAAACACCGACGTGATATATGTCACTCAACGCTACACTCAGATTCCAAAAGTGATAAGAGATAACTGTAATATTCTTGCTGTATTCAACGGCGTTGATACACATACGCTACGAAATATTTGGCAAACTTGGTGCTGCGGTGATATGGATCATAATCGATTTAGAAATTTCTTTAGTAATGCTCAGTCAACCCCGTACGGATTTGTAACAATAAATTTACATGACCCTCGGACACGATATCGTATCGGACTTGATCAAATATTTGGTTGAAATCATTTATTTTTTTTGCTAACCAGAACTGAAAGTTCCAGCAGCAGAGAGGGTGAACGCCAACGACAATGGCGTATATAAGGAAATCTTATTTTATCGAATAGACGCCATTTTTTACTATTTGGTAGAAGCCTCAAATTTCCAAATCGACGCTCGGAAAGTTGTAGGGTTCACCCTCTCTGCTGCTCATACATTACATTACATTGTTGGTCCCGCACATACATTTCTTACATTACATTACATTTTATTTCCGGCACATACATTTCATTACATTTTCGGTCCGGCACATACATTACATTACATTTTCGGTCCCGCACATACATTACATACATTACATTAGATATTTTCGGTCCCAAACATACATTACATACATTACAATACTTTCTCGATCCCGCACATACATACAAACATTACATACATTACATTACATTTTTGATCCCGCACATACATTGCATACATTACATTATATTTTCGGTACAGCACATACATTACATACATTACATTACATTGTCGGTCCCGCACATACATACAAACATTACATACATTACATTACATTGTTGGTCCCGCACATACATTACATACGTTACATTACATTTTCGTTACAGCACATACCTTACATACATTACATTAGAATTCTTACTGGACTTGGAAAAAGGTAAGTTGTTTATTAATAACGTTAATGTAATTGAAAATTGAACATTACTACTCAACAACGCTAACAGTGCCTTTCTGCAAAAATTGATAACATCACAACATATCATTATGATCCCATTTTACCCTTCACATACAGTAACTTCATACACAAACAACATCACGAAAGCGAATTTTATTTACACATTTTCAACTGCACGGCTCGATATGAAATTGTTATGACCACACGCCCCATCCTAAATGTCCATTATTTAAGGCAGCATGCTTGCGTCGAGCACCTGTGGGTGTGCATTTGGCAGGAGTTCAATGATGGTCGTAATATCAAGTGACTAAATCGTCGTTAATCAAATAATTTCTTGAGACTGTCATTGGTCCAATATAACTGCGGTACCATCACATGACTAGTCTACTAACTACAAAAGACTGTCTTGAACGTAACCTTTCATAAGTCTGCGGCGACCGTGCCAACGATTTGAATCATCCCCCCACCCAGGCGCTCAACGCCATTATGCGCATTGGAATGAAGTTAGCCACTGGGTGGAGCCTTAGAGCTGCCGAGAGGAGAACTACGCTACTTTTGGTATGGGATAACGACGACAAAGAAGATAGAGGGAATCTGAGTTACAGCAGAAGTAGGGGAAAACGACGGCAGTGGAGAATGACCCAGCCAGATCGAGAAGACACCACACCCCCAACACCACGTGTCACTGAGAAACCAGCGGATAGGGGAATGGGCTGCATACATGTGGTAATTATTTTATTGCACCTAGGCAGACCAAATACTATTATTATCTCAACAACGCCAATAATATAGTAAGTGACGAGATTATCTCGACACCGCCAATAATATAGCAAGTGATGGGATTATCTCAACAACGCCAGTACTATAGTAAGGGGTGAGATTATCTCGACAATGCCAATAATATAGTTAGGGGTGATATTATCTCTAAGAATTCTAACCGATTTCTAAATCACTCCAGCTTTAAAATACAGTAACTTAACCTGTCTGTTCAGAGAGAGAAAGAGAGAAATAGAATGACTAAATAAAGAATATAGTTTATCAAATATATAAATAAGCCGATAAAATAGTAAAGAGATCATACACACAAATGTTTTGTTTTACTATTTTAACAAAGATAATGCTGTCAAATTAATAGAAGACCTTGTAGACGCATGACTACTGTTAAACCCTTTCAAATTACCTTGTTTGTTCGCTTTTCTATGCTCACAATTACTGTGAAAAGTCCTTGACAATTTCATTTGTTTATTTTTGTATCCATGGAAAAGATGAAAATTTTCATGAACTCTATCCATCGTTTTTTTTTTCTTTCTAGGACACGGATATCCTAATTTCCGAAGATTTATTCAGTTTTCTTTTCTCTCTTGAACGAAACGATCAATAAACTGAAGAACATTTTTGTCAAAGAAATAAAGAGTTTCATGTTCCCGTTATACACAAGTAAAATACTCATCTTATCTGCCAATCATCATCATCATCATCATCATCATCATCATCATCTTTGCACGACAATTGTTTCACAAATTAAGGAAATTAATTTATTAGTATCATCCCAGAAAATAATATAAAGGATTAAACGAAGAATTTTGATTAAGAACTGTTCATGTCATTGCTTAAGATTATGGCCAGAGAGAGAGAGAGAGAGAGAGAGAGAGAGAGAGAGAGAGAGAGAGAGAGAGAGAGAGAGAGAGAGAGAGAGAGAGAGAGAAAGATGTTTATGAGTATGTGAGCATGACGTAAATTGATGCAGTTTAAGGTAAGTTTTTGACAATAAAGTAAACAACAAAACATTATGCAGTCATTCAGTCGCCCCCTGTTGACACATTGGAACTTGATGAGAGCGCACTCGGGGCTTGTTTGTTTTGAATACTTTCAACGAGTTGAAAAATAACATTTTTTGAGAGAAAAGTAAGAGAGAATCTCCAAGTATCGCCTGAGTGATGAAATATTTAACGATGTAGTGAAAATCTTTCCGATAAAATACACCAGGAATATTTACACATTTTCTGGTGTATAATTATTCATTTCTTACCGTGTCCCCGTTCAAATCCACCATTTAATCTTACTGCAACCTGGTATATCTATCAGTCTAAAGCCATTATTCCCATTTTTTGTACACTGAAAATAATGTACAGTAAATGTTCAGTATAAGTTTATATCGGGGAATCGAATATAAACTTGCTGCTTGAAATGTTGTAATGTTAGCTTTGTAAATAGTCTTTTGCTTCATAAACTTTTGCAGGTTATAACTTTTTGACTTGTATTATTTGTTCTACATATTTCTGCTGTCGATTTTAACTGCGACGAAACGGTCTAAATATAATTAATGCAAAACAGTCCAACATTTTAAGGAGTTCTTAATCCATTCATGCTTTTGTTACGTCTTCATGCTTTTTCCCGTCACCTTATTCAGATAAAATGAAATTAGAATATGAAATTCTGGACGAAGATCCCTCGGGATCTGTTGACCCGTTTATATTCAGTTCACACACAAACACAAACACACACACACATGCATATATATATATATATATATATATATATATATATATATATATATATATATATATATATATATATATATATATATATATATATATATATATATATATATATACTTGACAATATCTGTGTTTGATGTTCTCAGTATCATACTATAGCACAAATATTATTCCTTTTATTTCTACTGTTTTGGCTTTTGTTTATTTTGTCAAAATTACTTTAATCGAGGTCAATTATTTATAATTATTTCAAAACATATTTAGCCTCTTGAAATACGATTTGTGGTTGCATTAAAGAATTTTTTTTTAAACATTGTACATGCGTGTCTATAATTGACTGTGTACACTAGAAACAAAACTACGCTTTTTCCCAAATATTCCAGAAATATTATAGCCAATGATATTTTAAAGTGCCCTTAAAACCAACAAAAACAAAACAAAGACATAACAATGTCTGCACCGGTAATACAATCATCGTAAGAACATCTTGTTTCTGAAAAGGAGATTTGTGATGATATTTCTTATTTATGCGCACGGTTAGAATGGCAAATGTGTGATATCCTGACTACTTTAGTACAAGTTCATAGTTTCCTTTCGTGATACTTGCCATATAGTGTCCATACAAAGAGATGCCCAAAAGAGACAGGAGAAAACATGATAATAACGATTCGTATTGCTGATCAAAATCTCGGAGAAAGTATAAATGTGTATCGTTTGTTTGAAACATTGCTCTTATTTCCACTTGTCATTACACATTTATCTCACCGAGAAGAAAAAATTATTTTTAAAATTTTCTTTCAATAGAGAACACATATGAAAGGCTAGCATTGTTCTCGGTGCATTTGAAATCGCTGTACACTCTGAGATGTGCTGCTTTTCATGCGCCAATGATTCGTACACTCGTAGTCAATATTCTCACAGCTGCTTGATTATATCTGTCGCTTGTGATTAAAATTCATTCTGATGCCGTCTTATCCTCGGTTTTGCAAGTAGATTTCTGTTATTTCAGTTCAAACAAAGATGTACTTTAAGTAATTTAACAAATAACGAACGATGATATCATAGTCGAGATATTAGCAAAAACGTTTATAACCTTATGTTTATAGGCAAAATATCCAAAAATATCACATAAAGACAAACTACTTTCGTATTTTATAAAATCTTTTTAAGACCCATGTGCAAATTCTAATCATACTTTTTAATATGTAGGCCAGGGTATAACTGTACGAGTGATAAATGATTTAATTACAAGGTATATGATATAATTAAATTGATGCAAACAAGTCAGTTAGAACGATGGTGGTTGTGGATTTTTTTTTTTTTGCATCAGCAGAATTTGTTTATTAAACTAAACTCCAGATCAAAATGTTTCCGATTTTCAGTTTGTGTCTTCTTTGTTATATCAATTGCCCACATTTGATGGATTCATCTTAAAGTGGTGCTGAAGTATGACGAAAGTACAGGAACTATTAAATGGAAATCTAGCCTCAAATAACAGCAAGATTTCACCAAACTCTCATAACAAGACATTATTTTGTTTTAAAAATTTCAGCCGAGCTAAACAAATTATCTGCATATAACTCTGCAGTTGAGTGCTGGGTGTTTGCTGTTATTCCACATCTGTGTGAAACTCCTGAGGTAATGAAGTACCAGCCCCTCCCAATATCCCAAGAACTTTTCCCTGGGATGAGTGAGTTGTAAAGAGTTACTCATCCTTGTCATCAATATACTCAACAAAGTTCACTTCTCCAATACACTTGTACTAAAGAACTATGGGTACCTGATGCAAGCTGGATACTAAATTGGGTAAAAACCATGAAAATATTAATAAATGGCTTCTTATAAAGAAATATAATAACACAAAAGGTTTGTAACTTTGAGAAATTGGAGTTTCACATTTGCAACCAAACCTTTCAGCATTCTAAGTGTCATAATTTTTCTTTTCAAGGAGCTTTCACAAATCTTCATGAGTAAAATATGGAAGAAGTTTATCATAATTGTTTGATTTCATCTGGTATGACACTGCTACACTGCCAGGACACTGCTACACTTGTAACAGATGCAATATTTGATACCAAACGTTATATATATATTTTTTTAAGTTTCATCTATCGACGCCATAAAGTTTTCTATCCAGTCTCGTCAAATTTTTCTATTACGTGGTTAATGAGAAGTCGTTTAATGTTATTTGTTTATTTTTCTATTAGATATAGTTGCAGTATTTGACGTCAGATCTCTATTACTTGAACAACAACACCCTAGAGTGCATTCTTTCAACAGTCTTTCAGAAGAAGTTGTTGAAATATATATTATACGGTCAGCACCAAACTATTGTAATTCGAGTTTGTCCCAAACACTAGATAACAACTTCAATTACCATACACACCCGCACAGAATCAAAATCTAGCCTAATTGAGTAAAACATCCAGGTGCCCGCCCCATTTTTAAATTTAGCAAATATTCCACCTATAAACATTGATCTTGATACGCCTCTGAATAATGATGCACTACTATTTTACATACACTATTGTCATTATTATTATTTTTATTATTATTATTATTATTAGTAGTAGTAGTAGTAGTAGTAGTAGTAGTAGTAGTAGTAGTGGTGGTGGTGGTAGTAGTTGTAGTAGTAACAACTAACGTGCTGATATAGTTGCGACAAGTTTCTTTTCTTTTAATTGTTTTCTGTTTCTATGAATTAATAGATTGGAAATACAATGCTCTGTAATAAAAACTAGTTGTTAAAATGCATTACAAAATGTCCGTATGCAAAGAAAAGTGTTATATTTAACAGGAAGCTTACAATTCCCTTGTATTTTGTATCTCCAGAGTTAAACAGGACATATGATAGTTGATATTATGAGGGTTAATAGGATTTATATCAACAGGTTGTGTAAGCGGATAGGGGAATTGGCTGCATACATGTGGTAATTTTTTTATTGCACCTAGGCAGACCAAATACTATTATTATCTCAACAACGCCAATAATATAGTAAGGGGCGAGATTATCTCGACACCGCCAATAATATAGCAAGTGATGGGATTATCTCAACAACGCCAGTACTATAGTAAGGGGTGAGATTATCTCGACAATGCCAATAATATAGTTAGGGGTGATATTATCTCTAAGAATTCTAACCGATTTCTAAATCACTCCAGCTTTAAAATACAGTAACTTAACCTGTCTGTTCAGAGAGAGAAAGAGAGAAATAGAATGACTAAATAAAGAATATAGTTTATCAAATATATAAATAAGCCGATAAAATAGTAAAGAGATCATACACACAAATGTTTTGTTTTACTATTTTAACAAAGATAATGCTGTCAAATTAATAGAAGACCTTGTAGACGCATGACTACTGTTAAACCCTTTCAAATTACCTTGTTTGTTTGCTTTTCTATGCTCACAATTACTGTGAAAAGTCCTTGACAATTTCATTTGTTTATTTTTGTATCCATGGAAAAGATGAAAATTTTCATGAACTCTATCCATCGTTTTTTGTTTTCTTTCTAGGACACGGATATCCTAATTTCCGAAGATTTATTCAGTTTTTCTTTTCTCTCTTGAACGAAACGATCAATAAACTGAAGAACATTTTTGTCAAAGAAATAAAGAGTTTCATGTTCCCGTAATACACAAGTAAAATACTCATCTTATCTGCCAATTATCATCATCATCATCATCATCATCTTTGCATGACAATTGTTTCACAGATTAAGGAAATTAATTTATTAGTATCATCCCAGAGAATAATATAAAGGATTAAACGAAGAATTTTGATTAAGAACTGTTCATGTCATTGCTTAAGATTATGGCCAGAGAGAGAGAGAGAGAGAGAGAGAGAGAGAGAGAGAGAGAGAGAGAGAGAGAGAAAGATGTTTATGAGTATGTGAGCATGACGTAAATTGATGCAGTTTAAGGTAAGTTTTTGACAATAAAGTAAACAACAAAACATTATGCAGTCATTCAGTCGCCCCCTGTTGACACATTGGAACTTGATGAGAGCGCACTCGGGGCTTGTTTGTTTTGAATACTTTCAACGAGTTGAAAAATAACATTTTTTGAGAGAAAAGTAAGAGAGAATCTCCAAGTATCGCCTGAGTGATGAAATATTTAACGATGTAGTGAAAATCTTTCCGATAAAATACACCAGGAATATTTACACATTTTCTGGTGTATAATTATTCATTTCTTACCGTGTCCCCGTTCAAATCCACCATTTAATCTTACTGCAACCTGGTATATCTATCAGTCTAAAGCCATTATTCCCATTTTTTGTACACTGAAAATAATGTACAGTAAATGTTCAGTATAAGTTTATATCGGGGAATCGAATATAAACTTGCTGCTTGAAATGTTGTAATGTTAGCTTTGTAAATAGTCTTTTGCTTCATAAACTTTTGCAGGTTATAACTTTTTGACTTGTATTATTTGTGCTACATATTTCTGCTGTCGATTTTAACTGCGACGAAACGGTCTAAATATAATTAATGCAAAACAGTCCAACATTTTAAGGAGTTCTTAATCCATTCATGCTTTTGTTACGTCTTCATGCTTTTTCCCGTCACCTTATTCAGATAAAATGAAATTAGAATATGAAATTCTGGACGAAGATCCCTCGGGATCTGTTGACCCGTTTATATTCAGTTCACACACAAACACAAACACACACACACATGCATATATATATATATATATATATATATATATATATATATATATATATATATATATATATATATATATACTTGACAATATCTGTGTTTGATGTTCTCAGTATCATACTATAGCACAAATATTATTCCTTTTATTTCTACTGTTTTGGCTTTTGTTTATTTTGTCAAAATTACTTTAATCGAGGTCAATTATTTATAATTATTTCAAAACATATTTAGCCTCTTGAAATACGATTTGTGGTTGCATTAAAGAATTTTTTTTTAAACATTGTACATGCGTGTCTATAATTGACTGTGTACACTAGAAACAAAACTACGCTTTTTCCCAAATATTCCAGAAATATTATAGCCAATGATATTTTAAAGTGCCCTTAAAACCAACAAAAACAAAACAAAGACATAACAATGTCTGCACCGGTAATACAATCATCGTAAGAACATCTTGTTTCTGAAAAGGAGATTTGTGATGATATTTCTTATTTATGCGCACGGTTAGAATGGCAAATGTGTGATATCCTGACTACTTTAGTACAAGTTCATAGTTTCCTTTCGTGATACTTGCCATATAGTGTCCATACAAAGAGATGCCCAAAAGAGACAGGAGAAAACATGATAATAACGATTCGTATTGCTGATCAAAATCTCAGAGAAAGTATAAATGTGTATCGTTTGTTTGAAACATTGCTCTTATTTCCACTTGTCATTACACATTTATCTCACTGAGAAGAAAAAATTATTTTTAAAATTTTCTTTCAATAGAGAACACATATGAAAGGCTAGCATTGTTCTCGGTGCATTTGAAATCGCTGTACACTCTGAGATGTGCTGCTTTTCATGCGCCAATGATTCGTACACTCGTAGTCAATATTCTCACAGCTGCTTGATTATATCTGTCGCTTGTGATTAAAATTCATTCTGATGCCGTCTTATCCTCGGTTTTGCAAGTAGATTTCTGTTATTTCAGTTCGAACAAAGATGTACTTTAAGTAATTTAACAAATAACGAACGATGATATCATAGTCGAGATATTAGCAAAAACGTTTATAACCTTATGTTTATAGGCAAAATGTCCAAAAATATCACATAAAGACAAACTACTTTCGTATTTTATAAAATCTTTTTAAGACCCATGTGCAAATTCTAATCATACTTTTTAATATGTATGCCAGGGTATAACTGTACGAGTGATAAATGATTTAATTACAAGGTATATGATATAATTAAATTGATGCAAACAAGTCAGTTAGAACGATGGTGGTTGTGGATTTTTTTTTTTTTTGCATCAGTAGAATTTGTTTATTAAACTAAACTCCAGATCAAAATGTTTCCGATTTTCAGTCTGTGTCATCTTTGTTATATCAATTGCCCACATTTGATGGATTCATCTTAAAGTGGTGCTGAAGTATGACGAAAGTACAGGAACTATTAAATGGAAATCTAGCCTCAAATAACAGCAAGATTTCACCAAACTCTCATAACAAGACATTATTTTGTTTTAAAAATTTCAGCCGAGCTAAACAAATTATCTCCATATAACTCTGTAGTTGAGTGCTGGGTGTTTGCTGTTATTCCACATCTGTCTGAAACTCCTGAGGTAATGAAGTACCAGCCCCTCCCAATATCCCAATAACTTTTCCCTGGGATGAGTGAGTTGTAAGAGTTACTCATCCTTGTCATCAATATACTCAACAAAGTTCACTTCTCCAATACACTTGTACTAAAGAACTATGGGTACCTGATGCAAGCTGGATACTAAATTGGGTAAAAACCATGAAAATATTAATAAATGGCTTCTTATAAAGAAATATAATAACACAAAAGGTTTGTAACTTTGAGAAATTGGAGTTTCACATTTGCAACCAAACCTTTCAGCATTCTAAGTGTCATAATTTTTCTTTTCAAGGAGCTTTCACAAATCTTCATGAGTAAAATATGGAAGAAGTTTATCATAATTGTTTGATTTCATCTGATATGACACTGCTACACTGCCAGGACACTGCTACACTTGTAACAGATGCAATATTTGATACCAAACGTTATATATAATTTTTTTAAAGTTTCATCTATCGACGCCATAAAGTTTTCTATCCAGTCTCGTCAAATTTTTCTATTACGTGGTTAATGAGAAGTAGTTTAATGTTATTTGTTTCTTTTTCTATTAGATATAGTTGCAGTATTTGACGTCAGATCTCTATTACTTGAACAACAACACCCTAGAGTGCATTCTTTCAACAGTCTTTCAGAAGAAGTTGTTGAAATATATATTAAACGGTCAGCACCAAACTATTGTAATTCGAGTTTGTCCCAAACACTAGATAACAACTTCAATTACCATACACACCCGCACAGAATCCAAATCTAGCCTAATTGAGTAAAACATCCAGGTGCCCGCCCCTTTTTTAAATTTGGCAAATATTCCACCTATAAACATTGATCTTAATACGCCTCTGAATAATGATGCACTACTATTTTACATACACTATTGTCATTATTATTATTTTTATTATTATTATTAATATTATTATTAGTAGTAGTAGTAGTAGTAGTAGTAGTAGTAGTGGTGGTGGTGGTGGTGGTGGTGGTGGTGGTGGTGGTAGTAGTAGTAGTAGTAGTTGTAGTAGTAGTAGTAGTGGTGGTGGTGGTGGTAGTTGTAGTAGTAGTAGTAGTAGTAACAACTAACGTGCTGATATAGTTGCGACAAGTTTCTTTTCTTTTAATTGTTTTCTGTTTCCATGAATTAAAAGATTGGAAATACAATGCTCTGTAATAAAAACTAGTTGTTAAAATGCATTACAAAATGTCCGTATGCAAAGAAAAGTGTTATATTTAACAGGAAGCTTACAATTCCCTTGTATTTTGTATCTCCAGAGTTAAACAGGACATATGATAGTTGATATTATGAGGGTTAATAGGATTTATATCAACAGGTTGTGTAAGCGGATAGGGGAATTGGCTGCATACATGTGGTAATTATTTTATTGCACCTAGGCAGACCAAATACTATTATTATCTCAACAACGCCAATAATATAGTAAGGGGCGAGATTATCTCGACACCGCCAATAATATAGCAAGTGATGGGATTATCTCAACAACGCCAGTACTATAGTAAGGGGTGAGATTATCTCGACAATGCCAATAATATAGTTAGGGGTGATATTATCTCTAAGAATTCTAACCGATTTCTAAATCACTCCAGCTTTAAAATACAGTAACTTAACCTGTCTGTTCAGAGAGAGAAAGAGAGAAATAGAATGACTAAATAAAGAATATAGTTTATCAAATATATAAATAAGCCGATAAAATAGTAAAGAGATCATACACACAAATGTTTTGTTTTACTATTTTAACAAAGATAATGCTGTCAAAATTAATAGAAGACCTTGTAGACGCATGACTACTGTTAAACCCTTTCAAATTACCTTGTTTGTTCGCTTTTCTATGCTCACAATTACTGTGAAAAGACCTTGACAATTTCATTTGTTTATTTTTGTATCCATGGAAAAGATGAAAATTTTCATGAACTCTATCCATCGTTTTTTTTTTTTTCTTTCTAGGACACGGATATCCTAATTTCCGAAGATTTATTCAGTTTTCTTTTCTCTCTTGAACGAAACGATCAATAAACTGAAGAACATTTTTGTCAAAGAAATAAAGAGTTTCATGTTCCCGTAAAACACAAGTAAAATACTCATCTTATCATCATCATCATCATCATCATCATCATCACCATCATCATCATCATCATCTTTGCACGACAATTGTTTCACAAATTAAGGAAATTAATTTATTAGTATCATCCCAGAAAATAATATAAAGGATTAAACGAAGAATTTTGATTAAGAACTGTTCATGTCATTGCTTAAGATTATGGCCAGAGAGAGAGAGAGAGAGAGAGAGAGAGAGAGAGAGAGAGAGAGAGAGGAAGAGAGAGACAGAGACAGAGAGAGAGAGAGAGAGAGAGAGAGAGAGAGAGAGAGAGAGAGAGAGAGAGAGAGATGTCGATGAGTATGTGAGCATGACGTAAATTGATGCAGTTTAAGGTAAGTTTTTGACAATAAAGTAAACAACAAAACATTTTGCAGTCATTCAGTCGACCCTGTTGACACATTGGAACTTGATGAGAGCACACTCGGGGCTTGTTTGTTTTGAATACTTTCAACGAGTTGAAAAATAACATTTTTTGAGAGAAAAGTAAGAGAGAATCTCCAAGTATCGCCTGAGTGATGAAATATTTAACGATGTAGTGAAAATCTTTCCGATAAAATACACCAGGAATATTTACACATTTTCTGGTGTATAATTATTCATTTCGTACCACGTCCCCGTTCAAATCCACCATTTAATCTTACTGCAACCTGGTATATCTATCAGTCTAAAGCCATTATTCCCATTTTTTGTACACTGAAAATAATGTACAGTAAATGTTCAGTATAAGTTTATATCGGGGAATCGAATATAAACTTGCTGCTTGAAATGTTGTAATGTTAGCTTTGTAAATAGTCTTTTGCTTCATAAACTTTTGCAGGTTATAACTTTTTGACTTGTATTATTTGTGCTACATATTTCTGCTGTCGATTTTAACTGCGACGAAACGGTCTAAATATAATTAATGCAAAACAGTCCAACATTTTAAGGAGTTCTTAATCCATTCATGCTTTTGTTACGTCTTCATGCTTTTTCCCGTCACCTTATTTAGATAAAATGTCTTTAGAATATGAAATTCAGGACGAAGATCCCTCGGGATTTGTTGACCCGTTTATATTCAGTTCACACACAAACACAAACACACACACCACACACACATGCATATATATATATATATATATATATATATATATATATATATATATATATATATATATATATACTTGACAATATCTGTGTTTGATGTTCTCAGTATCATACTATAGCACAAATATTATTCCTTTTATTTCTACTGTTTTGGCTTTTGTTTATTTTGTCAAAATTACTTTAATCGAGGTCAATTATTTATAATTATTTCAAAACATATTTAGCCTCTTGAAATACTATTTGTGGTTGCATTAAAGAATTTTGTTTTAAACATTGTACATGCGTGTCTATAATTGACTGTGTACACTAGAAACAAAACTACGCTTTTTCCCAAATATTCCAGAAATGTTATAGCCAATGATATTTTAAAGTGCCCTTAAAACCAACAAAAACAAAACAAAGACATAACAATGTCTGCACCGGTAATACAATCATCGTAAGAACATCTTGTTTCTGAAAAGGAGATTTGTGATGATATTTCTTATTTATGCGCATGGTTAGAATGGAAAATGTGTGATATCCTGACTACTTTAGTACAGGTTCATAGTTTCCTTTCGTGATACTTGCCATATAGTGTCCATACAAAGAGATGCCCAAAAGAGACAGGAGAAAACATGATAATAACGATTCGTATTGCTGATCAAAATCTCGGAGAAAGTATAAATGTGTATCGTTTGTTTGAAACATTGCTCTTATTTCCACTTGTCATTACACATTTATCTCACTGAGAAGAAAAAATTATTTTTAAAATTTTCTTTCAATAGAGAACACATATGAAAGGCTAGCATTGTTCTCGGTGCATTTGAAATCGCTGTACACTTTGAGATGTGCTGCTTTTCATGCGCCAATGATTCGTACACTCGTAGTCAATATTCTCACAGCTGCTTGATTATATCTGTCGCTTGTGATTAAAATTCATTCTGATGCCGTCTTATCCTCGGTTTTGCAAGTAGATTTCTGTTATTTCAGTTCGAACAAAGATGTACTTTAAGTAATTTAACAAATAACGAACGATGATATCATAGTCGAGATATTAGCAAAAACGTTTATAACCTTATGTTTATAGGCAAAATGTCCAAAAATATCACATAAAGGCAAACTACTTTCGTATTTTATAAAATCTTTTTAAGACCCATGTGCAAATTCTAATCATACTTTTTTAATATGTAGGCCAGGGTATAACTGTACGAGTGATAAATGATTTAATTACAAGGTATATGATATAATTAAATTGATGCAAACAAGTCAGTTAGAACGATGGTGGTTGTGGATTTTTTTTTTTTTTGCATCAGCAGAATTTTTTTATTAAACTAAACTCCAGATCAAAATGTTTCCGATTTTCAGTCTGTGTCTTCTTTGTTATATCAATTGCCCACATTTGATGGATTCATCTTAAAGTGGTGCTGAAGTATGACGAAAGTACAGGAACTATTAAATGGAAATCTAGCCTCAAATAACAGCAAGATTTCACCAAACTCTCATAACAAGACATTATTTTGTTTTAAAAATTTCAGCCGAGCTAAACAAATTATCTCCATATAACTCTGTAGTTGAGTGCTGGATGTTTGCTGTCATTCCACATCTGTCTGAAACTCCTGAGGTAATGAAGTACCAGCCCCTCCCAATATCCCAAGAACTTTTCCCTGGGATGAGTGAGTTGTAAGAGTTACTCATCCTTGTCATCAATATACTCAACAAAGTTCACTTCTCCAATACACTTGTACTAAAGAACTATGGGTACCTGATGCAAGCTGGATACTAAATTGGGTAAAAACCATGAAAATATTAATAAATGGCTTCTTATAAAGAAATATAATAACACAAAAGGTTTGTAACTTTGAGAAATTGGAGTTTCACATTTGCAACCAAACCTTTCAGCATTCTAAGTGTCATAATTTTTCTTTTCAAGGAGCTTTCACAAATCTTCATGAGTAAAATATGGAAGAAGTTTATCATAATTGTTTGATTTCATCTGGTATGACACTGCTACACTGCCAGGACACTGCTACACTTGTAACAGATGCAATATTTGATACCAAACGTTATATATAATTTTTTTAAAGTTTCATCTATCGACGCCATAAAGTTTTCTATCCAGTCTCGTCAAATTTTTCTATTACGTGGTTAATGAGAAGTCGTTTAATGTTATTTGTTTCTTTTTCTATTAGATATAGTTGCAGTATTTGACGTCAGATCTCTATTACTTGAACAACAACACCCTAGAGTGCATTCTTTCAACAGTCTTTCAGAAGAAGTTGTTGAAATATATATTATACGGTCAGCACCAAACTATTGTAATTCGAGTTTGTCCCAAACACTAGATAACAACTTCAATTACCATACACACCCGCACAGAATCCAAATCTAGCCTAATTGAGTAAAACATCCAGGTGCCCGCCCCTTTTTTAAATTTAGCAAATATTCCACCTATAAACATTGATCTTAATACGCCTCTGAATAATGATGCACTACTATTTTACATACACTATTGTCATTATTATTATTTTTATTATTATTATTAGTAGTAGTAGTAGTAGTAGTAGTAGTAGTAGTAGTAGTGGTGGTGGTGGTGGTAGTAGTAGTAGTAGTAACAACTAACGTGCTGATATAGTTGCGACAAGTTTCTTTTCTTTTAATTGTTTTCTGTTTCTATGAATTAAAAGATTGGAAGTACAATGCTCTGTAATAAAAACTAGTTGTTAAAATGCATTACAAAATGTCCGTATGCAAAGAAAAGTGTTATATTTAACAGGAAGCTTACAATTCCCTTGTATTTTGTATCTCCAGAGTTAAACAGGACATATGATAGTTGATATTATGAGGGTTAATAGGATTTATATCAACAGGTTGTGTAAGCGGATAGGGGAATTGGCTGCATACATGTGGTAATTATTTTATTGCACCTAGGCAGACCAAATACTATTATTATCTCAACAACGCCAATAATATAGTAAGGGGCGAGATTATCTCGACACCGCCAATAATATAGCAAGTGATGGGATTATCTCAACAACGCCAGTACTATAGTAAGGGGTGAGATTATCTCGACAATGCCAATAATATAGTTAGGGGTGATATTATCTCTAAGAATTCTAACCGATTTCTAAATCACTCCAGCTTTAAAATACAGTAACTTAACCTGTCTGTTCAGAGAGAGAAAGAGAGAAATAGAATGACTAAATAAAGAATATAGTTTATCAAATATATAAATAAGCCGATAAAATAGTAAAGAGATCATACACACAAATGTTTTGTTTTACTATTTTAACAAAGATAATGCTGTCAAATTAATAGAAGACCTTGTAGACGCATGACTACTGTTAAACCCTTTCAAATTACCTTGTTTGTTCGCTTTTCTATGCTCACAATTACTGTGAAAAGTCCTTGACAATTTCATTTGTTTATTTTTGTATCCATGGAAAAGATGAAAATTTTCATGAACTCTATCCATCGTTTCTTTTTTTCTTTCTAGGACACGGATATCCTAATTTCCGAAGATTTATTCAGTTTTCTTTTCTCTCTTGAACGAAACGATCAATAAACTGAAGAACATTTTTGTCAAAGAAAAAAAGAGTTTCATGTTCCCGTAATACACAAGTAAAATACTCATCTTATCTGCCAATCATCATCATCATCATCACCATCATCATCATAATCATCATCATCATCTTTGCACGACAATTATTTCACAAATTAAGTCAATTAATTTATTAGTATCATCCCAGAAAATAATATAAAGGATTAAACGAAGAATTTTGATTAAGAACTGTTCATGTCATTGCTTAAGATTATGGCCAGAGAGAGAGAGAGAGAGAGAGAGAGAGAGAGAGAGAGAGAGATGTTTATGAGTATGTGAGCATGACGTAAATTGATGCAGTTTAAGGTAAGTTTTTGACAATAAAGTAAAAAACAAAACATTATGCAGTCATTCAGTCGCCCCCTGTTGACACATTGGAACTTGATGAGAGCGCACTCGGGGCTTGTTTGTTTTGAATACTTTCAACGAGTTGAAAAATAACATTTTTTGAGAGAAAAGTAAGAGAGAATCTCCAAGTATCGCCTGAGTGATGAAATATTTAACGATGTAGTGAAAATCTTTCCGATAAAATACACCAGGAATATTTACACATTTTCTGGTGTATAATTATTCATTTCGTACCACGTCCCCGTTCAAATCCACCATTTAATCTTACTGCAACCTGGTATATCTATCAGTCTAAAGCCATTATTCCCATTTTTTGTGCTTGAATACAACCTCATGGGAACCTCGTGGCTGGACTTTCCCTCCATAGGTCATCATTGTCAATTCACACGGTGTGATTGTGCAACTTGATATTTCATCTGAGTGGTATAACTCGACTAAACCTTTCTATTAATTCTAGTCACTTTCTTTATTACTTATTGCACTTTTTACCTTTCTCTTACCTTTTTCCTTTTAACTTACTTTTATTTTGTTGCTATTCACTTAAACATCACCTTTTAACATTGCATAACTATTTGTTCTAACATCTTTTCTTTTAATATCATTGCATAGATTAGAATCATTTTTAACATTGCATCATCACTTGTATTAACACTTTTGTTCATTTAGTAGATTGTTTTTGTTTGCGCTTTTGAATAAAAGCGGATTCTCATTGCGTTCGCGCATTTTGCTGAAAATGTCCGGTGCAACATCAAATTTAGAGCAGCTTTTCCGAAAACACTTTCGGTGTGAAGTACAAGAACAAGAAGAGGGTAGAGTCTTAAAAGCCCATAGGGGCCAATGGGTTCAGGCGATAGATTTGTCCCATGTCCCAGCAAATCAGCGCCCTAATGCCCCGACCTTATTAGCATTATTGAGAGCAAGGGGGGTGGACGAAAAATCTACAGAATCTCTGACTTACAACGGGAGGGGAATCTTCTTGTTATATCCTAAGGAACATAGTTTTCTGTTGCCTATGGGGAAAATAGACGTGGGATCACATACAGCAACAATATGCCCAGCCCCACCCATCGATCACTTCTTCGAGCGAAAAACAGTAGACGTATATGTCTCTCAATTTCCTTATGAAATCCCTCTTACAGTGTTCAGAGAAGGATTCGAACAGAGACTAAAAATAAATGTCATGAACGTGCGAAGAGAGACCTTTAAGACCGCGCCCAATGTGAACACGGGTAAAATAATAGTTAAGGTTGACTCGAGGGAAGTTAGAAAGATACCTCAATTTTTCAAAGTTTTTGGGGTAATAGTTAACACATGGTATGCGGGATGCCTTCATTTCAGAAAATGTGACCACTGTCAGAAAACAGGACATGACAAGTGGAATTGTCCACAACCAAGAGCTCAAAGGTTTTCCAACATAGATCCCCAGTCATTACTTACTGACAACAGTAACAATAACAACAATACAAGCACCACTAACAACAACAACAACAACAATAGTCAAAACAATGCTGACATGAATGACACAAACAACACTGAGATGTCAATTTCAATCACATACAATAGACAATCAGTGAAGGGGAGATCTTATGCTGCTGTAACAGAAAGAGGCAGCAAGAGCAATGAAAATGAAAATGAAAATGATCATGACAATGAAAAAGTACATGACATGGAAGGACAAGAGCAAGAGAGCATGTCGGAAGAAGATCTTATCTCCGATACACAGATAAAGGACAAATGGGAATTAGTAAGGAAAAAGAAGAAAAACAACTTCCCAAAAACAAAGAAAATGGAAAAGGCTGAAAAAGAAAAAACAAAGACGAACGAATACAAAGAAAAGAAAATGAAAAAGAAGAAACAAACAGCATGAACACACAAGTACCAACACAAAAACAAGTAGAGAGCAGTCAAAAAAACATTGAAGAACTCCAAACTTCAGAAGAAGAGAAAGAAGATTCAGTAGTAATTAAAGGAAAAAAGAAGAAAAATTTCCTAAAATCAAAGAAAATGGAAAAGATTGAAAAAGGAAAAAACCAACAAGAACGAATACAACGAAAAGACAATGAAAAAGAAGATAAAGAAAGTATGAATACACAAGTACCAACACAAAAACAAGCAGAGAGTAGTCAAGAAGACATTGAAGAATTCCAACACTCAGAAGAAGAGAAAGAAGATTCATTAATAATTGAGGGATTCACCATGGAATTCAGTCAAGAAAAACCATCAACAATGAAAGAAAGAAAGAATGAGCAATATGATGAATACACTGAGATGAATGAAGAGTTGTGGAACATGACTGAATTAGAGAAAAAACAAAAAAATAGAGAAGATATGGAAATAGAAAACGACATTGAATGTAATGAAAAGGAAGAGAAGAATGAGGGAAGAGAAAAAGGAGAAACACAGAAAGAAAATCTCACTGAAGAGGATATGTGGGAAGACGAAAATAACAATGCAGAAATGACGGAAAAAAAACAAACTGGGAAAGATATGGAAAGATGCTATGGAAAATGTGAAGAAAAAACCCAAAAGAAAATCGGCAGCGTCTATCTCCCCTACAATCAGAAAAAGGAAAGATGCTAAAATAGATACGCCAAAAACTACGGAAATAAAGAAATTGATCAGTGAATCAATAAGATCTGCCCCCCCCCCCCCACTGCATTGTCGTCAAATATTACCATTTTCATAACAACAATCACAATCACAACAATCACAAGCAGTCTCACAACAACAACCACAACCACAACAATCACAAACACAATCTGATACCCCACCCAAACAACAATCACAACCACAACAATCACAAACAGTCTCACAACAACAACCACAACCACAACAATCACAAACACAATCTGATACCCCACCCAAACACTAATTTCTTAATACAAACAATATATGAATTAATTTACAAATATCATAACTTCATTTTGAGCATATATGGATAAAGATAAAATATTAAAACTTGCCTCTATCAATGTAAGAGGCTTATCTCTTGAAAAGGCAAAACACCTTGTAACACAAATAACTGATTTTGATATAGTCGCCTTACAAGAGTTACATAATATACATACAAAGACTGTGAATTATGTTGAAGATACTTTAGACACTTTATTTTTGGTACAATATAACCCCTCTGATACTGCTTCAGGAGTGGGTTTTATAATTATAAATAAAATATTACAAAAGAATTGGAAATTAATACAAACTCCAAAAAAGTTAGAAGGTAGAATGATACATATACAACTGGATAAGACAAATTTAATAAATGTTTATGTTCCTTCTAATGAAAAATATAAAAATGATTTCTTTCAAGATTTAGACTATTATATATCATTGTATGCTCAGGTAGAATTGGTGATGTTTGGTGATTTCAATGCATGTATGGAAAAAATAGATAGATCAAGTTTTACAATAAGAAAGCAACAAGATTTAATGTTGACTAAATTTATTACAAACAATAATATTATAGATGCATTTAGATTTCTTCATAAAGATGAAGTTAAGTATACATTTGCTCTTAAAAACACATTAATAAAGTCCAGAATAGATCATTTCTATGTCACACAAAGAAACAAAGAAAATATAATTAAATGTGAAATTTTAGACCACATTTTTGCAGATCATAATACAATTTATCTGGAATATAAAACACAAACCCATATAAAATGGGGAAAAGGATACTGGAAATTGAACTCGAGTGTATTACAATTCAAAGAATTACAATGTGAAATTATAAATGAAATTGAGTCCTTTTATTTTGAAAATATGAAATATTGGGATAACCTAAAAGAAAAACTTAAAAAAATTTGCCAAAAATATTCTAGACTTCAAAGTCAAAATTTTATAATTGTAGAGGATGAGTGTAAAAGAATGTTGGGTAATGACTCTACAACATTAGAACAAAAAGACAAAGTTAATGAAATTTTAGAAAATTTGAAACGTATTAAAAATAATGGTAATAAACAAAGAGCGGGTTTTTATTATGATTTATATGATATAGGTCGAGGTATTTATAGAAGGGAGGAACTTAAGAAAGGAAGTGAGAAGATGATAACAAAATTGAAAATAAATGAGCAAATAACTGAAGATAAGAAAGAAATTATGAAATATATCAGAGAATTTTATCAAAAACTTTATAAAAGTAGTAATATAGATGACAATAAAATAGATAGCTATCTGCAAAATATAGAAATACCAATTATAAAAGATGATGATAAGGACCTTTGTGAAAAACAGATAGAAATCTCAGAGATTGAAAAAGTAATTGATAATCTACCTACTAATAAATCACCTGGATTAGATGGTTTGACTTCCGAATTTTATAAGAAATTTAAAACTCATCTTTTACCAATCTTAAAGAATTTATATAACCAAATTTTCCACAGTGGAATAATGAGTACCTCTATGAGAACAGGAGTGATAACTTTCATATACAAGAAAAAAGGAAACATAACAGAATTGGAAAATTGGAGACCAATCTCATTATTAAATATTGATTATAAAATACTAAGCAAAATTTTGGCCAATAGAATTACTAACATATTGGATGTTATAACTAATAATAACCAAACATGTGGTGCTAAGGGGAGAAAAATCTCTGATAATCTCCTTTCAATCAAAACTGTGATTGATTATATGGAAAACAATAACTTGGGAGGAGCTCTAATTCAATTTGACCAGGAAAAAGCATTTGACAGAATTGAAACAAATTTTATAATTAAAACTATGCAAAAAAATGGATTTGGACCAAACTTCATAAAATGGATCAGAATACTATATAATCAAATTAAATCCAAAATTAACATAAATGGGGCACAAACTACAACCTTTTCTGTCACAAGGTCAGTCAGACAGGGATGTCCTATATCTATGTTACTTTATGTAATTGGTATAGAAACACTAAATATTGCTATCCAAAATGATGATTTGATAAAGGGTGTTACTATCCCAAACTTAAACAATCCTGCTAAAACCTTTCTACATGCAGATGATGTGTCTAACTTTATTACAAGTTATAACTCTTTTGATTGTTTAATTAAACAATTTAAAAACTTTGGAGTGGCGTCAGGGTCTAAACTAAATCAGGAAAAAACTGAAATATTACTAATTGGGAAATGGAAACAAGATACAATTACCAAAACAAAAAATCAAAAAAGAAGTTAAAGTATTAGGAGTGATTTTAGGAAAAAATGATAAAACTAAAAATTTAAAACAAATTATCAATAAGATTCAAAAACATAAAGAAACATGGAACATTAGAGACCTTGCCTTTTTTGAAAAAATACAGATTACAAAAAACTATCTATTTAACTCAATATGGTATGAATTTGATATAATAGATTTTGGCAGATATCATATGAAAAAAATTGAACAATCCATATATGCTTATTTATGGTCAAAAATACATAACATAAAGAAACATTCTTTACAATATAGTAAAGTGATGGGAGGGATTAACATGCCTAATTTAAAATTAAAACAGTCTGCGAATTACTTATATAGATTTAAGTCACTAGATGTCCCACCAATACATGCGTGGCAAGGCATTTACATTTATTGGTTTGGATTATCAATACCTTTAAATAAAAAGGTATATAATAATAATAGATTATTAAGAATATTAAAACCTCCAAATTTCCTACACAGACAAATAACTATCTTAAAAAAATATAAATTCAATGAATTAATATGGAACTTCTCGAAACAAACAGAAATATATGAGGAACTAAAGAAAATTGTTTTACCAAAACATAGGATTGAGAGTATTAAGCCTTATTTAAATTGGTCAATCATTTGGAAAAACTGGTCTCAAATAACAAAATTCTATGACTTTAACATTATGTTTAATTATCTACATGATATATGGTGGACAAGTGAAACTGCTTTTAAAAGGAAACTTATTGCACATACATTAAAATGTAAATTATGTAATCAAGGAATCGACAGTAAGACACATTTAATACTTCATTGTAAAACATTTCAGTCTGAAAGACAGAGATTAATTAATAAAATAAAAGAGATAAATGGAAAGTTTGAAAATAATGATTTATTATATACAAACAATATTAATGATAAAACTTTATATAAAGAAATTGTTAAATATATCATAGAAATTGTCAGACAGAGAAATGTGAAAATAGCAAATATACTTACAAATACATAACGGAGTAATGTTTGTCTTTCATATATTGATGGAAAGAAGAATGAATAATGGTTTTATAGGCAAAATGGATAGCCAATTGGCTTGTTGTAAGACACCATAAATGCATTATACTACTGGATTCATTTGTTGGTTATCAATGCGTGAATGAGTGATGAGAATCCGTTTTGCATTAATTTCAAGAGTAGATATTAGCGATAGTAGTTTTCTATAATATACCGCTTAATCATCCTGGACTCCATGGAAACGGTTAGAAGGTTTACAGTATAACCCACATTATATTAACTTACTCCGCTGGTTGCCTGATATATACATGTAAGGCTAACGCGCCTGAGGCTACAAAGAGACCACGTGAATAAAGACTGCAATGTTACCACGTGACCAGAGGCTACTACGCCTAGTAGTAAAACCACGTGACATCGGAATTCCATTGATAAATTTGTATACACTATACTAAATGAAAACATTGTACTAAAGTCGAGTAACAACATTGAGAACCTTTTAAACAATCCTTCTTCTACTACGCCAACTTAAATGTACTCCATTGAAATCCAAGAAGGAATCAGTGATTATGAATCATATACACTCCGTATAATGGCCACCTGTACATACACAACATCTGGTAAATATCCATTCAAGAAATTAGATACACGGGCTCCAGGTATACCATAAAAAGAAACGGTAACTCCGGATGGTATGTTACAATTGGATAATAAAAATTGATCAGAGCCCAACGGAAAACTATACTATGTCCTACAAACAATAGACGCATTGTCTTGATTATAGTAATGAACGCCACCTATAGATCATATGGAGTTAGGGATGATATCTTTCCTTTCCTTTTCTTTCTATCATTAGTCGAGTTATACGAATAGGAAATTATTACAACATAATAATCACTTATTGGTTTATTATCAACCAATAATAATTTTGTTTCAATAACTGACCCTTACTAATTTAGATCAATATAGAAACTGGGAGTATGGGATGCTTCAAAATAGTCTAAACTAGACTATATGATTAAAGGGAAACAACTGCTATAAATTGGACGTCCTCTAGATCAACGATAAAACACATTACTACTAGACATGGGGTCAAAATGCTACAGCATTTCAAAACTATTAGATAACATATAATACATAAATTATTTAAATATAATACACTTTTCTTATTAAATATATTATTAAATTTTAAATTTTTAAAAAATAAAAGGAGATTTTGGTCAAAAACTCTTTCATTTTCAAATTACACAATAAATTTAAGATAGATCACAACTCTTATGATTTGATCGAGATAGTGCTGTCCATACAACAATATCTTACATCACACATAATAAAAACACAAAAAAAACCCACGCATTATGGACAAATGACTCTGGCAAAGTCAACTGGGAACAGAAAAATAATTATATTATATAAGAAAGGAGCGGAAATCGGCCCTGAGACTTAATAGTCTTAAGGGATGAAAATACGATCCTAAGTTCGAGGGTCAGAGTGGAAAGAAATCTGTATTCACCACAGCCCAGTGGAGAATATATGTCACAGGTCAGCTCTGACTTGTGATAGAGAGTATTATCAGTCTGATTCTCTAGAGGGTTAATGATACTTCTAATTATTTGGTGAACAAAGCAAAGATAAACCGTCATCAAAATTTTATAAAACTTAAAATAAATTAAAAACATACAATAATACACATTATACTCACACTCACGGGTGGACAAGGAATACATTACACCATCGATAAGACACATTTAACGGAAAGACGGTGTACCTCAATCAACTCGAACCAGCTTGTGCTGGGGAGAGTAACGAGGTTCAACACCAACTTATATTAGAAACAACGTCGGACTAGGGAGCCACGCCAGAACCTTTAGTTGAAGCTACACCACCACCAAAGGGGAATGCAAAAAAAAAATACCGGCTAAGTGGAAAGGAAAGTCATTAACCTCTACCCCTAAGCAGTCTCCAAAGGTAGCAATCGACTTGGAAGGAAAGACTTCGAAGTTTCTACATCTTCTGAATAGGAATTCATGCCGGCCAAGAAAACGATCAGAATGCCAAAGAAAACGCAAGAAGAGTTCATGACCAAACTTTGCAATGACTTGGGATTACAAAAGCTACTTGAGGATAAGATAAAGGCCAGTCATTTCATAAACGCCGTCACCTACATAGGATTCCAGTCATTGAAAACATCTCCACCTAGAGCTGCACAATGGAACTTGGACATAACTATTCTGACGCAGTACTACTACAACCTCTTTGAGCAGCGGCCACTCACCCACCTCTTCGATGCGGCGCTGCACTTATCTACCCTGCATGGAGTCTACTTCCCTAGAGCCTACACGGAAGAGGAAAAAAACTGCTGCACGCATCGAAGCATTAAAGGACAGAAGAGGTAGCTTCACCCGAGCTGCTTCTAAGCCCTTTTAATGGCTGCAATATTGCCATTATGCTATTATGAGCTCTCATTTTGTACGAGAACTCCATTCGAACAAGCTCTTTTGAGAAGTCTGACTCCATCAATTTTGAACCCACCGCTCAAAATTTACAAGTTAATTAACCTAACAGTGACAAAACTACACATGTTTTTTTTATACATTTAAGATTCAGTTTGTTAGGGACTTATAATATGTACACTATGTACTAGAAATATTGGTATGTTAGAAGATATGAAAATTCTACAACTTTGTAGAATTTGATTAATTGCACAGGTGGCTTACACAATATTGGTATTTTTGGTCCATTACTGAATTTTGAAATTAGTATGGCTACGGCATTTCATGACTATCGACATCCATGGGCTGGCTTTCCGAGATTTTTTTCTTCTTTTCTACGACCAGAACCTCTCAACATGACGATATGAGAAAACTATTTTACTCTTGTCATTATTTGGTGCCATTGCACCTCTGCTATCTTCAGACTGATTGGTTGACAGGGTTGAGTGTTTTGGGTCTATTCCCACTCACCTGAAGGTGTTACATTCATGTCGATAGTCTCTTAATAGGGTGCCACATGATGATCAAATTAAATAGCACACTATGTGTGCATTAACGCCCGTGGGGATGTGGCACCATTCCTTACCCCACGGGAATAATCAAATAGCCAGCTTTGCTGGCATTAAACAGTGTCGAATGTCCCTTCGTGGACGAGTACACTATAATTAAAATTTTTTCGTTCGTTAGCGTTTCATACCGTGGTATTGCTGATGGTTCACAAGACACAGACACAGGCAAGAGACCTTGTTGCTATGGTGAGTTACATAGTTACTTAGTAATGCATACAAATAATGATGATTTGTGCTTGATTGTTAATGAATTAATGCGCTCATTTAAACTTTGTTATATATGCAAAACTCGTTAATATATTCCACAGCACAGGCTTCAGTTTTTTAAATATAATTTTTAACTAAGTGCTTAGTCATTCTTTTCAAAACTGCAAGGAAAACCTTCAATATTTCAGTATTTGTTGTTTGACATAAATAAAAATATCGACATAAACAGAAAGTATATCTCGAAGCAATTTATATTAATGTCTTAGTCCGAGCATACTGTTTTAATAAGAAAAATCCGGCATTCTCGTTTGAGCGAACGAAATCACGTTAGTGATGAATTTCTGTTGAATATTCCATGTAGAAAAGCCTCTGTACTACAGATGTATATACTTATATCGCCCGATCAACTGGTTGTATTAAACGGCGTGCGAACTCGATATGGAGATTGGAACGAGATTACCGATAGAGTAGACTCCAATATGCCTTACCATAATGCACAGGCAGATCTGAGTCGACTCTACTGGTATAAAATTACTAGCAGTGCGAACAGCGTCACTACCATCCCATAATGCGCATTCAGATCTAGGTCTACGCTGATTGCATTGACCTTTCGTGAAATTGGAATAACATTAGTTCAGTCATTTATTTTTACTAAATTGTCTTGATAAAATAACGTTTACATTTTGTTGGGTCCCTATACACTTTCTACACCGAAGGCTCGCACCATTACATAAAGACCGTCCGCATACAATGTCTTGCGATCTTTAAATTCTTTGTGAGATAAGAATTAACACAAGAGGGGGTAAAGAAATTTAAATGAGCAGTATACGTTATATGCTAAAGTTAAATAGGTCGCAATATGTATTGATAATTTCATAGTAGACCTTGATGACGACCCAATGCTACTGATGCAGATCGAAAAATATATGATTTAGTAACCTATAGAATTATTTCATCGTGGACCAATGTTATTAGCTTTAAATTTTTATTAAATTTTTCGATCCTTTAATGAAATTAGATAAATCAAAAACATTCATATTTGACAAATACAAATTTGTTCACTTAGGTCATTATTTAGGTCACTAAATCATATATATTGCGATCTGCATCAGTAGCATTAGGACGTCATCAAGGTCATACATATGACTGGATTGTGCTCATCCATGGTAACCGGTTTGCACTGTGTCCTATGATACCAACTATCCGTAGTTTCAGACTAACGGCATTCACCAAATGCATCCTTCAGCACTAAATCAAACGCGTTGTAGGACATACGTGTCTTGTGTCCTACATCTGAAAGAAATAACTAGATTATCGCACCGACTACCTTAAGTCTGAGGTTAGTCATACATGTAGTAGCTTTCAGTAAACGATTTTAATACAAATATTATGTGATTCAGATGCAGAGTCGTGATATGAAAAAAGGGAATTAGATCCTGTGTATGTTCATTGCATACACTATCGTCGCATTTGGTTCCATTGTGTGACTTTCTGGAAAATGTTCCGAAAGACCAGGAATATTTCATTGAAAATATGTAAGGAGACTTTCAGAGTTTTCAATCGGATGTGAACGAATGCAAGT
Organism: Unio pictorum; assembly: GCA_030141615.1. Classification (NCBI taxonomy): domain Eukaryota; kingdom Metazoa; phylum Mollusca; class Bivalvia; order Unionida; family Unionidae; genus Unio; species Unio pictorum. Next base: position 9,414,083 of record JARLTB010000043.1, on the reverse strand, counting down.
GTGAAATTGATAAATGCTATATTTAACTAAATGTCAGTAACATTCACAACTTGAATGGTACAGATCAATTTGTATTTAGGCCTATATTTGACCGTTTTGAACTGGTCATTGTGAATGTTTGCATATTTTCTTTCTTTGTTTGTGTGTGGAGATGGCATGTTTATATTATGAAGTTTTAAAAGTGCTAAAAGAAAGGCAAATTTACACAAGTGGGTTGCTACTAATGAACAGCGCATAAAGCTAAACTGAGACCTGTCTGTAATAATATTTTCCTTTAATCTGACTTTGATAAAATTACTTTTCCTGAATTTTGCTTAACGTTAATCCGCTTTTTAAAGTCCGGATCTCTTCATTTTCAAGTGTCGGATGTCTACAGTACTATATTAGGCAATGCATGCACTTCCATAGCTTTGAAAAACCGCTCCGATGGCCTAGTGGTTAGAGAGTCCGCCGCTGTAGAGGGAGGTCGAGGTTTCGATCCCCGTCCGAGTCATACCAAAAACTTACAAAAATGGTACTAACAGTTGCCTTGCTTGACGCTCAGCATTAGAAGGTTAGTGTTAGGACTGCTCGGCAAGGTATCACTATAATGTGACTGTGTGGGACATCATGCTACATGTCTGTAACGAAGTCGAGCTGACACCCTTTGAGACTGGGCAGGGTTTCAAGAAATAACAAACACGTATGTGAGAGACAATGAAAATGTATTACACATTCATACTAATGAGTAGAAAACACGAGAATAACGTAAACAAAAAGGTACCTAATATAAATATAAACAAATAAGTAATTTGGATTTGACTACTATATCCAATTCATGTAGTCAAATACCACTTTATGGAATTCACGTAATCAAACACTGTTGTTACAAAATTAAAGTAGTCAGTCTCTACTGTTAAAAAATTCATGAAGTCAAACACTACTGTCATTATATTCTTGTAGACAAACACAATTGTCATTACAAAATTCATGTAGTCAAACACTGCTGTTGTTACAAAAGTCGTTAAGCTCTACGTTGATATCACTAAATGTGTAGTGTTGACTCTGCCCGCTTTCCGGCACGGTCACACCCATCGTCAAACTTGTACTTATACGTGGGAATTGAACTGGTGGTTTAATATCATAATAGTGCACCAGACGTCCTCATTCATACGCTCAACTGACTACTCATACCCATTGAGCTGAATATGGAAAAGAAACAACTTTCCGAATAGTCTGTTTTAATTGTAACTACTTTAAAATATATTACAGTTACGAATGGGTTAATATAACCCGCATGAAATATGACGACGGAATGGTATGCCATTAAAATAAAAATACGATGCACTAAGACATTAAAACATAGTATTCAACATTAGTCATAGTACCGAGGAGAGAAAATTAACAGGAACATAAAGATGTGTCCATATCCATGTTAATAATCCGAGTCGTATCATATATATATATATATATATATATATATATATATATATATATATATATATATATATATATATATATATATATATATATATATATATATATATAATAATAATAATAATAATAATAATAATGAGGACTTTGTATAGCGCATACTATTAGGAAGCTCTAAGCGTTTTACACCATCAATAATGATATGACTACACTACAGAACAAATGACAAAAACAATGAAATTGGAAAACATAAAAACATGTTGAAAATATATAAGATACAAAACATGATCAGGTCGCTAAAGATTGTCCCTGCAGATCGAAACATGTGAGTCTTAAGAGCACTCTTAAACGGGACCACTGTGTCTTTGTGTCTAATTTCAATGGGCAATTCGTTCAGCAGCAGAGAGGGTAAACCCTACAACCTTGTAGAGGCGTCGATTCGATGATCTGAGGCTTCTACCAAATAGTAAAAAAAATGACGTCTATTCGATAAAATAAGATTTCCTTATATACGCCAACGTCGTTGTCATCCACCCTCTCTGCTGCTGGAACTTTCAGTTCTGGGTTAACCAAATATTTGATCGAGTCCGATACGATATCGTGTTCGAGGATCGTGTAAATTTATTGTTATAAATCCATACGGGGTTGACAGAGCGTTACTAAAGAAATTTTTAAATTGATTGAAATCCATATCAGAGCACCATGTCTGCCAAATATTTCGTAACGTATGTGTATCAACGCCGTTAAACATAGCAAGAATATTACAGTTATCTCTGATCACTTTTGGAATCTGAGTGTATCACGTCGGTGTTTTTATGCCTGCCTCTGGAAAAGATCCTAGCAGGATTTTTTTGATTGTCTAACATCACATCGTCGTATACGACTAAATTATTAATGTTCCCATCAAGGTCATCCACGGATATCAGTTATAAAATCAATGGCGTTCTCACCCTTAATTTCTGATGCATTCTCGTTAAAATCCTTTAACACTTCATAACATCGTTGATCATCTACGCTAGGGGCAATTAAATACAACTTATCCCACTTCATCCATCTCATTATTAAATTGAGTAACAATTGCGTCTTGCCGGATCCAGATGGCCCGATTATAATCATCCGGATAGAGTTTGGTAGCGCTGCATGATGCTTAACTGGTTCTCTTGTTTTCGTCGCTGAAAAATCAATTATATCCATATCTCTATACATAAATTATGGATCTATATTGTGTGAAGTGTAAAACGCGTACTGGCACAGATGACTTGACGACGATTACAACTAGAAATAACCGATCAGCGCTTTCTGGTAAATGCGTGCAATGTGGTATAAAAAAATTTAGATTTATTTCTACAAAATCAAAGATTTTACAATTCGGAGATGTTTTAAAAAAAAACGAGGAGGTGATATCGCAGCCAAATTGGCAAAAATCCCTGGAACCCCATGGGCAAAGTACCCCGGAGAAAAGCACCTTCCAGGATATAGCTACTGTGGCCCCGGAACACGATTAGATATCAGAAAAGATGATCAAAATCAACCCAGATCCGGCGAGTATCCGATAAACGCCATAGATAAGGCGTGTCACGCTCATGATGTTGCATATAAAAGCAGCAATCTGCAACACAGGCATCTCGCAGATGTGAAATTTATTCATGCGTTAAATGCTATTCCTGATAAATCTTTCAAAGAAAAATTGGCTTCGTGGTTGGTAAAATCAGCTATGAAAGGCAAATTGATGATGGGCGCTGGCAATTAATAATATGGAATCTATTTATTATTCTCCAAAAGGATACTGGAGGGGTAACGCTGCAATCAATAAACTCGCCAACGCCGCAAAAGTGAAAAAGTCTACTGCGGCTAATTGGTTATCCAAACAGGCACTATGGCAGATTTATCTACCACCGCCTAAACAAATCAATTTTTCGCATTTTGATGTTACCGGACCCAATGAAGTTCATCAAGCTGATTTATTGTTTTTACCACATGACAACGGTTACAAATACGCGCTAACCGTAGTTGCCGTTGCGAGTCGATACAAACAAGCAGAACCGCTAAAAACAAAGTCATCACCTGAAGTTGCTTCTGCATTTGAAAAGATTTATCGAAAGGGTCCTCTGCGTTGGCCGAATCTGTTACAAGTTGATCCTGGCAAGGAATTTCAGGGTGCAGTGTTATCAGCGATGAAACATCATAATGCCACCATCAGACGAGGACATACTGCGCTACATCGCGATCAGGCAATTGTTGAACGATTTAATCGGACTCTTGCTGAACGGTTATTTGGATATCAATACGCGAAGGAGTTTATTCAGGATAAAAGATCCCGTGAATGGGTTAAGAGATTACCAGCTGTGATTACCGCGCTCAATAACGAGATTACTCGAACAATTAACATGAAACCTGTCAACACGATTAAGAAAGCGTCCATACCAAAAATGGAAATCCAAGGAATTTCACAAAAAGATTTCAAAGAACCAATTCTTGGTAGTAATGTCACTGTGAGATATTTATACGAACCAGGAGAGCTTGAAGGTGGCAGAAAAAGGCCTACTGATCCTATTTGGAGTGTTACTGCACACAAGATATCTACTATAACACGATCAACTGGTAGACAACTAATCTATAAACTGGATTCAACTGCCCCTCAGCGGGGTTTTACACGCGAACAATTACAAGTGATTCCTGACGATACTCAATTGCCACCTCATGGTTTTTAACTAGCACCCCTTCGTCTGTTGCACTCAAGACAAGTCAGCATAACATTATCGTTGGTATGACCAATGCTGCTATTCTTTCTGTCTACGGTAAATTGGCGAGGATCTTTATCCGAATACTGCCAACGCATTATACAATTGCAACTCGCGCAGTGATTATTCTGTTGTTGTTTCAGCGTAATTATTAATTCAGCATCAATGTCAAATTCTCTATTATTTTTTTATCCTGTTGTTTATAACCGGACAGTTTTTTATTAATGATGCTAGCATCATCCATTGTAGTGTCACCAATGATTTCATCATCGCCTGACTCTGTCAGGACAATTCTTCGAAGTAGATTTAATCTCCTCACTCTGGATACTGCAAGATAGACTAAATTCGACCATTCGATGCGATTATCTACCATCCAAACAACTGTATCCGATATAGTCCATCCCTGTGAAGAATGTATCGTCGCTGCGTATCCTAGCGTCCACGGGGATTTATTAGCACGCAATGCATCTTCAACGACGCTGATATCAACCAGCACAATATCATTTAACACGAGAATCTGCTTTTCACTCTTCCCTGGAATATCAACTTCAATATTCTGCTTTCGTGTATCCGAAGGTCTATAACACAACGGTACTGGAAGTGTTGCAAATTTTTCTTTATGCGTTTCAAATAACTTCATCTGAAGTGTGTCTCTGACTATTTTTCTACTTGCTACTATCAAATCATTTGGTCTCCACGTTTCCCAAAAATCATTCATGGGAGTTTCTGAAATTATTTCACGCGCTATTTCACATTGGATTTTATCCGGCTGTAATCTAATCATTGCTTTGAACTCGCGTAATTGTTCATCAAGTGATCTATAATCAGTAGTAATTTCTTCATAGTAGTCTACAAAACCCTTTAGCCATTCATGTGGAGATGCACCGACAAATGGTGGTAGTTGGCCGTGATCACCGGACATGACGACTTTTGTGTTTTTGTTTAACAACCATTCGAGAAATGTTTGTAATACTCTCAACGATACCGTGCATATTTCATCCCAAATTATGATTTAAGGAATGAATTTATCGCCCATTCGATCAGGGGTCCATTCATCGCCTTTCCATCGAAAGAAACTGTGATAAGTACAGGCATTTACCCCTCGCTGTATCATCTCTCTGGCGAGTCTGTGAGTCGGTGTTAACACAATCATGTTTGACCGACGATATAATTCAATTGCACGAGTTGTCTTTCCTGACCCACCACAACCGTTTAAATAAACTGTCTTGTATCTACATATTGGATCAGATACCGGTGGTGCATTAGAAAATTCTGATTGAATCTTATCACACTTTAAGTACTTTTCATCCATGGTAACATCTGCCGATTCACAATACTCATGTAGTTTTTCCTTTTTAAATCGCCAACGTCCCCACGCTTCCTCCTGGGATGTGAATTTAGCTACATCTGATTTGTATTTCTCGTGGATATAAATAGAATCAGTTGCTACTCTAACTGCGTTATTAGGAAATCTATTTATCATCGAAAATAAATTGATAGAAGCATAAGCTAGCATAGAACTTCTCAGATGTGTATATTGTTTAATATATCCATCACAATAGGTAACATCCGTACCCAATTTCTCACCATTGGATAGAAAAGCGTCTTTACGATTTACAAGTTTTCCCTGTTTCGTTAAATCCGTTACAATAAAATCGTATTCAGCGACGTCTATGATCAACCGCGAGGAATATTTTGCATTGTCGTATCTTCCACCCTGGGTAAATTTACCGATTATTCTTCGTCCAAAATCTTTTGCTTGTTCTTTTTTAATTTCAAATAACTTTTTAGACCAATTCATGACTTCTTCCTCGCTGAAATCTGGAAATTGTTTTCGCTGTTCGCTAATTGTACGATCTAGATCGGGTTGTGGTAGCCAAACTTCTTTCTGAGCTCGATAGCATATAATAGCTTCGGAAACAATCAACAATTGTAACATCTCACAATCAATCATATATCGTAGTAACACTATTGGCATCCAGGCCTTTTCAGATATATGTCTACCAAGCCAAACCTAACTACACGGATGTAACCCTGTAGCGAGTTCAAATGATATCACACGAGCGAATCCGGTTAAATCAAAATCAGGTAATGGCCCATTAATCGCAACACGAGTCATTTCATGCGTGGGGTGTCCAAATCGTTTAAAGTATTCAGCGGCTTCTCCATATCCAAGAAAACTCCCTGGATAACACGCAGCTATATCAATTGAAATCATACCATCACGTGAGTATTTTGTATTCCACAGTCCTCCATGACTAAATTCGACGCAACTCAATTTAACATCTTCGAGAAAATCACTTCGTGTTGGACGCCATGAGTTTTTTTCTCTTGCGAAGTGAGCTACCACTGATGGAATAGTAAAACTATCCGTGAGTAGTTTTTCATGGAAACTCTCCGGTGAAAAATCATTAGCGATTTTTCTCATTCTGTTATCTAATTCTTCAACGCGATATAATTCACCATTTGGTCTTACAAATTGATCAAATCCTATTTCGGGATCTTCATCACTTCTAAGTAACCACACTGACACAGGATCATCTTTACACAACGCATGAATAGCATCGAATAATTTCTCATTATAAAAAACATCTCCGGAAAATTCCTCGGGGATATATCTCACGGTTCTATCTCGTGGAAATATTGTTACTGCAGGTGTCCACGCGTGTTCGTTATGATCAATAATTTGTATTGGAGCTCCATTTTTTTTATATTTCGGTTTGTATAAAACTTCTCCGGTTATCGTCATTACTGATATTGGGAATCTTAATGATGTTTCTAATTTAGCTATATCAGAAATCTTTGCACCGTGCTGTTTCACTGTCAGTTCCCATTCGGTTATTTTCCTACGTCGCAGATCAGTTAGTTTATTTCCTCGGGATACATTTGTGAAGTGTTCCATTACCCGTGTTGCTGCACAATTGAGTCTTGACGAAGTCAACGGTGAATATTTCATAAGAGCTAGTTTTGCAATATCGGGTTTATCATTTAGCGGGTATATCCCATTTACGATTGCTGTTACAGGATAAGATCTCTCGTAGTATGGTTTGTCGATTCCAGTTAGAATTCCTGGTTTGGAATCTCTACTCAGCGTGATTGTTTTTTTATCCTTGAGGATTGGTTCAAATTTATCCTTGATAATCCATTTGCCTTCGACTTCGATAATGAATTTTATTCTGAAAAAATACTTCTGTTGGGAATTGCTTTGCAATTTACCCTTGAATTTCCAGCCAAGATGTGAAATTATCTCAGCTGCTCTTTCATCGTTCATAGTAGCATCGATGTTAGGTACATTGACATCCTCGAAATGTCGACCAACAGTATGCTGCACCGTCTCGGTAGAATTCATTAAAACACTCCTTGATTTTACTTAGTATAGTTCTGTCACCGATTAGACGTTTTGGTGTATCAGAGACTCTATCGAGATTGAATTTAGTATTTCTCCAAGGTTCGATTTTCGATAATCTATTGAACTCTTCCATGTTATAATTAAAACAAGTATTTAAATAGAAAAATATAGTATAATGAATCACTGCAAGTGGCTTATGATTGGATCAACAACCCCGTGTAACAAATCATGCAGAAGCGAATTCTGTGGGCATCATTTACAAAGCGTTCGGCGAGGAAGTTTTGGTCCTCTCCCATGCCTCCAATGTGGGGCTGGGGTAAGGGGAAAATCGCAGTTGTGTCTCAGTTGCGGCGGTAAACGATACAGGGAACTAAAACGCTATTATGACAAACGAATAAAAAATGCAGTCATTGACCCCAACGACCTTGATAAAATCAAGGACAAAATCATAAAAAAAACCTCAAGACTACATTGATAGACTTATAATTAAAGCAAATAATAAATTAGACAAATAGTATTATTATACAAATGAGCCAAGATTTCAGACCTCACCCAGTGCTTGTTAATTACGAAGCATCCCGTGATGGTGTTATTAGAAATTGCAGACTAAAAGAACCGGTTGGATATCTGAATAATATGGGGTATTTGATGTTTTCAGCTGGGAGGAAGAAGTATCTCTGTCACAGAGCCATCTATGAAGCATTTTACGGATTAATCGAAGACGGCCTTGTGATTGATCACATAAATGGCGTAAAGACTGATAATTGTCTTGAGAATCTTCAAGCCGTCTCACAAAGTCAGAATGCAAAAGGGGGCGGGACAGGGACATGTAAGTCAGTTGGAAAGAGATCCGTCAAATCATTTGATACAGAAACCAACGAGGAGAAAATATTTCAGTCAATAAATGAAGCCAGTAGATATTTCGATATTTGTAGTCCTTCAGTACAAAGAGTAGCAGAAAATATAATTAAAACTGCTCTGTCGAAAAAAAATAGTCATAAAATTAAATTATACACCTGAAACTATTCAATGGAGATAAATCCCCATGGACAAATCCGCCGCAACTCACTAAGTTCCCTTGTATTATGACGTCAAAGGAATTTGTCGTCTGTAAACTAGGCGCGCACGTGACTGTACATAGTTTCGGTAGAATTTTATTTTTTAGCAATTTCTAAAATGTTTTATTGTCGCTTGGCTACACTGAGTGCAGGATAAACCACGCGGGGAAATAAAAGCAAATGCATCCTTCCGATAAGAACCATATGTACATCGCGAGTGGTTTCCATTCATTGAAGTAGGTGGGCGTGGTTAAAATTCCTGTATACAGCTCTTTGTGATCTAATCGATAATGTATTTTGACTAGAGAATTATAACAGAGTAAAAACGCTGTTTTATCTAACAACTACATTATTTTTTTTAGTGTTTTATTAAACTATTTTGTCTTTTTTAAATATTTTGAAACAGCATTAATAAGTAATTCAAGGAAATAAAATAACACACTCGTGAATCAACGCTGCTGTATTAGTCACCTTATATAGCATATGAAAGGTAGAAAGCTGGGGCTTTCGAAGGCCAACCAACCAATCAAAACTAACCAGCGCCATTATCCCGGGCGTGTGGTTGTCTTTTGTTCACAATCATGCAACCGGGTTAATTTAATTGGGTTGCTTTTGATTGGTTGGTTGGCCGTAGAAAATCCGCCCCGTCGTTTCATGTTTGTGCTGTCTTGTGCCGTCCCAAATCATTACCATCATCGTTTCATTGAATATGGTTGTGAATGTCCTCCCAAGCATATCTTCTGGGCGGTCTAAGATGATGTTTGTCACCTTAGGCCTCCCGGCCGGAGATGTATGCTTTGGGGACATCGCAAATCCCATCCTTAATTAAGTATATGTATGCCCAAAATCTGCCGCAACACTCGAGTGGAGATATATACGGCATTGTACTGTCCATTTATGTATGCCTAAAATCTGCCGCAACACTCGAGTGGAGATATACGGTATTGTACTGTCCATTTATGTATGCCTAAAATCTGCCGCAACACTCGAGTGGAGATATATACGGCATTATGCTGTCCTTCAAAAAACGGGTCAAAAAGGACACCAATTTTTTTTTAATAATTAGAGATACAGTATACTATATTTATATAAAAATATAAATAATGGATATCAAAGATGTAAATGCTATAATTGCCGAAATCTCAAATTTAAAAAATAACGGGGTAGTATTATCTGAAGGTCTCGACTGTCACAAGATTACCTCGGAATATGAAGATATTGAGTATCAGTCTAGTAAGGGTCGTTATGTTTTACCTAAGATGTACAGGCTCGTGAAAGGAATTCAAAAGTCCATCTATGCTTGTTTGTACGGTAACGACATTGATGTATTTATAACGCTATTTAGCACCGTTGAAGCAATACGCCTAAAGCTCGGCCAAGAGTATCAAAAACGAGCTGAAATTAGTTCTAAAGTTCGTGATCTTAGAAAAATGTTAAACGAGGAAAAACCAGTATCTTAACCACGTGAGTGATAGGCTTTCAGTAATTTTTATTAAAAAATAATTTTTTTTAGCGTTTTTTGTAACACTCACATGGGATTTTCTCCTGAAAGAATACTCATCAGTTTGGACCTGCCCATGCAGTTATGTGCATAATGGATGATCTGGTTGTGGTAGCAAGTAATCACTGCGACGCGTCCATTTTCACGTAGTTGTTGTTGTTGCCGCGTCGTTAACACAAATCGTTCATCGCCGTTCTCAGATATTACAATTCTGAAACCCCCAGCGATGTTATTTCTGAAACACTCGCGGATGGCATCGTACAGTTTAACCCTGTCGAACATGGATACGTTAGCTTAATGGTACATATCTAATAACTTATCTTTTAATTGTGATAGTTTCACATTTGAAAACTCAGTTCACAAACGATATATGGTAGGTGAATCGCTTACAACTAGATTAGCCCGAGAGCGGTTAGCAGCAATTAAAAAGTTTATACCGGTTCGAGACAGAGTTCGTGAGAAACTTCAACAACGACAACAAGCTCAGACTGACTTTTCTGTGTCAAGTGAACAACTGTTCGCCCCGATAACAAGTGCGACCAGCGATGTGAAAACAGCAACTGAACGAGCAATATACGGAGATATTCCTAAGGAAGGCAAGCGACGAGAAGTGCCTGTTCATGGTGTGCTTGAAAAGATAGCAGCGGAAACTGAAAAGACATCAGCGTTGTTACAAAAAACCCCACCTGGTCCGAAAAAGACCAATGATAAAATAGTAGATGAATTACGCGCGCGATTTAACGAAGAAGGGTTAGCAGCAATTGATAAGACTGACCCTACAGAGTTTCCTGCACTTGTTGTTACGACGTATGAAAACAGAAAAAAATGTTAAAACCAGAACAGCACAAGTATGTAAGAGGTATACAACATTGGGCTGATATATTTTACAAAATTAAAACTGAAACAGGTAAGGTTGACAGCGATAATGCGTCATATATTGAATATATCAATGCGGTGGGTACAGTGTATAAACAATATGAAAAACAAAAATCACAAAGAAAACCACAAAGACTGCAGCGTCGGTGACAACAAACTGCAAAAAAAATATCTTTTTCACCTGCTAAACAAGAAGAATCTCAACAACAACTACCACCCCAAACTTCGTTTGGACCTTCGTTTGGACATTCGCCTGGACCGTCTGATCGAGATGATGATTCTTTTAGTTATTTACAAAGAACGGATTTAGAAAAACTGGAGGAAGCACCTGATTATAGTAGTGGGGAGGGATTTTCTAAATCTCAGAAATTGCCAATAATTTCAGGTAGTGGTCAAAACGTCTTGACGTTTCGTAGTTGTCCTGGTAACATCCTAAGTGATATATCACGGTTAGAGGTTCTCATCGGAGAGAAACGAGCCGGAAATAACTCACCGGAAGTAATTAATGAAGCAGCTGATATCTGTAGACGATTATTTGCCGGCGGTATCATGGACATTAATGTATATCGAGAACTCATTGCTGAATTAGTTGAAAATCACAGAGACGCCCATGGTTATTACAGCGATTGATCACTAATTGAAAAACTACTAGTTTTATAACAAGATGATTATACACTACAACCATGATAAACCAACCCCCGTCTATGTAGTTAATTCACGGTTTCCAGTTTATAGAGCATATTACGGAGATGGTCTCCACCACCGACTTAACCACAGACGTACAATCATACCATGAAATCAATCCCAGTTATCGAGATAATTTATCTGATATAAGAAAAGAAAAAATCCCCGATAGATTTATATTTACCAACAAAGACACATTGCAATGGGATTTTATCATTAAAAGAACAGCCGACTCATCTGTTACTATTTCATTTACGCTAACTGACGTCCGTGGTTATTTTAATGAAATTAAACAATTATATGAAACACAACTAGAACAACTACGGAAAACAAAATCGCAAAAACACGTTGAAATAATAAATCAACTTATATCTGACATGGAATATATCTATGAACCAATTATTCAAACAATAATTAATGACAACAGCGACAATAAACAACGATTCCTAACCGATTACAATATCACAGAAGACAATCTGCGTAATTTCAAGTTTCCCAAGTACAACGCTGATGAACTAGCAAGAATTGTTAGAACCGATATCAAGGCGCTACAAAGACAAGAGTCAGCTACCCACCTCAAATATAATAATGATCCAGATGGCGGTGGTAGGCATATTGCCCCGCATAATGTGAATATATCCTCAGTGATTGCTCTCAATTTAACATGTGATGCAATTGAAGGAAGCTATCAAATTAATCTAGAACAATCAAATCAAGCTCAGCAGGGATATATTCTTTATTCGTTTGCACCAACAGCTCCTCCAGGATTCCTAATTATTGAAAACCCAATTAATCCTGTCTACATGCGATGCCATAATAATTCGTTAACGAGAATTAATTTCCGACTCACCGACCAGTCAAATAATTTAATTGATCTACAAGATGAAGTGTTAGCGATTAGTTTGTTTGTGAAATCATAAAGACTCGATCAAATATTTGGTTAACCCAGAACGGAAAGTTCCAGCAGCAGAGAGGGTGGATGACAACGACGTTGGCGTATATAAGGAAATCTTATTTTATCGAATAGACGCCATTTTTTTTACTATTTGGTAGAAGCCTTAGATCATCGAATCGACGCCTCTACAAGGTTGTAGGGTTCACCCTCTCTGCTGCTCGTTTCACGTCGCCGGGCCCTGGTGTGCAAACGAACGTTGTCCATATGACTTTGTTTTTACCTTGGGAACAATGAGTATACGATTATCAGAAGAAGAGCGTAAGGATCTAGCTGGTGTATACACATGGGTGAGGCTGGATAGGTATGTTGGACTGGAGTCTGTCATTGAAACATAGCACAGAGAACAAATTTTGTGTTTGATTCTGTATCGAATTGATAGCCAGTGTAGGGTACAGAGCAGTGGTGAGGTGTGCTCTGATTGAGGTACTCTAAAGATGATCCGTGCAGCTGTGTTTTGAACTTTTTGAAGTTTCTGGAGTAAATATTGTGACGAACCAGACATAATTGAGTTACCATAGTCCAGTCTTGAAAGTACTATTGAACACACAAGTGTTTTAGTGTCATCAACTGAAAGATATTTCCCAATGGAACTGATGCGTCTCAATTAAAGATATGCAGCCTTGCATATATTCATGACATGTTTGTGCAGTGTGAGAGTACTGTCTAGAGTAACGCCTAGGTTCCGTGCTGACTGTGAGAATTTAATGTTGGTGTTGCTAATATTTATTGTCTGAGGTAAAGGATGTGAATGAGAAAGTCTTTGTGTTGTGATCAGATTAGCTTTAGTTTTACCATCATTCATCTGCAGTTTGTTACATGTCATCCATGACTTCACCTCCGAAATGCACCTCTCTACTCCACGGATGGTAGCAGCAACTTCAGTTGGGTGGCTAGACTTGTATATTTGGGTGTCATCAGCATAAAATTGGTGCGACACTGGGTGATGATCTATGACACTTGAGAGCTGCTCAGTGTACAGAATGAAGAGAAATAGGTCCAAGAACAGATCTCTTTTGAACACCACAACATACGTCAACTGGGCTGGAGTGTATTCCATTTGCAGATATAATTTGTGTCATGTTAACCAAGTAGGACTTGAACCACTGTAAGGCTATATTCTGAATGCCAAATACATGCTGGAGACGGTGAAGTAATACATCATGGTCTATCGTGTCAAATGCTGCAGATAAATCCAGGAGAGTGAGGACTGTAATCGTTCCACTATCCAAAGCAGAGAGAATGTCACTAAATACTTTCAGAAGAGTAGTTTCCGTACTGTGGCAAGGGCGATATGCAGACTGTACATTGCTAAAAAGACTGTTTGAATTCAAATGAGATACAAGTTGAGTTACAACAACCTTTGCCAAGATTTATGATATAAATGGGAGATTAGAAACTGGGCGGTAGTTCTTTAAATCGTTATGGTCCAGTGTTGGTTTCTGCAGCAGTGGCTTTAGGATGGCAGTTTTGAAAAATGATGGGAATTCCTCTGATGAGAGAGAGAGAGAGAGAGAGAGAGAGAGAGAGAGAGAGAGAGATAGATAGAGAGAGAGAGAGAGAGAGAGAGAGAGAGAGAGAGAGAGAGAGAGAGAGAGAGAGAGAGAGAGAGAGAGAGAGAGATTAATAGCATCACTTAGTGAAGGCAATATTGGGTCTAAGCACTCAAGCGGCAGTGATGTCGGAATTGGATCAAGTTCACAAGACTTTGGTGCACATTTCATCACGATTGTCCGTACTAAATCAATAGAAACAAGTTCAAATGCTCCTAACGGTTGTCGCTGAAATTCTGCATCATAACGGAATGGTGACGAATCAGTTGAAATTGTGCTGTCAAGCGAATCTCTAATGGTTTGCAAAGTAGTCTGGTAGGTCTAGTGGAGAGAAGGTTGTTGGAAGTGGTGTACATGTGTTCCTTGACATTAGTTTGTTAGTTATCTCGAAGAGCTCTTTCCAGCTGGAACTCTCTGTGATCTTAGTACAGTAGTGGGATGATTTGGCTAAATTGACTATGTTTGTGACATTATTCTTAGCGTCTTCTTAGATTTGTTTATGAATAGTGAGAGTCTGGTGGAAAAGCAAAGCCTCTCTGCTTTTCGGCGATGTTTTTAAGCAGTGCGAAGCTGGTCCCTAACACTGCTATACAATGGAGAACACTTGTTTATTGATACTCCGCATTTGGTGGCTGGGGCATGTTTTCAAGCAATGAACGCAGGCAGTTATCAAGTTGTTCCGCTGTTGGATGTAAAAAGTTTTCTTGGATGTCATGCATGAATTTGGTTCTATTTATCATACGAAGGTTTATCTTGGTAGCAAAGAGAGGTGGGTGTTTAGGGACTGATACGTCGAGATGGCATACAATAAAGAGGTGATACGATGCAAGTTCGTGGTATACTAGGGTGGATTGCAGAATATTATCATCAGGTCTATAAAGAAACCAGTCTTGTGACCAAGTTTATGGGTAGGTTGCTTAATTGACTGTTTAAGATTGAAAACATGAATGGAATCTAGGAGTTTCGACATGTATTGTTGACCAGGACAGTCAAAGTGAAAGTTGAAATCTCCAAGAATAATTAGGTTGCCACCTATCGAATTTCCATACTCTAGAAGATTTGGAAACTGCTCCAAAAAGGGAGATTCAGTCAGCTTGTTTTTTCTACTAGGAGGAGGACGGTAGAGACAGACAAAATGGACTGACCTTTGTTCCATTGTGAGCGTTGTTTGGACTAGTTCAAACGATGTGTGGCAGAAATTGAAGGTTGTGTTGTGCTTAAGGCATTTGATCATGGAATTCTTTGCAATTGCAGCAATTCCACCTCAGCGAGAATTGCGGGGGAACGACTTGATGGAGTAATCGCTGGGTGTTAAATCCACACACACACACACACACACACACACAAATATATATATAATATATATATATATATATATATATATATATATATATATATATAGTCGTGCGCATTAATACATAACAGGCACGTGCCGCGTAAGCAGTTAAAGGCATCACGCGATGCAAAGAAAACGTATATGAAAACAATATTATGGCGCGCGAAACACGACACCTTGGTAATAATAAATCGTATGGTGGTTTAACTGGGCCATATCGGGCATTTCGTAAGAGTATCATTAAAATATAATGTTTTTCAAATAGTTGAAAACACAGCTGCTCGGAGCACCACGATCACAGCACAACTTCCCTCTGCTCTGTACTCTTCACTATTATCCATTCGATCCAGAGTCAAACACAAGATGTTATTCTCTGTGTTACGTTTCACTGACGGACGCCATTCCATCATAACTTTCTGGTTTCAACCATGTGCGTACATCAGCAATATACTTACGCTCTTCTTCTGACAATGGTATACTCAGTATTCAAACTATGAAAACGAAGAACCTATTAAGCCCCCACAATTTGGAATTGCCAACACTTATCGACCCATTGAACGGTGCATCAGAGTCCACTAGATATTGCTCATCTATACTAACCTTCAGCAAAGAAATTTCCTAGTGCAGAGGAAAGTAATATAACATTTTATTCTAGAGTATTACCTTCTGCTTGGTGTAGTGCTAAACAATGAAAAGAGAGACGACAATAAAGAAGTGAGGAAACGAATGTTACTCATATCAATAGCATACAAAATAAATCAAAACTTGATTCGATTCTTTAAATGAAACTTTATACAACACATGTCATAAACAAACAAGAGATCATGGTCAAATTGCTGTGTTCTATGGCTAGAAAAATACGATGAACACACATGTAATAAGCAACTATATTTTGATCTTTGATTTGTCATGAGCAGCGTATTCTCCATTGCACAGTCATATGTTTTGTTTTACAGGGCTTTCCGCTTTGATATACTTAATGCGTCTCTAAAATTATTGTATCAGTGTTGACACACGTTTGATCGGGCCATTTAAAATATACTCTCCCCATGTGAAAAGATGCCGTTTGGTAATGATATATTTTTTGTAGCACGGGAAAACCACAACCCATGTCTATCGCATGCAACAGATGAACCATTTGTTTCTAAGAACGTTAAATGACTAAAATACTTTTTTGCTATATAACGGATATTTGATGACACTTGCATATAAGAATAACGTCGAGAAAATGCCAGCGAAATCTCTCACCACCGAAGGAAGATATTACATTTTATGTTATGAGGGACATGGGTTAATGGGTCAATTCGTCTAAGAATGAGATTTGATCAGATGATCATGATATCATTCCATATATATGTTTCTCTGTTGTGTTTGTTCTTAAACTCTCTATATCCGTGGACTGGTGAAAGTCAGTTGACTACGTGCTCTGGCCAAACATCGGATTTTATGAAGTCGGAATGGCGCTTGTACTTTTTGCCTCTTTGAAACGTCACACGCAGTGACATCAGTTTCTAAAAATAGCTTTTCGGACAAGGCGAACCAGCGTAATGGCTACAAGTGATACTTTCCTTTATATTGTTCTTACTGAAAACGATGTACCAGGCGCGAAATTTATTCATCCGAATATAGATGAACATTCTAATATTCAGATACAGCGATGGTTAGAATGTCGAGGCCTTCCCAAGAACGGGAAAAGAAGTATACTGCTTAAAAGGTGAGTAAAAACAAATACATTATACAATACATGTCGGGACCTGGTGTATTCTTTTTTTGTGTGTGTGTTCCTGACTACGATCGTTAAATATAGTTTATTGTATCGTACATTTTGTATCTTGTATTTTCACAACTATTTTGTATGCAAAGTTTTTTAAATTAAATAATTGTTGATTTTTTGCTGTCTGCAGTATTTTTATATATACATGTACATTAATCATCCAAACCAGAAGTCAACTTAACACGAGTTTGATTTATAACTGTACATTCTTGTATGTTATGTACCATTTGAAACCATAAGGTAACCCATAACATCCACCAATGCATTAATAATCAAATTTACGAGTGCAATTTATTATTGTTATTGTTCCAGTGCTTATATTATCCTTTCAGTATTGGTATTTTTTTCGCAAATAATCCCAGTAATGTTGTCATAATTGAATGGAAATATAAGTAATAAAAGTCACTGTTATCTGGGGTTATTTTTCTCCTATTGTTGTTCCTCTACTCATTATTATTATTATTATTATTATTATTATTATTATTATTATTATTATTGAAAATAATACTGGTAATTTTGGCATAATTGCATGGGTATGTAATTCATAAAAGTTACTATTATATGTGTTACTAATTGTTTTTTTTTCTAGTGTTATTCTTCTCATTATTATTATTTTTTTTTATTTTTGTTCTTGATAGAGTCCAAGACTGTATCAAGGCAGGAAAAGACAGGGATATCACAATTGATGTGGACAGCGGTAAGTGGTATGAGAAAAAGGTACGAGAATCTAAAACATCACAGAAGGATAATGATCTGAAGAAATCAGTACCATTTATGCCTCTCTTTGGATGGGATACATTTCCATCAACTAATATTCCAGAATATTTTAACAAAGGACACATTCATCACCATATTGTAGAGTCTGTACAGTTCATAACCCCAGATCCATCAGTTGAGGACAGTGATGAGGATTGTACACAAGATTTGCACACCTCGAAACCGTTAAGAAAAGGAAAGGTATTTTTTGACAGTGGACATGTACAGAACATGAAAGACTGTGAAAAAAACTCATTCTATTTTGTTAAAGCCAAGGTTATGGCATCATATAGAGTAAATGTATTTTATGATGCCACAGTGACATTGTCTTATGAGTCTGGCTATGTCAAAGATGCCGCTTGTACATGTGTAGCATCCGCAATGGGCAGATGCAATCATGTTGCTGCTTTGCTTTTTGCAGTGCTAGACTATGTTGAGAAGTATGGAAATGAAAAAGCATCTTGTACGTCTCGCAAATGTACATGGAATATAGGAAGGAAACATGCAAAACGGCCCAAGAAAGTACAGGATTCTCTTAATATCAGTACAACAAAAAGAAAAGTCCATGATGTTATTAACTTCGATCCAAGGCCACCCTCATTACAGTCAGGAACAGAAGAAGAAGCCAAAGCAGACCTTTTATTGGGCATTGGATGTCACACTGACAATACTAGTATGTGGACAACTTTATTAGCATATCAGTACAAAGATTACACTTTAGATGACAACCAACTTGAAGTCCTTAAGTGCCAGAGAGAAGCTATGTTGTGCAATCTTGCTGTTCCTAAAGGACATGGAGCTTATCCAGTTGAGTTGCTACACGAACAACATACAGACCAATGGATTAGAGAAAGGCGAGTACGGGTAACAGCATCACAATGCAAGAACATTTTTAATGCAAATACTGTTGTGGCAATAACCAGTAATTTGAAATTGTCAGTGTGGGGAAACACATTCTCAACTTCCGCCATGCTGTATGGCATAAGGAATGAACCACTGGCTCGCAAATGTTATCAAGACAAGTTATGCCTTGCAAACCCAGAAGTGAAAGTTATTAAAACAGGTATGTGGGTAAATCCAAGGTATCCTGAACTTGCTTGTAGCCCAGATGGACTTGTTTTAGATGCAATTGAGCCATCAAAGTATGGCATAGTAGAAATTAAATGTCCTAAAATCCTGGAACACAAGAGTGTATCTTCCTTCAGGAAGGAACTGAGAAAAGACCAGTTAAACAGGTTCTGTCTGCATTATAATGAGACAGGTACACTTACTCTAAGGAAAAACCATCAATATTACTATCAGATGCAGATGCAGATGGCTGTGATGAATGTTCCCTGGTGTGACTTTGTGGTTTGGTCAGATGTAGACTGTGTAATTCTTAGAATCAGATTTGATGAATCGTTTTGGAACAGTATAATGCATAAGTTGATTGAATTTCATCACCAGTACATATGTCCGGAATATTTTGAAATGAAAATTCCAAGGGAACTGCCCCCAATGAAATTATCTGAATGAAATGTTATATGTGATTGATGTTTTAAACATGTAAAGAAAGAAGAATGTAACTTTAGGATACTTACTATTTCTATTTTGCTTTGTGAATCAATTTAAACTCTGCTTAGTGAATGTTTCATTATATATATATATATATATATATATATATATATATATATATATATATATATATATATATATATATATATAAGTGCTTAATTAAATATGGTTCTTGCATCATTCTACAAACTTGGCATATATATTCAAGATATTTATTCAAGAAGTATATATATGCTGTTTTAGTAATATGCATTAGTGATTTCATTACCTTTTTTTTTCTGAGTCTCATGTCTACATTGGTATCAGTGTTAGAAAATGAGAGAAAATGTATGTTTCTTTTCATGCCATATATTTATGCTATGTGCATAACACATATATACTGGTAATTGTTGTCTGGAATTATAATTGTCTGAATGTACTGATAGACACAGTAATACAAAAACAGCTGTTTCTAACGATGACAGGTAGCCTTAAAATAATACACAGTTTACATACAAAATGGAAAGTACATGTCAAAATAATTTTATTGTCTGAATATGTATGTTAAATTTCAAAATAATACAAACTTCTTAGCTTGTAATTATTGTACAAGAGGATTTTGAAAATTGACTAAACAACCTATAATAAATACACATTGAGAAAAGACAGGCTGAATACTGAGTGGGATTACTTTCTGTAACAGTCTAAATTCTTAATTCTCTCAATGGACCGTTCAACATGTATCCTATGTTTGGCAATATCTTTAGTTAGTGATTCTTCCTGAGAAGTCAGTTTCATCCCACGTCCTAGAAATGGTGGGGTTATTAAGGAGACCTGTCTTTCATTTAGGATGTCTTTAATCAAAAATCCACGATCAGCCATTATTTGATCACCTGGCTCAAGCATGTCTAAAAGTCCAGACTGTACTACAATTTCCTCATCAGACATGCTTCCTTCAGAAGCATCTGATATAAACATAATGGCACCATTTGAGGCAGCTGCCACCAGAAATTTGAATGTTGTGTGACCTTTATATGCCGAATACATGTTTCCCTGTGATTGAAAGTTTCCTGGTTGCTGTACACGTACTTCTTCTGTACAATCAATAATGCATCTAATGTTCTTATATTTCTTGAAGCTCTTTGGTAAATGTTTTCTGATTAAATGTCTGCTTGCAAACATTGTCCTCTTCAATGGCTTGAAACTTTGATATAAGAACTGAGTCCATGTGAGCACAATTGTGGACACTTGCCTGGTGCTGATACCAAAGCGGTATGACAAATCTGTATTTAGCAGGCCAAGCCTAAGTCTGATCAAAGTGAGAAACAGTTCATTTATGGGACTAATTATTCTCTTTCTCCCACATCGCTTACTTGGTGTTTTCTCTGGGTCTGAAACAGATGAGTTCCAATAATTTAGTTTCAAAGTAGATTCACCAAGAAACTGCCAAAGGCTTTGAAACATTTTATATGTCAAGCCAGTATAAAAACGAAACATACTGTCATCATCTCTCACTTTGTCAATGGAAAATACTTCATGACATTTTACTCTTCCTTCAGGTAATTCATTTTTGTTCCTGGCATTTGGTTCATGTCCTTTAGGTGGTGACTTAACAACTCAAGTTCACTTCGTGTCACTTTCAAATCATTATCAAGAATCTTGTTCTGGACACTCAGCTGCAGTGTTTCAGATGCCACATATATACTGGTCTGTGTTGATGCTTCGTGTACCAAAGGTTTGACTGTAACCTCAACATTTTGTACTTCTACAGTTTTCTGGCATGAAAAATCATTTCCACTTCTTACACCATACATATCTGTGCTTGCACCTTCTTCACCATCCTTTAATACACTGTTCAAGGAAATGTCTTGTTTTAATCGCTTTGATGTGGGTTTCACACGACACTTTGGTGGCTTTCTCTTTTGCTGTATCTGAATGTCAAAGAGTAAAAAAAAATAACTAATTAACACTGATACTCTTCTTGGTATTTCATAAATTTGTAAGTACATGTATACTGTGCATGGTAAACTGTCAAGTGTGGTCAAGCTTTGTAAAGTTAAAAATAACATTTGTGTCTTCACATTTTTTTCTAGTCACTGAATGCTGAACCAAACGTTTGTTTGTCTTTTCTCACATGTCAACACTTAACGAAATAATTTGTAAAAATAAGGTAACAATTAAATATTAATGCATTATAACATATATCATATTGATATTTTTTTTTAAATAACAGTAGATTAGTAGTAGTAGTGGTAGTAGTATCATTATTATTATTATTATTATTATTATTATTATTATTATTGATGGTATCCAGGTTGTTTGACTTAAAGAAGCTGATGATTCCTCTGATGATAAACCTCTGTATGCGAAATTACAAAGATAGAAAGAAAAGAAAAAATACGTACTACGATTCCCAGTTTAACTGGATCTGGATGTGCCTTGGTGGGTCCATTTCCACCCACAAAGTGCAAACTACATATATATGTATCCTTCGTCACATTTTTTATGGTAAAATCACGTCGGCCGCAATGATGTACCCATAGCATAAACCTTTCTCTCTCCTTGTCAGGCTTTGGAAAACCGTTTCCAAATCCAATGAAAAAAAACACCATCTTTCTGGTATCTCGAATCACTTGTACATGAGCCATAGCAACAATGCTTAGTGGTCACCATATTTTTAAAAAAAATTACGTTTCCAGAAGAATATATAGCTTATTTATCACTTTCAAAAATGCTGCCAGCATCAGTGTTACTACGCGTCGCTAGCGGCTTTGTCCGAAAACAATATGGCTGCAGCCTGGGGCAATGATATCATGTTTTATTTTTAGCACGAGGCTGAATTAAGTACAAGCGCCATTTCTTAGTTGTTCATTGCAACATTAAAAGACAAAAGTTAAAAATAAATAAAATGAAGCAAAAAAGGTCATATCTATTGCAATTAAAGACGGACACATTTGTGACTAGAATATTGATTTCCGTATAACCTGGGATTTCGATTTACTTAGGTTTCCGGTGATGAAGGTTTCCGATTCTAAGCAATGTCAGTGTATTTTGATTTCACTTCATTTTTAATAAGAGGTCTGTTGTAGCGGTAGCGAATGACCAACAACGAAACGTGGTCTTTCTGACACTCAGATTTGTGCTGGTACAGGTTTAGAGATTTATGGATAGATTAACTTCATAGTTATTCAAATCAGATTAACATGAACGGTAACATATTATACTAATGACACGTCACGAATGATCAAAGAGATGCACTCCAAATTGTCATGGATCAATGCGTATCTGGACCTATTTCAGTGGAGCGATAGTGTTAGCACAGTTGTAATCGTTTTTGGTAGGGAGTGTAAGTTAAAAGTCTTTTTTAACTTTCTAGATTCCAAATTCATTTCTGATTTTCATATCAGCATCCCTCGGTCTCGGAAGACTGGAGTTGTGCTCTGAATTCCTCAGTTCCACCAATACACATTTATATTTACCACCCTCCGCCAAAATAGCCAGTTTTCATAATTGTCTAAGAAAAACAAATAATTGAAGAGAACACAATTAATGAAGCCGAGCTATTAAAAGGTATTATTGGTAAAGGTAATATAATTAAATATTCTGTAAAAATCTAATAGAATAGAAAAAATTGATTTGAGATATCTCGCTTATAATACCCTTTGGTTCCCCATTTTGCTGGTGTCATATCTAATTTGTCTAGGTCACTGTCGAGTCAACTGCTACACATTACGAAACGCATTCTTATGCACTATATGGTCATTGTCTTTGCAGGTCATACTTATTTTTCAGGAATGCTCTCAGTTTGAAAATGATACGTTTAATGAAAGTCGGGAGAACGGAATGTAAACGACATCGTTCAATTAGATGTAACTATAAACGTTTTAAAACATTCTAATATACAATAATGAACTTGAGTATTATACAGCACCATACGGGGCTAAGACACATTTTAAAGAGACCTCGATGGGACTCTGAAAAGTTTCTATTACTCTGAGAACCCCAAGTTTTCAAAATGAGTGTTCCATCGAGGTCACATCGGAACGTCTGGCCCCCTCTGCTTCTGTACATTTGCCATCGGGGTATCCAAATATCTTATCAATTCCTGTACGGTATCTTGATATAGGCACATGTAAATTTATTGTTATCAATCCGTGTGGGGTAGCTTGTGCTCGTGAATTTTTTTTTTTAAAAACATTTAATGATGTCCATGTTACCAGCGCACCAAGTCTGATGAATATTTCTAAGTGTATGTGTATCTACGCCGTTAAATGCCGCTAAAATATTACAGTTATATCTGATCACTTTCGGAATTCGGGTGTATCTTTGCGTAACATAAATAACATCCGTATTTTTATGTCTTCCTCGCGAACAGATTCAAGCTGGATTTAATTGTTTGTCCAGCATCACCTTGTTGTAAACTACTAAATTATTAAAAAATCCATCAATATCATCAACGGAGGGTGTACCATTGATATATATTATAAAAGTCAGTAACATCATTGCCTTCACATATAATTTTGCATTTTCTTTAAAATCTTTAAGAACTTCATAACATCATTGATCATCAACGGATGGTGATATCAAATACAATTTGTCCCATTTCAATCATCTCATTATCAGATTTAATAATAATTGTGTCCTTCCACACCCAAATAGACCTATGATAATCATTCTGAAAGGATTTGGTAGTGCTGGATGATGTTTGACCGGTTCTTGTTTTCGTGTCAATGAAAAATCAATTACATCCATGTTCGATATAGATTTAAATTTAGATAAAAATGATAATTAATAGTATTACTCGGATATGGATTATACGAGTTATAACTCAGATGGTCAGACTGATGAAGTTTGGTATAAATATATGTTTGGTTCAGTTGTAACATGATTAGAACCTTGGTTGTTTAATCCTTATGGTGGTTATTTACGTAGTGTTATTCAAGATATGATATTCTCAACTATATGTCTTAATTTAACGAGAGAAAAAAGATAAAAATATCAATTCGATGAACTATATTGAAATATGTCTTAGAATCCCAAAGAGGACAGTGAGAAGACTGATAGTTGATAGTGATGGATTTTACCAGACATAAGCAAAGTGTGTTATGAAAAGTTAAATAATTGGCTTTCTGATCCGTTCACGGATGTATTTACTATTGCAACTAATAATCTTTCGGAGAACGAACAACAAAGAATAAATTGCATGAATAAATAATTCTGTTATATAATTTATATTTTTAGTGACAGTTTTTCTCATGTGGGGCGAAAAATCTCAAAATAGTACTGTTGATCTCGAGCAAAAATCTTATATAGAACCGTTATTTTGTCATTCTGATGATTTCGTTGACGGTCTGATATATTTTGTGACTGGGGCAACTATCCAAATTACTACAATATATACTATTTTGATAGTTTCCAAACTCACATATATATTCGACGGAGCCAAAATCTAAGATTTTTTTTCCCGTCTGTAATTAAAATATCTTATTCATGCAGCATATAACAGTGTGATATGACAAAAAATTGTAAGAGTTAAGCTGATGACCCCCCCCCCCTCAAAAAAAGCGTAACCGTGTAAAAGAGAGAAATTACTCATTAGAGTTGATTACGTGGCTGGGAAATACAATACAGATTTTCTGGTAGTTTTAACATTCTCTAAGGTTCTTATTCTTTGCATATGTATTTTACTTTAATAGGATTCAAAGGTAATTTGTTGAATTTGGTACTCAAAGGTTTCTTCTTTTTATCCCGTTTCCGTTGATCATTTCCACTGATTTGTGTTTTAAATATTCCAAGACGGTGTTTAATGCGATGCTTTAACGTTTACTCAAGTATACATTTCCAATTTATATTGTTTTAAAAAATGTAACATATTTCATCCATTTTTTTTTAGATATCTTCTATGATTCATTTAAAAAATAAATAAATGTGTTCAGCGGTGACAGTGTATACATACCTATTCAACAGTGTATAAAGAGCTAATCAACAGAATATACATAACTATTCAGCCTGATCTAATTTCCGAAAAGATATTTGAAGGATATGATATAAAGTCAGTTTTGTTAGCAAACATGTTCAGGATGCACCAATGTAGCAACATTGTATGAATTCTTTTTGCAGAAATGAAAGAGACTATTCGCATTGGCGTGACCATTCCAATGCCTGATCAGTAGCTCCCACTATCAGGTAGTAAATCTGAATCGACCACGAGATCAAATGTTGTATGAGTGGAGAGTTTGAATATTGTATAGATTTGACGATGAATAGTTTGTCGGCGACAAGCATTTGTCTTGATTTGAGGGTCATTTTCTCTTGAGAATAATCATTCACAAATGTCTCCTCCAATAGTTACTAGCTCTCCACGCGTAAGCAACTTTTACATATATATTGGAGAACTTGTAGATAGTCCAAAAATGCTGCTAATTTTAAGCAATTGTTTCAAATCTGGTTTAAATATATGTTTAGTTCAGTTGTAACAAAATTAGAACCTTGGTTGTTTAATCCTTATGGTGGTTATTTACGTAGTGTTATTCAAGGTATGATATTCTCATCTATATGTCTTAATTTAACGAGAGAAAAAAAGATAAATATATAAATTCGATGAACTATATTGAAATATGTCTTAGAATCCCAAAGAGGACAGTGAGAAGACTGATAGTTGATAGTGATGGATTTTACCAGACAAAAGCAAAGTGTGTTATGAAAAGTTAAATAATTGGCTTTTTGATCCGTTCACGGATGTATTTACTATTGCAACTAATAATCGTTCGGAGAACGAACAACAAAGAATAAATTGCATGAATAAATAATTCTGTTATATAATTTATATTTTTAGTGACAGTTTTTCTCATGTGGGGCGAAAAATCTCAAAATAGTACTGTTGATCTCGAGCAAAAATCTTATATAGAACCGTTATTTTGTCATTCTGATGATTTCGTTGACGGTCTGATATATTTTGTGACTGGGGCAACTATCCGAATTACTACAATATATAATATTTTGATAGTTTCCAAACTCACATATATATTCGACGGAGCCAAAATCTAAGATTTTTTCCCCGTCTGTAATTAAAATATCTTATTCATGCAGCATATAACAGTGTGATATGACAAAAATTGTAAAAGTTAAGCTGATGACCCCCCCCCCCCCACCTCAAAAAAAGCGTAACCGTGTAAAAGAGAGAAATTACTCATTAGAGTTGATTACGTGGATGGGAAATACAATACAGATTTTCTGGTAGTTTTAACATTCTCTAAGGTTCTTATTCTTTGCATATGTATTTTACTTTAATAGGATTCAAAGGTAATTTGTTGAATTTGGTACTCAAAGGTTTCTTCTTTTTATCCCGTTTCCGTTGATCATTTTCACTGATTTGTGTTTTAAATATTCCAATACGGTGTTTAATGCGATGCTTCAACGTTTACTCAAGTATACATTTCCAATTTATATTGTTTTAAAAAATGTAACATATTTCATCCATTTTTTTAGGTATCTTCTATGATTCATTTAAAAAATAAATAAATGTGTTCAGCGGTGACAGTGTATACATACCTATTCAACAGTGTATAAAGAGCTAATCAACAGAATATACATAACTATTCAACCTGACAGAATTTCCAATGTCATATTTGAAGGTTATGATGTAAAGTCAGTTTTGTTAGCTAACATGTTCAGGATGCACCAATGTAGCAACATTGTATGAATTCTTTTTGCAGAAATGGAAGAGACTATTCGCATTGGCTTGACCATTCCAATGCCTGATCAGGAGCTCCCACTATCAAGTAGTAATCTGAATCGACCACGAGATCAAATGTTGTATGAGTGGAGAGTTTGAATATTGTATAGATTTGACGATGAATAGTTTGTCGGCGACAAGCATTTGTCTTGATTTGAGGGTCATTTTCTCTTGAGAATAATCATTCACAAATGTCTCCTCAAATAGTTACTAGCTCTCCACGCGTAAGCATCTTTTACATATATATATTGGAGAACTTGTAGATAGTCCAAAAATGCTGCTAATTTTAAGCAATTGTTTCAAAATCTTTGTAACAGCTATAAATCACAATTTCTATCCACTGTATGTTACTTGAAGGAAGAGTATCAGAGAAAAACAAAGTGTCACAAGCATACTTTTATATTTCGGTCTCGTGAACAAAATTTGTAGTGGGTGTGATTATCAGCATATGGGCACATTGAACATGTATCTATCAGCGAATATGACATATAGTATACGAAATTTAGATTTTTCGGAGGAAATAGTAAATCAAAATTACCAAGACGATTTAGCTTTTAATTTATTCATGTTTCAGGTACTTTTTATTGCTCGTTAAAATACGTTGCAGAATGCAATTTAATTGTTGTTATCATTTTCTAATTAGACATTCGTGTAACTAGATGTCTGTTCACGTGTAAGTTTATTAATTAAGAAATTTCGTGAGTGATGCATAGAGTTTCTAGAAAGCATTACTTTTGCAATGTTCAGATGGTGCAGTAACGATGTGACATTGAATTGATTCCAGTTACAGCAGTGGAATACAACATCAATATTAGTTCGACCATTCGCATTGCTGAACAAGAGTTCGTAGCATCAGGTGGTACCCTGGAACGATTCCAATACGCTCATAAAATGGAAGGATCCAGTAGCCCAGCAACATATTCATTACAAAATATTCTCGACAATATTTCTCACACTTTCCCACCTAATTGCAAGACTTTTTCAGATCGTTCGTTGAAGAAAGGCTCGAACACGCAATGGTATACTCAATAATTGAGGCTTTTGTTTTTACACCAAAACGCCATGTTGTCTTTTAACGCCATGTTTTAGAACACGATAAGCTATGCATGGCGGCCAGTATTAATGGCTAAGGAAGAGCACGGAAAATAACCCGAAAAACCAGTGACCTACGAGAAGCTACTCACAAGCTTTCTCACATACCCACAGTGGCCGAATTTGAGATTCGAACCTACGCAGACAGAGGTGAGATGACAGTGATCTGTAACGGAGAATGCTTTAGACCACTCGGTGTGGTTTTTGTTTGTTTTCTTTTAAAGTCTTTTTTTAAATATAAAAATTTGGAGTTTACCAGAATTGCTCAGGGATGCATAATTTTTAATTTTGATTTTACACCATTTAGTGACCAAGGGCTCTAGACGATAACTACTGTTGTCTGACCTTAAGAAACACCCAGGCTTCTCCTAATCCTTGTTTAAAATAAAACATAAAATGTTCATTATGAAATGAAAAAGTGGTGTTCGGGCCGGGCCCCGAGGATTCATTCTTTGTGACCCATTCTCACTGTTGTCGGACCTTAGAATTCATGTTTTGTCCCCCCCTCCCCCCCCCCCCCCCCCCCCCCGTTGTTGGTTTTACACGCAACTTATGTTTAGATTAGGAAATAATGCCATTAAATAAGATGTTGAGCTCTGTATTGATAAACACCACGCCTGACCTTGAATGGTGGAATTCAGCGCTCTGACTAGGCGGAGCTTATAGAATGCCATTCATAAAGACGGTTAAACTGGGTCGTATGTACTCAATGCATAGTAACTGTCTCTAAGGAGGCGGAGCTTAGCCATTCATTTCGGATCTATCCATAACACTGCGTGTGTCAGCTCTGACTAGGGGCGTAGCTTTCGTTTAGAAAAGAATGTCATTCAGTAAGACTGTTACGTTAACAATGTAAACTGAATCACAGTGCTTTCCTGCCTTGAATGGCGGAATCCCCTCTTTAACGCTTTATCACAACAATTAACTTTTCTTTCTAATGTATGTATTGTGAATTTCAAATTACAACATGTATGTCCAATCGCTTTTTGATGAATATGCGAACACTATCTTAATACGGCAGGTATATGAATACTTGTGAAAGCGGGTCAAAATATAAATTCCTAAAATGTATATATTATACAGGTTAGATAATCATTAACAGCACACATGAGATCATATTCACTCATAATCTAAGCACACATAACCAAAAAAAGATTATGTTATTCAGTTGGTGTTATATGCACTCGTGTGTAACATACAGACTCACATGACGACCAAGCAATTCATTCTAAGTTAATTCTCATGCATGCTTCAACACGACCATTCGGGATTCCTATGAAAGATATCAAAGTAAATATAATTAATAGTATGATAGTATTATTTGTATTCAAATATTAATTAGACCTATTAGTATCAAACATTCTTCTATATAATCGAGAGATTGCACTTTCCTTTCTATCTGGTGTATCTCTGTCTCTTTCTTTCTCTCTCTCTCATACATACATACATACATACATACATACATACATACATACATACATACATACATACATACATACATACATACATACATACATACAAAGAAACAAAATTGAATCTACATTGATAATGAAAATGATTCTGAATAATAAAATATACGGTTAGAAAATTCATGCACCTGAGTCCCAGTAAATCTGCTTTCCCGAGTCAGCTGTTATTTGTAACTTATTATGTAAACAAATCTTAGTAAAATCAAATTACATTCACGGGACACAAGGTCACACTGCTAGTGACGAAAGTTTTCACAAATACACTATGATATAAATAAACTAAAGTGTACCATGACCGAATATTCATCGCACCTGTTTACTCTAATTACAGTCACTGATATGAAGAATACATGCCCTGAACAGGTATTTCAATGGTAATTTGACTCTAGTGCACTCATGGAAAACAGGTCAGGGCCGCTCACTATGAATCCGTCTGAATGAAATGGGAGCATGCTATAGAATGGGCTGTTTATTTCAGAGACGGGAAGATTGAAGAGTAATAATTATATCACTTTCTCAAAAACTTTGCAATAGACAAATATTTTCTTAGAAAAAGCGGTACATAAAT
This sequence comes from Unio pictorum, assembly GCA_030141615.1. Taxonomy (NCBI): domain Eukaryota; kingdom Metazoa; phylum Mollusca; class Bivalvia; order Unionida; family Unionidae; genus Unio; species Unio pictorum. The sequence continues at coordinate 9,383,693 of JARLTB010000043.1, read as the reverse complement.
GATTGATATGCGTAAGTAGTCATTTTCAGACATTCTAGCAGCGGTTATAAAATTATCAGATAAATAGTATTTTCAGATAGAAGATAGTTTCGATATAGTATATAAAGAATGAACACGAGCGCTCTTTCTCTCTCTCTCTCTCTCTCTCTCTCTCTCTCTCTCTCTCTCTCTCTCTCTCTCTCTCTCTCTCTCACACACACACACACACACACACGTACACACACACACACAGCTATATATCGATATCTGCATGTGAAAGATTATATTATATATTTTGATGGGACTATTTTACCATGCAGATTTCTTAGATTTATTCTATAACACAAGAGACGAGGTAACGGAGTTTGAGTGGGATGAGTATTTCAATAAGCTCTGTTTTGAATTTTAAAAATGTGACTCATATCAGTAAGGTGGATGGGCATAAAGAAGCAGCCGAGTAAGTTGGGGCGAAAAGAATTAGGCAAACATGATGGGTGGGTCCCCAAGGAGCCTTTGCATTCTGATCGTTTGCATCACAATGCTTTAAACTATCCAACTGAGATACAAAAAAAATATAATAGGAAACATTCCAAGTCCTCCTTACCCAAACACATGGACCATGTTGGATCTGTTCCTGTATATCGGTTGCTACATTTATGACAATGATACATCTTTCCTTCAGTATCCAAAAAAAAAAAATGGTTCTGTAAATATGAAGCATATGTTTTGGGTACTGCCTCTTTGATTGAAGTCAGAAACCCACCGAGATATTAATATGTGGGGGAGTCGGCGCGCTGTGAGTTTTGTATTAATCAGAATATTTTTTTTTGTTGTTTAAGATATATTAGAAACTATTTAGGACCTTTTCATACAAGTCCCAGCCGCTTCTCCTCCAACCAGATAACAAATTTCAACGATTGGTCTCTTTTAATGATGTGTTTATCAAATTAAAGCAATGATTCTCAGGGATTGTTTAAGATGAATTTATGCCGACGACTAATATGTTCTTTTCTTAGTAAGGGGCCACGAAACCGCCAACATTGCAATGATTTTATCATGAGCTATGACATGGTATAAAAGTAATGACACAATCTGTTTGAAATTTCATGGTTGTTGACGGCACTTTTGCATTATATATATTTGCAGTATGATTTCGACAGAGGTCCGTGATCCCTTAGAACCTGAGATACCGGAGCCCCTAATCACAACGGCCATTCCTGAACATATTCGACGATAACATTCATGATATGGCATACCCTTCTTTAAGCCAATCACCTGACTGAATCATAAGTAGGTCTGATATATAATCGACAACTTGTTATACATCCAGACATTTTCATTATCTGCCGAATATGATACAAGAATATCTTATATATTTACAACTTTCAACGCCATCAAATGGAAACAAGCTATTTTGTTCAAGAGAACTTACACCAATAAATGCATCCAGCTCTCTGCATATGCATACGTGACGTCATTTCCATCAATATAGAACTAGACAATGTTAGGACTATTTTTCCGTTATTCAATATATTATGGATATCTATAGTGAATAATTTGATAATAGAACTAGGGTTTCTCAAAAACAGTACTTTTTAAAAAACAGCTGTTTACTGTTTCTTATTTTCCAAAAAACAGCTGTTAACAGCTGTTTTACTGTTTTTCCTTAAAATGCATTAAAATAAAAAAAATTGTTCTGCAAAGTTTTTTATTTATATGTTTTTAATGACATGGTTTAAAAAAACTTTTTTACTTCTTCTTCGACTTATTATAAAAAAATTGAGGAAGACCAGTGCATTCGGAGATTTGTCAGATAAGCGAGATCTGATTTTAGTGCAAAAGCTAGCACTCACGGAGAAAACACGTTCCACGTCAGTTGAAGTGGGTTTGATCGATAGTAGAGCATCATAAAGCTTTTGAAGATGATCTGTTCGTTTACCAGTGTTTTTAAACAATACAAATTCACTCTTCAACCACTTGAATTTATCTTGAGCAGCGTTAGTGATGGTGGTACTCTCTTGAAATTTCAAATTCAGCTCCTCTTGAAGTGACATTGTTCTTTCTTCGGCTTCATTTGAAAGAGTTTCAGATTGTTTATCTTCATCATCATCATCGTAATCGTCAATAACACAGAATAAGCGAGAAGCAAGACTGGCGGCAAATATGAGTGTGTTTTTTGATGGCGAAATAGAAGGATCTTTAAGTGAAGGTAAAAGGTTCATAACATCGTTGTTAATTCGCTCATCAATGCGTCGCTTTATGTTGTAATGAAGCGTTCGACTGATTTCATGATCGATGTCTGAGAGTTTTTGAAGCATAAACATGATTATTACATCTGCAGACAACAATGTAGCATCTTCTTTGCTTAAATTTTTTACAGCAAGCTCAACTGGTTCTAGCACATTTTTCAGAACTTTCAATGCCTCAAAATCAACGCAATTAATATATTCTTCTGCCTCAAACTCCAAAAGCGTCTCACGAAGAGGTTTCTGTCTGAATTAAGGAGTCTAGCATTGTTGGAATAGAGTTCCAGCGAGTCTTGACATCCAAATGAAACTCCTTATGATGTCCAAGCTCAGCGAAGACTTTGTCTTGGAATACTTGATTTTTAACTGAAGATTTTTTGATAAATTTGATCAATTTTCGTGCATTCTTAAGAATTTCATTGTAGTCAATTTCTTCCTCAGCATCAGTGTCTTCAATAAAGTCAATATCATCAATGTCATCGAAATCGTCATCTTCAGCAACTTCGTCACTATCCAGCAACCCCAGCAACGAATCATCAAATTCTGGTTCTTCTATAGCTTTCTTTGTAAATAATGTGTCAAAAACACCAGGTGAATACGGTGATTCAAGCAAAGTTGTCCAATTGACTTGACATGTCGAATAATTTTTTTATTGACCGAAGCACCATCAAGAGTCGATCCAACGATGTCATGATCAAACGATAATCCAAAATCTTTGATATGATTTTTGACAATTTCAATCATGTCGAGTGCTGAGAAAGATCCAAGAATGCGAACTAATCCAGTTTATAGTGTCTTCCTTCTGATATTCTCGTGCAAATTAATACCGAAATATCGACGATTCCTCGAGCTGTATATTCATCAACCGAAAGACTAAACTTTGCGCCTTTCTTTAACAGTTCCCTGTTGTTTTGAACCATGAGAAGCTTTTCTTCGTCAAAATCGTCGTGAATTAATTTCATTACGCCAGTCTCATTTTTTGGAAAATTAAAACCATCTCTCGATACTGACTGGCGGATGTATTTGTTTCTTGTTATCGCACGAATTGTAATGTTGTCAGTGGCCATGTCAGTAACAATCTCCTTAAGAGTCATTTTCTTCAAAAAAAAATCCATTGTAAGAGTTTGCTTGGGAGTTGGCTTCTCGCTCACAACATTTTTGCTGGATGTTGGTTCTTGTTGCTGTTCTCTGTCGAAATTTATTCCATGTGTCTTGAGATGGCTCTTTAGAGTTGTTGTTGAGTTTCCTGAGCATTTTATGACTTTATTGCATCGGTTGCACTGACCTTCAAGTCCTTTAGTTTTTGCATTTTTTCGCTTTACTGCATGATCCCATACAGACATGGCTAGATTTAAATTCAGACAATTAATATTTATGCAACAGTTACTTAAACTGCATAATTACCTGCTGATTATTTGCAAATGAAACTTTTAAAGATTGTTTTCACAATGACAATGCTTCCTAAATCCCAAAAGAATGATCACTGAATGCTGTATAAATTTTCTCAACAAGCAAAATAGGATCTCCATTCCCCCGAATGAAACTTACAAGAGTAAACACCTGGCAATATTGGACCGTATATATTAGCATAAGTTAACACCCAATATAGGGATTCTTTCACTCCTGTATTTAGAGAAATAAATAATTATTTTTAATTATGCAAAACTTGTTTATTTTTGTTGTTTGCTATTTCTTCCTGCGGAGTTTAAGTCTCTGTAGCTGTAACACGGGATTGATGGCAAAAAGGAAAAGATCAATGAGTAAAATGCACAAATATTATTTACACCGCCTGGATTTATGTTTGGTGACACACTCCTTTTTCAAAATATCAATTGATTGACAAACTTTGCCTTGATACATACATCACAGAACATCTGTTTTATAAAAAAATAAATAAAAAGAAACATTATTTTAAAACAATTAATCTGGAAATGAAAAATCTATTATCTAAAACAGGGGTTTAAAATCTGAGAAACTATAGTATTAAAATCTTTTATGTATGATTCATTTATTTGAGGCATGGTACCGGATTGGATTTCAAATATCAGGTTTAATATTTAAATCTTCTTTTTTATTTTCTTGCGAAAAAAAAAAGGAGTGTCGTTTTCTTAAATACGTGAAAAGTACAAATAAATCTGAAAAACTATTAAAGAAAAAACATAGAAATGTAGATACCAAAGAATCATTATTACAGTCAATATATGTTTCCTTATAACTATAATGCAATTTTAAAATGTAATTTATGATTTATAAATAATAAGTAATTTTGTATTTTATTTATTTTTAGAATCTATTACATGTAAAATATTATAAACTTATTTTTATAATAATTTACTTAGATTTTATTATATTTGTTTTAAAAATATTATTTGATTATTACTAAAAAATAATAATAAATTTTTATATTATTATGCAACTTCACGCTCAACGAAATTTTTCCAGCTATGAACACACTTCGAGAAAGGATTTGAAAAAAGACCGTTACATGTTACGTAACCTCACTTTTATATTATTAGGCAAAAACATTTTAAACAATTTATATTTAATTTTAATTTTTTATTAAGCAAAGTTTTTTAAAGAAAAAACAGTAAAATCAGTTCTGAAAAAACAGCTGTTTGTTGTTTTTGATTTTTCGCAAAAAAACAGCTGTTTAACAGTAACAGTAGAACAGCTGTTAGAAACCCTAAATAGAACTCGTATTTATAATTATCATGTCGTTTAAAACTGACGTTTGCGTACACATAATAAAAATGAAGTATTTTGCAAAATGTTATCAAAAAATGGTCAAATTTTTCCTATGCATAGCAAATTAAGTGAATGGGGTCTGTAAATGAGTGCATATAAGTGAAAGCGGGCAGGCAAACTTGACTTTGTGTAAACGTTTATAAATATAGCATATCTTGTTCTTTACATCTACATTTTAATCAAACTCTTTGATGCTATTAATATATGTCTTTTTCTCTAACCGGAAGTTCCAAGGCTTCATTTCTTGATGGCAACGGTGGCATCTACAGTAGCAACGTGAAAATTCTGTGTTATATTTTTTATTTTATTTTAAACATATTTTATTGCCTCAGTTTATATAAAAGGATAGGTTACAAGATCTTGCAATTGAAATATCCTTTTCTCTGTACGTTACAAGTATTTCAATATATTGTGACATTTCAACATTGTAGCAAAAACTAATAAAGTACATTGTGTGTGTGTGTGTGTGTGTGTGTGTGTGTGTGAGAGAGAGAGAGAGAGAGAGAGAGAGAGAGAGAGAGAGAGAGAGAGTATTATTTACTCTATTGAACCATACGTCTTCTTTCATAAAACACAGGTGTTTATATTCGTAATTCTTATATTCTGGATCGCTGACAGTTCAGATGTAACCCTTTTGGATGGGAAAACGTGCATTTTTTTAGGGGTTGACTATTATATTATTAATTGCTAAAGAAATTTAAAATATTGAAACATAAAGTGAAAGCAAAGGACGGCAGCGTTTGTGGGGAACAAATCCAAAACGAAAGGCCCTCCCACCACAAAAATCTTAAAATGTAACAAAAATAAGGACGGATTGTTGGAAGGAGATAAACTGAGAGAAACTGCAAACAGATATTATACTGAAACGTGATATGTATATACTGAAACTGTTTATTAATGCCACACCTGTTTTATGTGATACCTGAAATCGCTGACATCGTGATAGCGGCATTTCTATGATGAAACTGAAATAACAAAAACGTGTAAATGAGTGCCATGAGGAGAAAATGTGGAATGTGATTCGGATTGATCTAACTATATATCCTTAAGAAATGATCGGGCTTTGAACATGAAAGAAAGTTTCTGTTGTTATTCCTTTAGTTTTGAAAAAGGGAAAATGTTATCCATAACTGTACCTTATTTTTAAAGCGACAGTGATCGGTGACAAGATTTGTATATTTGTAAGATTGATTTCTTATTGACGAGACGGAAGGAAAATAAACGGTTTTACGCTTCAACTTGTGTCACTGTGATTGAAATATTTAACATGCTAACTATTTATGCCACGTGACTGATAACCATGCAATATACTGAGATTAGAAAAGTACAACATGTTAGAAGAAATGCATACTATAATTGCTTACTTTCCTACTGGTGAGCCTGTAATAAGTGTAGTAAAATGGTAGTTTCTAAGACCTAAAGTACAATAATGTTATCCCTTTATCATACCTGTCCCCCAACCCCAGCCTAAGGATTATTAATCTTAACGGACAAGGAAGTGGCAGAATGGTGCCAGCTCTCGAACTAAATTTAAAACAGATGTCCCCTAATATTATCCAACTTATTTTTGTAATATTGAAATGAATTATATCACCCATTTTATATGGACTTATACCACAATTATGAAAGTTATGGATATATTTGTGATAGTTGTGTTTCGGGCTTGTGTTGCTCTTGAAATTGATGTGAAGTATGTGGCATGTACACTTCCCATAGTTACTTTGCAGCTAGTAGAATACCATTAGTCGGCTTACCACCTAATGTAGTAGTCATATGGGTTCAAGGCAAGTAGTATAGCTCAAAAATGCCTCGATGTCAACTGTTTTAATGGCATGAATCTATTTTGGTACACAATATTGCACAGAATAAGCACCTAGGGAAAGACTTTGTATTTTCACTGTAAGTATCTCTTTGTGTAAAAGTAATTGACTTTTTTACGTGATCAATGAAGGAACACATTGTGTGTTGGGGTGCACAATCGTTCGTTACAATAAACTGCCGTTGACTTGTCAGGTCAAGTGAATAATATTCTTATTTTTTGTTTTAATATGACTATCTAAAAATTAGGGACTTTTTCACGTCACGGATGTCTTGTAATTTTTATGATTTTGGTTATATTATGAAGTTGCATGCATCAGTAAATTTGAGCAGAAAAACTGTCCGCTGCACCAGTACAAAAATATACACTGGGTGTTGACTACTTATTGCTGTGGTAATATCTCACGCCCAAAAGTTCAAAATGGAAGAGATGCAACACTCATACGGTGAGCAGCGGGAGAGATTTTAGGGTCAGCTGGAGAGATCGTAGGGTTAGCTGGATTAATTGTAGGTGAGCTGGAGAAGTCGAGCTACAGATTGTGGTCGTGGGGTTCACTTGGGGACACATATGGCTAGTTTGAAAGATCGTATGATGAGCAGGAGTATTCGTACGGTAATCTGGAGATATCGTAGGGTGAATTGGAACAATATTAGGGTTCACTAGAGAAAGCCAACTGGAAAGATCATAAAGCGAACTCGTAGGGTGTGGGGAATCGTTGAAGTGATCAATTCGTAAAATAAATAAGTTTCGACCATGTCTTGTCTTCACGTGTCTGTTTTCCGTTTGCAGGAAGTAAGCACACGAATAAAGGTTGCTCGTATAATATATTCATATGATGTATCTACCGATTGTGACTAGTAAACATGAAATATAACAACAAATTACATATGAACAAAACCTAATCAAATAAATATGGCTACCTGTGATAATATACTTTAATTTTCTTTCTTGCCACAGGTTTGAGGCACCACTGGTTGATTTCTGATTTAGCTCTCTTACAATAGCATCATAAAGTTGACTTTTCACATCTTAGCGTGAACATTTCGATGCATTTCGTCCCCTCTAGGCAATTTTGATAGAGACTTATCGAGTTTCGCATCCATTTGATACGACCATATTAATGACGAGCACATTGTATAGCTAGAATAAGAAAACATTTAGTTGTAGTAGTTGCAAAGTACAAGGTCTAGACAACTTCAATTTGAAAGCAACAAAATGGCGTATTTTTGCTGCAGTTTATTATATACCCCGTGAGACATTTTTGTAATTTGGCTTGCATAATGTTCAATAGGTTGTTTGGGGAAGACTTTATCTAGTTTTATAAAATGTTTTTGTAATGAAATTCAAATATATCTTGGCTGTAAGTTAAATCACATGCCCCCATCTGCAAGATCAACGGTCGGTCCCTTAATTACGCTGCAAAATTGTCATGATTTTAAGAAAGAATTTCATGCAGAAAATTACTGCTGACTTGTTTGATATCTGTTCTAGCTGAAACGACAGTGTCACGACAAGATTTTAAGATCGTTTGCAACTTTGTATCACTATTGACAGTTTGAAATCTCACGTGAGATCTGATTTACGGAAACCTGTTACACTATCCAATATCTTCGACACAGCCATGTTCCTGAAGATTTATATAAGTTGCCCATATTACTGAACCGTTTAAAACAGTTTTTACATATTCATTAAATATAATCAACTCATAGCTTTCGAGTTCGAATTAGCAAAGGAAGAGATGGCACAATCTTGTTGTTTTCTAATTCTCTATACCTTCACAAGGTAAAGTTAGGAGAATTACAGGGTCAATACAAAACTGAAATTAACAAGCAACCAAAAATCTCACCATGTCCAGTGTTAATTGGTCCATGTTAACCATGTTTATTTTGAGAACCCCTTTGTGAATCCTGAAGTTTTCTAGGCCTTCTCCATTGGGGGAAAATTAGCATTCAATTTTCTAAATTATTTGCTGAGAACATGGTTCCAAAACATGTGTCAAGTGCGGCTTGGTTTCTTTCTATACGAGTCTTTGTCACCAGAAATGTTGAGCCCCAAGAGTAACTAACCAAAGACACGGGGCGAATTTAACATATATTAATGTGTTCAAAACAGGTTATAAACACATAATCTCTAAATCTTACAAGTGTGTGATTCCGCAAGAAGTTTTGGGTTTGAAATCTGATTTATCAATCTCGATCTTAATCAATTTTTTCCGATTAGGTTATTGTAGTCGTTCAACCAGCCAGACACTGATCTTGATATTCCCTTGCTTATTCGAAGCAATGATTTTGTTGATTTGTTCTTTTTCCTTCTTATATTTGATAATAAATAAAAACTTTCTAAACTATCAGAACTTAATCAGTTTCTACGATTATCAGATTTCATTGACTTCGTGGGTGCTATAAACCACGAATTTAAAATAAAAAAAGAACAATGATTATTCTATGCAAACAGCATGGTCTCTTTACTATTCCTCAAATACAATCAGTCACATAAACGTCTTCCTTTGCAAAAACATGAAAATTAGGCACACACACACACACACAATTTTATCTTCCGGTGAATTTCAGAGATCATATTAACATGTATTTTACATTAACTATCAGAAATTCCTTAAAACAGCATTTGATACTTTAAACAAGAATGTACGAAAGGAACAAAGTAAACCGAATAAGTTAAGCTACTGGAAACGGAGAAGCAGACTGTGTTTCAAATTATGTACGTCGCTAGTATTTTAATGTATCATTGTCATCAGATATGAAAATAATAATGTTATGTTAGTGCGTCTTTATATGTTAAGATAATTTAAGAAATGCATTACAACATACGTTTTTTTTTCATTCCATCAAACATTTCACTTATACTCTGCTGCTTGATTTACCCAATCAATTAATATTTAAGGTGAAACATCAGTACTCACATCTATCATATTGATTTGTCCGAAACAAAAATTAAAAATGAAGAAAATAATTTTCTAAGTTAATCAGGGAGCAATATGGAAAAATAATTAAATGTTTTGATGTAGGGAGAGAAATCGTAGCTATTGAATTTCTCAGAACATTCAGGTCTATCAATTTCTTTCCATAATGGTTTACAGCAGAGTATATTTTGAATCAAAACCACTAAATAATATAATAACAAGAAAACTACGTTAATAAATACTTGCTAAAACAAGTCCAGACTGCAGCAGATAAAGACGATCTGTACAGAAAGAAACAAAAACTTGCCTTTCATTAGTTGCCGATGTAAAAGCCGGTGCAGGAAAAAAATCGATCTAGCACTGTGTTGTTTCTTGATTTTTTGATTATACAGACAACCACGGTTGGTTTGCTTTACTGATCTAAAATCTTACAAAAATATGAAAATGTTAGGTCACTCGGTAATCGCAATACATTTGAGTCCCACATTGGACAAGTAATAGTTCATTGTTAAATTCGATCTTACCAAACTTGACTCTGCTATTTACCGGCGGACTTCGAACATGTGACACATATAATTAAGAGGCTTAGAACAATTTATAACGACTGGTGTATCAAGTGTTTAATTTTGCCTAACTTCATGAAAAGTAACTCTTGTTGCTATTTCAAATATGTTCTATAAAAAGTGTCTGTGTTAGATTTGTTCTGATTTCAATTTTTTAAGTTCGAGTTGCTTTTTTGCGTTAGTTTCTTCCGTTTGTGTGTGTACGAACAGGGGGGTCAGGGAGGAGGTCGCTGACTATACATAGTGATATGTTCACTCCAACTTTAATACAACTTCAAATAACTTTATCTTACTATATGTGCTTGTATACGAGTTTTATCAAATGGTATCATTCAGTGTATTAAAAACTGCAATATATACATAACCTCGGCTACATGTCACACATCATCAAAGTGTATGACTCATATTCTCTCTGATCTATTTCTGTTCTGATCATACCTGTCTGTAATAATAGTGTCCACCTACACACTGTGGTTCTGCAGTTTTTTGATGACTCTAGAAAGTCCCTCTTTCTCAATGTCATAACTACTCGTCACTTAATTGATCTGAGGATAAGAGAAAATAAACGTGCTGCGCAAATTAAAGTGTGACATCATCTGTACAAAGCTTAAATATGTTTACGAACATTTTAAAAATGGACTTATGCATAAGTAACATTGAAAAGGTAAGCTCAGTTTGCTGCACGAGTATCATGTATGAAGGCTGACAAGTACATGAAATTCTGCATTGCTCCTTCTCGTTACTTGTTGGATATTTACTTCATGCTTGTGTAGTAGGTGCAATTTTCGATGTGTTTTTTGATCATGGTATTTAATATACGTGTCAAGGTTTCTCATAAATATCTGTATCATTTAAAGTGTATCATTGCTTAATAATAACAAGGTGACAAGTACTTGGTCTACCGAGTCAAACGCTTACATAATAATACTGAGCTTAGTTAAGACAATATTATATGTTTCGTTTAATTGTTTGTTTTATTCTTAAGTATCCTATCAGTCTGATATTGAACAGTACTACTACGGAACAACGGCTCCTTTGGCCTAGTGGTTAGAGCGTCTGCCGCGGAAGCGGGAGGTCGTGGGTTAGAGTTCCGGCCGAGTCATACCAAAGACTTACAAAAATTGTAACAACAACTGATGTCCCAGTGCTAGACATCACTATAAACTGCCTCACTGCAGACATCGTATCCATATGACTGAAACATTGTTAAAGCAACGATAAAAACATCCTATTCAAACAAAGAATACTACATGATGGTGTATCTAGTCCTTGTAATAAGAGTATGAATAATATGTTTAATACCTATGCAGTAGGTATTATAGTCACACACGAAGCATTTTGCATCTCTAAATAATAATTGCCAATTGCATCATGCTTACTTGTACAACTAAGGGCTGATCATAAAGTTTGACATATTACCAATACATTGTATTTTTTCTGCAATATTTTGTTTTTATCATAACTTAATAATTGAATCATATGCTGATACAATTTGTGTGGCCTTAGGAATCCATATCAACTATGAAGCTATACAAACCATGTAAACAGTGAATGAATGAAAATTTCACCGTGACCTCAAAATCCATCACAGGATCCACAGGATATGTCACACCAGCTAGTGGTTAGAGCGTCCGCCGCGGAAGTGGGAGATCGTGGGTTCGATCCCCGGCCGAGTCATACGAAAAACTTACAAAAATGGTACTAAGAGCTGCCTGGCGTGACGCTCAGCATTAAGAAGTTAGTTTTAGGACTGGTCAGCCTGGTGTCAGGATAATGTGACTGGGTAGGACATCATGCTACATTGCTGCGGTATGTTGCCCCAGTGCTAGATATCACTATAAACTGCCTCACTGCAGACATCGTAGCGATATGACTGAAAATTTTTAAACCTACGTGAAAAATCCTAAGCAAACAAACAGACAAACATACCATATACTGTCTTCGCTTCTCTCTAGCATAATATCTTGCAGGTGTTGGTTCTCAAAAATCTCATTTAGTATCCAAGAAAAGATAATAGAGAAGGTACGTAACATCCAAATATTTGGTTGCACCCATGACACTCTATTTCCTTCTGCTATTTCCGTCTTTAAAGGCACACGACCAATCTGTATGATTTGGTTTTGTCCTGAGATAGTTTTATATTCATCAAGCCACCACACACGTCAACGCCGATATTATTGGATCAAAGGGTACAACTTAAATAACATCCATGCATGAGATAACCGTTTCACGATGTAAACTATTTGTACCTTGGCATAAAATAGGTAATAACATGATCGCATCATATTAGGAATCATTTGAATGTTTTAAATCAAAGACAGTATACATTAAAGTATAACATTTTGAGCCAATCACATATCGGTATTGACGTGTGTGCCGCATAGTTTGGTAACGCTTCAGAATGTACGGGTACCGAAAAGGCCCAGGTTGAAAAGGACCAGTCCAGAAAGGCCAGTAACGGATCAGAAAGGACCTGTCCGGAAAAGGCCCGGGTCAGAAAGGACCTGGAAAGAAAAGGCCGTTTATAAGATTGAGTAATAATAATAATAATAATAATAATAATAATAATAAGACAGTTTTTATACAATACCCATAGCTATTCGCGTCTAGGTTAATGACATTTATAACTATATTGTGTACACTCTGAGCTGCCAAAACTGAAGAACTGGTTAGTGATGATTAACACCTAGACAAAAATAAAGTACAAATAGCAAACAGCAGACCTTTACGGATTACGCAGATTGTATTGCCGATATTACGAAAGAATAATGGATCGCCGTGTACTTTTCACACTTTCTTTACCTGTTTCTGTCTCTGATTTATTTAATATGTTAACACACGTTTGATAATCGCATGCCTCCGGTCTCAGCATCGCTTGATGTGACATGCGCCTTTAACAGGTTTAAAAAAAATATAACGATTACTGAGACACTCCTTAACAACCCCCCCACCCGACGATTATCTGTAAACATCCTATAGGACCAGATAAAATTTACTCCCATGAGGTACATGCGCACGCTCATCAACAAATTCTAATATACTGCATGTAAAACCTATATAAAAGTGACAAAGTCTTTACTGGTGATCACTGATGCTGGTGCTTATGGATTTATTTGTATGCTAACTTTATTACAATCTATTTATTTTCATTTTGGCATTGCTTTACTAAATTACCTGTAGTGTACAATGTTTCTCAACAACACACAATAAGGTTTATTTTACTTATTCTTTCAACTTGTTTAACACTAATCTGTTTTCTATAAAAGTCTATCAATTTATTAAGAATGATGAAAAAAGATAATCAATTAGTAAAATGGCTATGTTCACTGTATACATTGTGCTCGGGAAGTTAAGTCATGCCATCATGCGATTGCTTGTGACGTGTGTGAGTTTTGGCAACATCGTAAGTACAGCACTGGTAAGTACACTTTTAGATATATTCCTAGTTTCATGTTAGTAGGACTATGCTTAAGCTGTAAGGTAATATACAATATTGTCACCAATATCAACTATATTGATAACATATGAGTGTTACCCTTATAATTGGTTACAGTACATCATATTATATGAAACAATCATAATGCTGAAAACTTACGCTTATGCACTAAGTTTAAATTTGTATATTAAAAATTGAAAGCGATGATGTGCCTGCGTAGTACTGATGTGTCAACAGTTTCTTCTTAAATCAATAAATATTATTGCAGGTTGAAATTCAGTATACATTCCGAAAAATGTCATTATCCAAGAATTTTATCATACCAGAGGACTTTAATTTTTCCAGCGAATTTAATCAATTAAATAAAATAATAATAATGATAATAATAATAAGAACTTGCTATAGAGTCTAATCTTTAGAAACTCTAAGAGCTTTCAAATATATATAATGATATGACTACAAAACAGAAAACAACCCAAAAACCGCACCATGAAATTAGAAAATATAAAACCATGGGGAAAATATTTAAGGCAGGAAACATTAATAGGTCTGTTAGTTTGTTCGTGCAGTCGAAAAAGGTGAGTGTTAAGAGCACCCTTGAATGGGATCACTGTGTCTTTCTGTCTAATTTCAATGGGCAATTCATGCCACGTTGCTGGAACCTGGTATGCAAAAGATCGTTGTCCATATGACTTCATTTTGATGGTGAGAATAATTAGTATACGATAGTTAGAAGAGGAGCGTAAGTGTCTTGCTGGAGTGCACACATGGGTGAACAGAAAACTAAAGGTTTATAATAGTTATAATATTACAACAAGGATACATTTTCGGGTATTTCAATGAATAAGAACCTATTATCTTCCGTAAACTCTTGGTTCCTTTCGGCATCAATGTGCAGGCATAATAAGGAAAATAAAACATATTTTATTTAGATATTGATATGTATATCTTTCATTAAACGTACTGCCAAAGTTAATAATAAAAAACTATTATGATACAATGTATGTACGTCATGCCCTAACATTGGATATATCATATTAGATAACTGGTGGAGAAAAATGTGTAGATTTTAACAGTACTGTACAATTTGTTTTACAAAGGTGTAGAATACAGAGCTTGAATCAGTGTCCTCAGTTTGAGTTTACCACACCAAGTTTGTCAAAGGAATGATGTTGAATTTTCAGGTCGCTAATATATCCGAAAAATAATAATTAATATAGAAAAAAAAAATTTTTCTCGTAGGTTTTGCAAACTTCTGCAGTGCGACACCGAATGGTCGAGTGGTCTAAAGTACTCACCGTTACGGATCGCTGCCATATCACCTCTGTCTGCGTGAGTTCGAATCTCGGATTAGGCCAATGTTGGGATGCAAGAAAGCTTGCCAGTAGCTTCTCGTCGGTCGGTGGCTCTTTCTAGAGTTTTCCCGGGTTCTTCTGACCATTAATAGTAGCCGCCATGTATAGACTATCTTAACGGTAGTACTGGGAGGTAAATCAGATCCATCGTGAAAGTCCCAAGCCACTATAAATATTTAAATTAATCTGGAAGAAAAATCAATCTAACAACTTAACTGAAATCGGATTTATTGACAAACTGTAATATCAAAAGCCACCTGGAGGGATAAAACCAAAACTGGAGGGACAAAACTTCCGTAACGCATCAATTAACAGAAACGGAATAGACAATGACAAAATTACACAATTACTCCCAAACACTACGACATTCTAATGCAACAAACACACAACCAACTAAAAAAAAAAATATGAAAAGCAGACTGAAGGAAAACATGAATGCCGTACTAGTCACCAACGAGTATAGGGACACTGACATTAAAGCGGGACTGGCCACAATCATCATGAATGAAAGTAGGACAAACTGGAACAGGTTAATGAAGATATTAATTTAATAGTGAAGGTGCAGCACATAATATTAGATAAACTACACATCATAAACATATACTGCCCGGCAACTAGATACAAGAAACACGAATTCATAGAAAACTTAAGTAAACACATAAACAACTACACATCGCAGCATCTAGTTTTAGGAGGGGACTATAAGGGGGTGGGAGAGGACATTGCTAATTTCATAGAATAGAGAAGCTTGCAACAGACGATCTTAGCTCAAGGGAAATTATTGGTAAACTACTAAGAGACCATAAATTAACATTCATATATAGAAGACTAAACATACATAAAGCAGAATACATCCACGAATATAGGAATAAAAGGGCAAGTAGATTAGATAAGTTCTACGTAACAAATTTCGCTACTAACCTATACAAAAAAGCTGAAATTCTAGATTCAACAATTTCGAGCCTTAAACTAATAACGATGGAAATGATTACAAACAATAGGAATAAATGGGGAAAGGGGATATGGAAATTAAATAACTCAATACTAATGAATGAACACCTGATTACAGAAATAAAAGAAGAATTTGAAAAAAATTAAAAAGGAAAATGAAAACTAGATAATGAACATAACATCAGATTGGGATATATTTGGAAAGAAAATAAAAAGCTGAGCAATATATCATTCAAGAAAAATTTTAAAAAATCCAAATAATGGAAACAGGAATTAACAATAATAATAAAAGGTAGCTTAAAGGGGAAAGGGATAACTATTTAAGAGAATTAGATAAATTTGATGGGGATAGGAAGGGAAATGAAATACAAGCAGGAACATTTAGCCACATTTACAAATAAGCAGACGGGCTTTTTTAAAACGGGAAGAATTAAGGAAAGGGGGAGGAACACTAGACAAAATAACTTTAAATGGGAAGGAAGTGACGAATAAAGAGGGAATAATGGAGGAGGTAAATACAAAACTACTACACTCAACTATACACATCACAAAATATAAACACACAACTAATAACAGAATACCTAGAGAAGATTCAGTGCGAAATGATATCGTCAGAATACAGAAACATGTATGACGATTTCTCTTTAGTGGAAGAGGTACGAGCCACAATAAAAGAACTTGCAAAAGGAAAATCTCCAGGGAGAGATGGCCTCACTGCGGAATCCTAAAAAATAAATTCCAAGGCGAGGTGGCACCTATTCTTGAAAACATTTACAAGAACATAATTTTCAAAAATGACTTAATGACTGATTCGATGAGGGAGAGACTGATTACTATCATCTACAAATGGAAAGGTAACAGAACCGACCTAAACAGCTCGAGGCACATCTCTCTCCTTAACACAGATTACAAAATACTAAGTAGGATTTTAGCAAATAGTGTAAAACAGGGAATAGACACAATAGTGAACATAAATCAAACAGGTGTATGGGAGGTGGGGTAGGAATATACAAAATAACATTCTAAATATTAGGACAATTATCGACTTTATAAACGGGACAGGAGTGAAATGTGTTACAGTACTTTTCGACCAAGAAAAAGCCTTTGACAGATTAATTATACGCAAAAACTACTGGACAAATTTGGCTCTGGAATACATTTCCTAAAATATACCAAATTACTATACAGCGAAATAACTGCAAGTGTACAAGTTAATGGAGCGACCACGGAAAAATTTTAAATGCAAAGATCGGTGCGGCAAGGCTGCCCACTATCAATGCTATTATACGTAATAACGATATAAATCCCGAGTATACAAATTAGGAAAAACAACAACATAGAAGGTATATAAATCTCAAACTTGAAGGATGAATTTAAGTTGCTACATCGCGCTGATGATGGTACGAACTTCATTCGAGCCTCCAGCTCCTTTAAACACTTGGAAAAGGGATATGGATCATTTGGGAAAGCATCGGGGTAAAAAATAAATCATGATAGGACAGAAATGTTAAAATTAGAAAACTGGAGTGGGAATCATCAAGGATTACCACCAAATTTAATTAAAGACAGAGAAAAAGCCCTGGAAATATTCTTCGGGTCAAAAGAAGAAAAGATAAACTTTAAACAAGTAAATTAAAAAATAAAAGAGTGTCAAAATGTGAGCACTAACGCCACTCAGTATAATAGAGCGCTTTCAAGTTGCAAATACCAAAATCATATATGTATTCTAATTTGACATACTTATTAAACTCTGTAGACATAACAAATAAAACACTAGATAATGAAATAATAGACTACATTTTGAATTTCAAAACACACTACATAAAAAAGAATCATCCTTTAATATGTCTAACATAAGGTAGGTCTTGCCTGACCCAGCCCAGTCCTAATAAAATGCAAAAAGATCTTAAATAGGTTACATATATTAAAATCCACACCACAAATTCCATGGGAAGCACTATACGTGTTTCGGTTTGGATTGGGAATGAGGAACAGACAAGACATATACACAAACAACAAACTAAGTAAAAAATTAGAAGCACCCAAAACGTTTAAAATATTCAGGAATTACTGTATCAAGATATTGAGCAAAATATTTAAGGGAACTAGAGACAAGTAAGACATACGATTGGATTAGAGAAAATAACTAAACACTTAAGAAACAAAGAAGAGATATAATTTTGTGCAGTAAATTGGGACAGAGTTTGGAGGCACTGGTCAAACATAAAATCACCCAAAATACAAAGTATAATTTTTAAATAGCTACACAACGCCTGGTTAATAGGCGAAGTGGCATTAAGACGACGAATGATGAGGACCGAGTTAAATACCCGATATGCAATATTTACCATACTAAGACACATGCGACGGGACAAAGGCATATAATATACAGAGTCTCCTCACTTAACTACCGACCTGTTTAACGACCGCGCGAACTTACGACCTGTTTTCTAGCGCGGGAAATCCGATTACTCCATCAGTCACGTTGCCGCAGTCGGTCAGCAGTACAAGTACACGAATCATTCGTAGTCTCCAGGACTAAATATTTTGTTTATAAATTTGTACTTTATTGTACACCCTATAGTACAAAATGTCAGCGAAAAGGAAGAACACGACGTCATCTTTAGGAATCGCCAAGAATCGAAGGAAGGCCATCGATCTTGAGATGAAAATGAAGATCATAAACGATTTTGAAGCTGGTAAAAAAGTTAACTCGATAGCGCATGACATGGAGCTGGCGCATTCGACCGTTTCGACCATCTTGAAGGATAAAGATAGAGTGAAGGAGACAGTGAAAGCATCGGCAGGATTTATAGCCATAATAACTAGGCAGCGGAAAGGACTCATTAATGAAATGGAGAAATTACTGGCGATTTAGTTGGATGACCAGATGCAAAAACGAATGCCGATGAGCCTTTTAATAATTCAAGCCAAGGCACGCAGTATCTTTGAAACTCTGAAGGCGCGCGAAGTCGAAGAATCGACGGAAACATTTAGGGCAAGCCATGGATGGTTTCAACGGTTTCGTCGGAGATTCAACCTGCATAATCGGAGTATCAGCGGTGAGGCAGCAAGCGCTGACGTAGAGGCAGCAGAAAAATTTGCTGATCAATTTGAAGAAATTATCGAGAAAGGCAGCTACAGTCCGGAACAGATCTTCAATGTAGATGAAACCGGACTTTTTTGAAACAAAATGCCCGAAAGGTACTATATACACACAGAAGATAAAACAATGCCCGGTTTCAAGGCTTTTAAGGACAGGGTCACGTTGTTGTTGGGAGGAAATGTCGCTGGGTTCAAGTTAAAACCTTTTTTCATCTATCGCTCTGAGAACCCACGTGCATTGAAACAGGTTAATAAGAACACGCTGCCCGTTTACTATCGTGCGAATAAGAAGGCATGGATGACGCAAGCTTTATTTGAGGATTGGTTCATCAACTGTTTCATACCCTCGGTCAAGCCTTATTGTCTGGAAAAGGGCCTTCCCTTTAAAGTTATCCTCCTGCTTTATAATGCCCCAGGCCATCCCCAGCATCTTGATGATTTAAACCCAGATGTAAAGGTAGTGTATCTGCCAAAAAATACGACTGCTATCCTACAGCCGATGGACCAGGGGGCTATTGCTACGTTCAAAGCATTATATTTGCGCACAACTTTTTCCAAAGCTGTAGCAGCAACAGAAAGTAATGAAGTAACCCTTCGTGATTTTTGGAAATCGTACAATATTTTACACTGCATACAGAACATTGAATCAGCTTGGGAGGGAGTGACAGAACAGTGTATGCAAGGCATATGGAAAAAATGCCTAAAGAGTTCCGTGAATAATTTCGAAGGGTTTGACAAAGACAATAGTATTGATCTCATACGTAAAAGAACTGTGGAACTTGCCAACATCCTTAATTTAGATACTGAAGTGGACGATATTGAAGAACTAGAGGAATATGCCGAGGGAGAGCTAACTAACGAAGATTTAATAGAGTTGGAAGCGCAGCAACACTTGGAAGAAGAAGAAGAAAAAGAAGAGGAAAAAATGGAAGAAGTACAAAAGAAGTTCACTGCAAAGGAGTTAGCTGGTGTGTTCTCGAAAGTGAATGCGGCTTTGCTAGAACTAGAGGGTATGGATCCCAATGTTGAACGGTTCACGAAAGTCGAACGGCAAATGAATGAACTTTTACGATGCTACCGTGAAATTTATGAAGAAAAAAAGAAACTTTCGCAGCAGACAACACTGACGAGATTCTTCTCGAAGGCTACAACATGTACCACTACCCCTACAAGTACTTTAATTTCCTCACCGTCATCTCCTTTACCCGGTCCCTCTAGAGCTCCTGATACCCTTGCTGATAACTCTGATGATGACACTAATGACATGGAACCACTACTTCACTTTGAAGGATTCGATGACTAGAATGTTATTATGAATGTCTTTTTTTAACGAATAAACTGTAAGAGTTTGGTACATCATTTTCATAATTTTTGCTGATTGTATTTGTATGTTCTGTAATACATTGTACATGTACATGTACACCGCTCCCTCGATAACTCGCGCACTGATAACTAGCTAACCCGCTTAATTCACGTTGTCCGGCGAGGATCCCGTTATTTTAAAAAAAAGAAAATATTTTTAAATTTTAAAAAAAATCGTGATCAGAACTAGTGAATGAAACCTTGATATGTCGCCCGTTTTATCGTCAGCATCGGTAAATGTGATCAACGAGAGCAATGGAATCAAGCGAAAGGTGTTCTCGGGGAATGAAAAGCTTGCTGTCATAGAAAGGGTTCCTAATGGTGAATCAAGATCAAAAATTTGTAGTGAACTTAAACTTGCCGAGTCGACACTCAGAGGTTGGCTCAAGGATGAGCATAAATTTCTGGATTATTTTGCACGAAGTTGATTCTGATGAGGGATTTAAACGGAAACGGGCACGCACTGCAAATGACACAGAATTAGATGATGCTGTGTACACCTGGTTCAGTGATAGCAGATATATATATTTTTTTTAGAGCAACACAAGTTTCGACGTTGTCGTTTTTCGATATGAATGTTAGCTTTTTTGATAAAAGAAATCTTGATTCATGTTGAAAGATTAATAAAGCTAGAATGTATCCAAATGAACACAAAAAATCAGTGACGTAATACACAATGAGTTCAAAGATGCACATATTCAGAGCACTGATACCTTGTGGAATACATGTACATGTAATGTTCGTTTTTACGATCTTTTCAAGTTATTTTATCCAGAAATTAAAGTTAATTTATAAAGAAAAACGAATAACACCTTTATAAATAAATATTTATTTACAGTTATTTTCAGCACGATTAAAAAACGAGTATTTAACAATGCACCCCCCCCTTCGCCTCTGTCGATCTCCCATCTCTTTACAAGTTGTTTTCGTTAGGCCCCTCGGTAACTCGCGCCCTCGCTTATAGTGCAGTCGATGTTTTTAACTCCTCGCTTATCGACCAATTCGCTTAACGACCTAGTCGTAAGAACGAAACCTGGTTTTTAAGTGAGGAGACTCTGTACAAGTATAAACATGTAAAATACACAGGTATCCTGTTTGACAATTTTAACGTTTTAACACTGTGTGGAATTATGTACGTGCAGTTACAGGTAAATATGAGTTTCATAATACGATGTTCCATGCAATGTACTCGACACGATATCGCGAAAAGAAAAATGATAATGTGATCAATACACATTATATAGGAATACAAATGTATGCATGATCTCTCTCTCTCTCTCTCTCTCTCTCTCTCTCTCTCTCTCTCTCTCTCTCTCTCTCTATATATATATATATATATATATATATATATATATATATATATATATATATATATATATATATGATGTATATCGGAATTATGAAACGAGACAGGTTAGTTTTTCGCTTTTGGTAATGCTATGAAATTAGGCCGTCGATACCATTCGAATAACTGAATGCTTTTCATCAATACATAGTTGTATAAAAAACTAAAACACCGAGGACGATGAAATGACAGAAATAAGCGCACGAAGCAGAAGAAGAAGGAAACGAACACTACTACATAGTACTGTAATACTGCCACTATCCACTCGCTTACGGTAAAACCTGTCATGTACCATATAACACAGTGTAACGAATACAGTACGTGGATATCTCTGTATCGACCGGCTAAATCACGTAATGAAGAAGTGATATATTTACTTGACGAATAATATATTCAATCACTGAATCAGGCAACGTACTATTAATGACGAGAAATTACTTATGAACGTATTATTATTACCGTGAGGCTGATTGTACACAGGCACACACATAGGCAAGGGATCTTCTTGATTCTTGATTTGGTGAGTTACACATTTATTTAGTAATGCATCCAGATAATGAGTTGTGCTTGATTGTTAATGAATTAATGCTCTCATTTACACTTTATTGTCATATATGCAGAACTCATTAGTATATTCCACATGCTTTCGGTTTTTAAAAATAGTTTTTAATTTAAGTGCTTAATATATATATATATATATATATATATATATATATATATATATATATATATATATATATATATATATATACTTATATCGACTGATCAACTGGCTGTATTAAACGGCGAGCGAAGTCGATCGGGTAATTGGAATGAGATTGTTGTTTTTTTTTTATTTTGTTGAAACCCTTCTTTCGTCCTGTCCTGGAACCCGGGTATTGATGAAAACGCTTCTTTCGTCCTGTCCTGGAGCCCGGGTGTTGTTGAAAACCCTTCTTTCGTCCTGTCCTGGAGCCCGGGTGTTGTTGAAAACTCTTCTTTTGTCCTGTCCTGGAGGCCGGGTGTTGTAGAAAACCCTTCTTTCGTCCTGTCCTGGAGCCCGGGTGTTGTTGAAAACCCTTCTTTCGTCCTGTCCTGGAGCCCGGGTGTTGTTGAAAACCCCTCTTTTGTCCTGTCCTGGAGCCCGGGTGTTGTTGGAAACCCTTTTTTGTCCTGTCCTGGAGCCCGGGTGTTGTTGAAAACCCTTCTTCCCGCTTCAGTTGTAGTGGTAGCGGCATGATTTGTGTTTCAAGGATCGTTTTGGAAAATTAATGGGAGGGTGTATAGTAGCCGGCATCGAATCTACATTCTTCCCGGTTCAGTTGTAGTCGTAACGGCATTATTTGTGTTTCAAGGACCGTTTTGGAAAATTAAAGTGAGGGTGTATAGTAGCCGGCATCGAATCTACATCCTTCCCGGCTCAGTTGTAGTGGTAGCGGCATTTTTTGTGTTTCTCGCCCGTGCAAACAAATTTAAAGTGAGTGTGTATAGTATAGTAGCCGGAATCGAACGAATCTACATTCTTGTCTGTTCAGTTGTAGTGGTAGCAGCATATTTTGTGTTTCAAGGACAGTTTTGGAAAATTAAAGTGAGGGTGTATAGTAGCCGGCATCGACTCTACCTTCTTCTCTGTTTCATTGTAGTGGTAGTGGTAGTGGTAGGTAGCAGCATTTTTTTGTGTTTCGCGCCTATGCAGAAAATTGAAGGGACTGTGTATAGCCTGAATCGACTCTACCTTCTTCTGTTTTATTGTAGTGGTAGTGGTATGTAGCAGCATTTTTTTGTGTTTCGCGCCTGCGCGGAAAATTAAAGGGACTGTGTATAGCCTAAATCGACTCTACCTTCTTTTCTGTTTCATTGTAGTGGTAGTGGCCATAAAAGAGGAAATCACCTGTAGACAGTGAGTATTGAAATCTTGTTATTTTCGGCCGGACGTAATCTCTCTGTCTTTCTCTTTCTCTGTCTCTGTCTCTCTCTGTCTCTCTGTGTCTCTCTCTTGCTGTCTCTGTCTCTCTGTCTCTCTCTCTGTCTCTCTCTTTCTCTCTCTCTCTCTCTCTCCGTCGATACCATTCGAATAACTTATACCTTGCATTCATGAGAGGAGCGCAAAATGTGATTGGTATTAACAAAATCTAATTATAAATAACACTGGTCCACGATGAGACTAGTCTGTAATCCTACCATACAAGCAACTGGAATATGCTCATCTATGGTAACATGATTGAAATGCTCTGTTATACGTGGATATGTCAAATGACATCAAGCACATCCTTCAGCACCCAATCAAACGCATTGTAGGACATATGATAAGGTATGTTATCGATAAGGTATATAATTGAGTGATTAAAAGCAAGACATTGACAGACTACGTCTGAGGGTAGTAATGTATGAAGTATAGATTCAAGTAAATGATTTTAATGCAAATATTATGTGATTAAGATGCACAGTTGTAATAAATGTCAGCAAGATTAACAACATGAAAGGTAGAGAAATTTATAATTAGACCTATAATTTACCGATTTGAACTGATCATTGTGAATGTGTGCATATTGCTTTTTGTGTGGAGATGGGGTGTTCATATTATGAAGTTTAAAATGTTCTGTATGACAGGTGAATTTACACAAGTGGGTTGCTACTAATGAACAGCGCATACCGCTAAACTGAGAGCTGCTTGTAATAATATTTTCCTTCGCCCTGACTTTGATAAAATTACTTTTCCTAAATTTTGCTTCACTGTTTATAGTCCGTAAGTCTTCATGTTCAAATGTCTGATGTCTACAGTACTGTATAAAGCAATGCATGTACTTCAATAGCTATGAAGAACCGCTCCGATGGCCTAGTGGTTAGAGCGTCCGTCGCGGAAGCGGGAGGTCGTGGGTTCGATCCTTATCCGAGTCACACCAAAGACTTACCAAAATGGTACTAACAGTTGCCTCGCTTGAGGATCAGCATTAAGAGGTTAGTGTTAGGACTGGTCGGCCTGAAGTCACGATAATGTGACTGGGTGGGACATCATACTACACGTCTGTAACGTAATCGAGCTGACACCCTTTGAGACTGGGCAGGGTTTCAAGAAATAACAAACATGTATGTGAATGACAATGGAAATGTATTACACACTCACACTAATGAGCAGGAAACACGAGAATAACGTAAACACAAAAGGTACATAATATGAATATAAGACAAATAAGTAATTTGGATTTGACTACTATATCAAACTCATGTAGTCAAATACTACTATACGGCATTCATGTGATCAAACACTGTTGTTACAAACTTCATGTAGTCAGACACTACTGTTACAAAATTCATGTAGTCAAACACTACTGTCATATTCATGTAGTCAAACACTACTGTCATTACAAAATTCGTATAGTCAAACACTACGGTTATTGCAAAATTCATGTAGTCAAACACTACTGTTATTGCAAAATTCATGTAGTCAAACATTACTGTTAAGCACTACGTCGATATCACCAAATGTGTTTCTTGTGTTGACTCGGCCTGCTTTCAGGCACAGTCACTTCCACCCTCCAGACGTGTACCTACCTATACGTGGGCATTGTACTGGTGCTTTAACATCGTAATGGTGCACCAGACATCCTCATATTCATACTCTCATCCGGCTATTCATACCCAGTGAACTGAATATGGAAAAGAAACAACTTTCTGAATAGTCTGCTTTAATTGTAACTACTTTGAAATATATTACGGTTACTAATGGGTTAATATAACCCGTCTGAAATATGACATTGGAATGGTACGCCATTTAGATAGAAATACGATATACTAAAACGTTAATACATACA
This sequence comes from Unio pictorum, assembly GCA_030141615.1. Classification (NCBI taxonomy): domain Eukaryota; kingdom Metazoa; phylum Mollusca; class Bivalvia; order Unionida; family Unionidae; genus Unio; species Unio pictorum. Next base: position 9,358,076 of record JARLTB010000043.1, on the reverse strand, counting down.
TAGTATGTTTTCAACATTAGTCATAGTAGCGACCAGATAAAATTAACAGGAACATGCACATGTGTCCATATCCCTGTTAATAATCCGAGTCGTATCATCTCGCTACCAAATTGCATTGGTTAACCCTCTTAATAAATTTAATTCCAAGTATGATAAAATAATGCCAACACATAATACAACATTGAACGTGTTTTACGAAACTGACTATTAATTGTAAACAAGAAAAAAAAAGAGTTGATTAAAAAAACATGCAACTCACCCAAATCATTGGCTCAAACAAAATGAAACTGCAATCTCGCCCCGACAGCTAAATACATTTAGAGCTTCTCTCTAGTGGCTGTCCCCTTCAAGATTTCTACATGATATATATAGTCGTGCGCATTAATACTAAACACGCACTTGCCGCGCAAGCAATAAAGGTGTCACGCGATACAAAAAAAAGTTGTTTTTTTAAATTATGGCGCGCGAAATACGACACCTTGGTAATAGTAAACCATATGGCGGTCTAACTGGGCCATTTTGGGCATTTCGTAACGGTCTCGTTAAAATATAAAAAAAAAAAATTCAAGAAGTTCAAAACACAGCTGCTCGGAGGACCACGATTAGACCACAACTTCCCGCTGCTCTGTGCCTTTCGCTATTATCCATTCGATCTAGAGTCAAACACAAATTGTTATTCCCTGTGTTACGTTTCACTGACGGACGTCAGTCTAACATACCTATATGGTCTCATCCATGTGTATACACCAACAATATACTTACGCTTTTCTTCTGACAATCGTATACTCAGTATTCCTACTATGGAAACGAAGTCATCTGGACAAGTTTTTTTGCACACAAGGGCCCAGAAACGTGGAATGAATTGCCCATTGAAATTAGACACTAAGACACAGTGATCCCATTCAAGAGTGCTCTTAAAACACATCTTTTACAACTGCAAGAGAAAACTTAGAGACTTAATAATGTTTTGTACCTTAAATATTTTTAGCATTTGTTGATGTTTTGTAATTTAATAGTTTTTTTGTGTTTTCTTTGCAGTCATTATGGATGTTGTAAACCTTAGAGCTTCTAAAGATTAAAATTAAAAATTCCAAGACAGTGTTTAATGCGATGCTTCAACTTTAACTCATGTATACATATCAAATTGCTATTGTTTAACAAAATGTAACTTATTTAATCCAATTTTTTTCCATATTTCTTGTCTGATGCATTTATAAAAGTGATAAATGAGTGTTCAGACGCGACAGTATATACATACCTATTCAATAGTGTACTAATAGCTATTCAACAGTATATACATAACTATTCAACCTGACAGAATTTTCAATGTCATATTTGAAGGATATGATGTCAAGTCAGTTTTATTAGCTAACATGTTCAATATGCACAGGTGTAGCAACATTGTACCAATTCCTCGGGCAGAAATGGAATAGACTATTTGCATTGGCGTGACCATTCCAATGCCTGATCAGGAGCTGCCACTATCTGGTAGTATTCTGAATCGACCACGAGATCAAATGTTGTATGAGTGGAGACCTTGAATGTTGCATAGATTTGACGCTGAGGAGTTTGTCAGCGACAAGCATTTGAGGGTCTGTTTCTCTTGAGAATAATCATCCACAAATGTAACCTCCAATAGTTACAATAACCATAAAATTAATGGGGTTTCTATGAGCTGAAATGAACTTGAAAGTTTTTATACATTATAGAATGGTTTAATGGCCAATGATTGTCGTATGTATGTATGTATGCATGCATGCATGCATGCATGTATGTATGTATGTATGTATGTATGTATGTATGTATGTATGTATGTATGTATGTATGTATGTATGTATGTATGTATGTATGTATGTATGTATGTATGTATGTCCTCTGTGAAATATATTTGTCAGAATGTAATTAAAGTAATTTCTGAATACATCACAAAACAATCAGGAACACAAAAGGAAATATGTACAAAGCACAAGAAAACAATATTTTCTATTAACTTTAAATTCGGGCTTTTAGATAAGGGAAGAATCAGTATGCGTTTAAATAAATTAGTTTAATCTAATAATTTTGTGAGTATCATATACACTGGTTTTTGGTAAAAAAATAACCATTTCTAATATAGTTATGCCTGTTGAGAACTTTCATCTTCTTTGAGGATTAATAATGCTTTCAAGATTCGCTCTCATGCTACCATAAATCTGAAGCATTGTAGAACTTGGGGATAGCTTAACATTTTGCTAAAGTTTCAGACTTTGAATATTAGAAATAACATTTCTAAATAATTGTGTTTTAGAGCTTTATGAAAAGTATAAAATTAAAAAAATGGTATACAAAATTTAGATTTTTCGAAAAAAATATTAAATCAAAATTACCAAGACGCTTAAACATTTAATTATTTATGTTTCAGTCACTTTTTTATTGCACGTTAAAATACGTTGCAGAATGCAATTTAATTGGTGTTATCATCTTCTCATTAGACATTCGTGTAACACTTCTAATTAGACATTCGTGTAACTAGATGTCTGTTCACATTTAAGTTTATTCATTAAAAAATTTCGTGAATGATGCATAGAGTTGCTAGAGAGCATTGCTTTTGCAAAGTTCGCATGGTGCAGTAACTAAGTGACATTCCATTGATTTCAGTTGCAGAAATGGAAGAAAACATCCATATTGGGTCTACCATTCCCATTGCTGAACAGGAGTTGGAATCATCAGGTGGTACCCTGCAACGATTACAAGGTAAACTGTTTTCTGTAATGAATCGCGAAGTGCCTGATATGTTTACTACTCTACAGTTTGTGGAGAACAAGTAATTGAGGCTCATGCATGGTCTTGCTAGTTGATATCAAACTATATACGTTTCCATCATTTGAAAATGTTATATCTCACATCCGACTGAATGGATGCATGTTGTAAATATACGGAAATTTTCGAGCAAATCGTTGTAACAGCTATAAATCACAATTTCTTTCCACTGCATGTTACTTGAAGGTAGAGTCTTAGAGAAAATATAAGCGTCACTAACAGCCTTTCATATCTCGGTCTCGTGAACAAAATTTGTAGTGGTTGTGACTATCAGCACATAGGCACATTGAACACGTACCTATCAGCGAATATGAAATATAGTATCCGAAATTTATATTTTTCGGATAAAATATTAAACGAAAAATACCAAGACGCTTTAACATTTAATTTATTCATGTTTCTGGCACGTTTCATTGCTAGTTAAAATACGTTGCAGAATGAGGTGTTATCATCTTCTAACTAGACATTCGGGTAAATAATTATCTGTTCACGTGTAAGTTTATTCATCAAGGCATTTCATGAATTATGCATAGAGTTGCTAGAGAGCATTACTTTTGCAAAGTTCACATGGTGCAGTAACTAAGTGACATTGCATTGATTTCAGTTGCAACAATGGAAGAAAACATCCATATTGGGTCTACCATTCCCATTGCTGAACATGATTTGGCATCATCAGGTGGTACCCAGCAACGATTACAAGGTAAATTGTTTTCTGTAATAAATCTCGGGGTGTCCGATATGTTTACCACTCAACAGTTTGTGGACAACAAGTAATTGAGGCTCATGCAGCGTCTTACTACTTGATATCAAACTATATAAGTTTCCAACATCTGAAAATGTTATATGTCACATGCGATTAAATGGATGCATGTTGTAAATATACGGAAATTTTCGAGTAAATCGTTGTAACAGCTATAAATCACAATCTCTTTGCACTGCATGTTACTAGAAGGTAGAGTCTTATAGGAAAAGAAAGCGTCAAAAGGAGCCTTTCATATCTCGCTCTCGTGAACAAAATGGGTAGTGAGTGTGATTATCAGCACATAGGCACATTGAACACGTATATATCAGCGAATATGACATTTAGTATTCGAAATTAAGATTTTATGGATCACACATTAAAACAAAATTACCAAGATGCTTTAACTTTTAATTTATTCATGTTTCAGGCACTTTTTTTGCTCGTTAAAATACGTTGCAAAATGCAATTTAATTGGTGTTATCATATTCTAATTAGACATTCGTGTAACTAGATGTCTGTTCACATTTAAGTTTATTCATTAAGAAATTTCATGAATTATGAATAGAGTTGCTAGAGAGCATTACTTTTGCAACGTTCGGATGGTGAAGTAACGAAATTACTTGGTAATTGATTTCAGTTGCAGAAATGGAAGAAAACATCCACATATATATATATATAATTTTAAAAGTACACGCGTGTCTATCATTTTGAAAACTTTGAACAGTGCAGATTTACATACGTGCATATCCCAAAATTGCACCACTGGCATAGATTGTCCAAATTACATACCCTGTCAATTTAAGTCTAACTCTCGTTCAATTAAGCAAATACACTCTTATTTAAATGTATATACACCGTGTATATACATGTGTATTTGAACAAGCTAATAGTGTTTATTCCTAATTTGGATGTCACTGGACAGGCAAAATAAGTATTAAGTACAAAAAAATCTACATTTCGTCTGAGCTAACTCACCGTTTATATGCATTGGCAACATGTGACATCGATGTATGGAAATTATTTAAGATCTCATTTACATATAACTTAAGAAGAAAGTGACGCTTCAGCGAGATCTCAGAAACGCTTATAGAGGTTTATGTTAAAATTGGATTGTAAGTATATGTAGAGCATACAATGATTCAAAATATGTTTCCGGTGTAAGGTTATCTTGGTTGTCTTTATAAGCGGTGGGTGCGAATATTGAAGACCCAGAAACTTATATTTTGTTTCAGTTAAACGATTTCATCATCTTTTTTGTTAATAACCAAATTATGTGGAGTATTAAATTTAATTGTAATATATCAATTGTCATAAACGGTAACACGTGCTATCATTATTGTCATTTGGATATATTTTATTTTTCAGCCCCAATCCAGGAACTACAGAGACAAATGTCCTCTAGAATTTGCCGACAAACCTCATCAGTCATGTTATAGAGTGTTGACATTTGAATCGTACAAAGTGAACCAACTCAGTAACTGTTTGTCCCTTTTGTAAAATATTCATTCAACGCAGATATTGCATCCACCTGTATCCGCCTTTTTTTATAAAGAAGTGATGGAAAACAAACGTAAAGATGGATTTTCTTCTAGATGAATTTTGCCTTTGGAATATTCTATACAATTTAATCCTATGTTGATTCAGAGTTGTTCATAGTCAGTGGAATATGAATAGCTAGAAACATAATGGGCAACTGTGGTACTAAAGTTATGTACAGTTTAGTAAGAAGCTATACAATTAAACACATTTACGATGAAATCGTACATATGTACATGATATCCGGATTACGTATTAAGTAAAATACAGGAAATTAATTTACAGATGCTTTTCATGTGTGATTGTAGAAAACATCGTATTCCATTGATTTGGATTATTTCGTATTACTTTTTAGTGGATAGAATTAGTACAAAAATTATTTGCACATCAGACAGATTCCAATTTCGATTTCTTTGTTCCCGATGGCGTAAATTTGAATTTTATATATTCATATTTCAATATGTGTATTGAGTGTAACATATATAATTAGAGAGCAGTTGTTAATTTAAATTATTAATTGGAATTACGAAGTTCTCGTTGATTTTTAATTTACTCGTTAGTTTGGAACTACAATGAACTCACCCCAAAACATTCTGAATTGCATTATTGTTGATACATCAATACATTAATGACTATTTAATTAATTCAGCATATTCTACACTTAGGACATGTAAAAGGATGTTTGGATTGTTTTGTGATTGAATTCACAGTACTATAAGTGTTTCTTTAATTTTCATTTTGTAATTTAGAGAAATAGGTAGTTTCTTGATTTTATCCAACTTTGTGGTTTCGCTTCTTTCTGTTACGGAATCTAATAAATAGAGTCATAAGATGAAGTAAGTTTTGATATAACGTTCAATGCTGTCGGTTGTTTTCAATAGAATTTGTATTGCCAATATTCCATTTAAATAGTCTTTCTCCACGTTCTTTACTACATTTACAAAGTATATATGATTTTGTCTTCTCAAGTTCAATATGTATGGTTTATTTGTATAATCCCTTTTACCCTTGACCTTATTTACGTGTATATGAGTGTTTTTTCTATTTGAATCATCAATTGTCATTATTTGATTGGACTTAAAATCGGCAAATGACCGTTTAAATATAAACGGAAATAGGACAGCTCAGATCAAACGATCAAGGATGCAAATGAAATTGTGATATTTTCAAACGGTTTTGTACTTGAATTGAAAATGTTTGCAATACAAAATATTTCAATAAATACGATTATTATTTTTTCCTAAGCAATATTATCTTTGTGTGAAAAATTCATAATGTAATGCTGCAACCAAACGCCTAAGATTGTACATGCTTTACACTGACGAAAACAATACTGTTTAATAATAAAACTGTTAGACACTTAACTGTATATATATATACATAGATATGATATGGTGATAATCAATATTGTATGGATTGATAATATTTGATCTTTTTGTTATCCACCATTGTAGGATGGGAATTCTATGTTTGGTAATAATACATATAATATATAATACATATATACATATATTATGAATCTAAATCACACTCGCATTTCGTTGAACCTGTGGCAGTATTCTTTAATATTTAATTAAGGAATCTAACAAAATTAACGTTTGTTTACCGTGTTGTTGATAGTTATTTGTTGTAACGATGGCTGTGTTGGGCTGTTTAATATTCAGTGTATTTGTGTCGCTTAATTTAGTAAAGATATTTCAGGCAACGTTCCATCTAAGTTGCGACCGTTAGGCATCCCCGTGAAGCTGAATTTTCAATTTTTGCTCAATCCAACGTTAAATGTTGTTCGTCTCCGTAATGCCTGCGCAATACAGCGAGCACTGCCCGCTAATTTACCATTCGCTTAGAAGCCGAATGTTGATTTCAGGTCGGTGTATTTAAATATTTATATTAAATCTATAATAATAATTACGTTCAATACATTGTTTGGCTGTGTGGCAGGTACAGAAGACTGTAAGAACTTTATGTGGTAGAATTAAGCATGTTTTACAAATTCTGAGAATGCATTTGCAAAAACTCGTATTTCCGACATGTATTGATGTATGCAGTAGTATGTACTTGTAGAGTTATTTCTGTATATTATACGAGTATTTAAGTGAGTATGGGTTTCTTCAATTCAACGTCATAAACTATACTTATTAATTTTATTAAATCAGACATTATATATTAGTATCTTAACCTGATTTACATCTTGGCGTGTTTATACCTTTAATATATGCGCACTTCAGTCTATAATTTGTTCTACATTGTCCGTTTACAAAGTTTTTCCCGATAGTCCAACATCAACATCTTAAAGGAAATTAAGTTATATAACCTGAAGAAGTCTCATATTTTTATGTTCAGAAGCCATCTGTAATCCAAAGTAGTATTTGTCATTAAGAATATGAAAGTGAAAATGTACGAATACCGAGTTAATCAGCTAATAAAATGCATAATACCGGATTCGCATCGGTGTATATTAGGTCGGATAGAAATTGCGAAGGACTACTAAACACAATATGATTTAGATGTGTCTGGTTCCATTGATTTGTCATTGATCATTCAAATGAACATACGGTTACAAACTGTCTAACGCGACACTCATGCCTGATATCAATCGCTAGTTTTTTGTTTGTTGTTTGTTTAACTTTACCTTAGTGTTGCAACATACTAGATTTGATATATCGCGCATATCTGTAATGTGAGAAATCATAGGCAGTTCATACATTGGTTTACAGTACGATTCGCGAACTATGCAATGAGCTGTTATTTTCAACGGTCCAATCAGGATTAAATAATAAAGAACTGTAGTAAGGCAGTCTTGTTACTTAAAGGAAGCGTGCCAACCAAACCTGTCAATTATCCTAGGAGTTAAGACACGCCCATTATCTAGCTGATGTTCAGAGTAGCTGATACATAAAAGGGAGGCTTCGACTGACTTAGAACACAAATAGGAGACGAATAGTATAGCTGAATGACAGTTACAATCAGGAGGAATGCATAATATCGTGTCGCAGTACAACATACATCGCAGCAGAAGCGCTAATCGCCATTATTGAAAGACTTACATTGTGAAGTCTTACCTACAGAAAGTCACGCTCAGGGTATATATTGTATCTTCTTGCGCTGCCTGAGGAAATCTTTTGGACAAACAACGATAACAACCTACTTGTATTGCAACGTGAACACGATTTCTGTACAGCTTCACAACATTACAAAATATTTGTGCGGTACACGGAATGTTGATATATGTAAGTAGCCTTTAAGATTACTTTAAGCAGTAAAGCTTTCATCAATATATTTTTTTATTTTAATCTTTGTAAAATGCACTAATATGTGTTCTATTTTATCGGTTAAGCAAATATGTCGTGTTTTCGTTCTCTTAAAAGGTGATCGATTAAGATTTTATATGTAATTTTGTTATTTTATCCAGATTTAAAATCTGCATCGACGCGTATGTTTTAACTTTGATAATTACTGAGGTGAATAGCATTAGTTCGGTCACAACTGTGTTGTTAGTACAAAGATTTAATTTAACAATATCAAAGGCTCGCACCATCACTTGAGGACTTGTCTTCAAACAATGTAGTTTGTGTTTCTATCTTGACGTTGACTTGTTTGTGAGAAGATAATTATAACAAGTTGTTTCTAAGAACTTTAAATCATTAAAATACGTATTTGCTATATAACGGATATTTGATGATACTTGCATATAAGAATAACGTCGAGAACATGCTATTAATTCAAAATTTATAATGTAGCAAAATCTCTCACCACCGAAGGAAGATATTGCATTTTATTTTATGAGCACATTTTAATGGGCCTTTCGTCTAAGAATGAGATTTGATCGGATGATCAAGATTTCATTGCATGTATGTGTTTTTCTGTTGTGAGAAATTGTGTAGGTGTGATGGATATCTTGAACGATCACAAAAACGATCTATTTGAGAGCCAAGACTCTGTCGCAAAGTTGCAATGGTAACTCGTTCAACTGGTAAATATTGCACGTTTATACATTCTGAATTCTCATTGATTTGATAACATATTTGCATAAATATGTTCCAATAGAAAGATAGGTCCAAACAAGAAGCATGGCTATAATGTTTACAGGTATCACTGGAACATCACGAATAAAGAATTGACTGCGCCGTTTAAATTGAAATTGAAATAGTTAGTAGACTAAAAAGGGAATGTGTTTTTATACAAATATCGATCAACTGCTTCGTCTTGCAGTACACAAACGGAATATTTTAAATATTGAGTATCTATTTAAAAAAAAAAAATAAACACCGGCGATAATTTTTTTTTAAAAACTTGAGATATGTATTCACGACGAATTCCACCTTAACTTTGGTATTTGTAATTGAGTTAACTATGATAGTTTTTGTGTACGAGGATCGATTAAAAAAGTCTTGACTCAAGTTCCTGTTAATAAAGCTGCTGGAGTGGTTTCTCACAACTGCATTTTAAATCGGCATGGGACGTTAACCGACAAAGATCACAACTTCCTAGATGAACATTACATTAAAATTATGTTAATGTGTTATTGTATACTATCACGTACAGTTGAGAACTTGGCCAGATATGAATCGCCGAGTGGTATCATATTACCAGAGCCTACTCGTGGTAACCTAGGAATCATGGGATGTAGGATAATTGGAACTAAATGGGCATGTCACATTGCCGTAGTTTTCGAAGAACGTAACAGAGTCGGTGAACTAATCACACAAGATTTAAACATTCTAAACTTTATTTCTTCCTATCATAATAAGCATGAAAATAGGAAATAAAATATCTTGTTTGTTTGTTTGTGTTTTAGGGATTAACGTCATTTTTCAGCACACGATAGGCCATACATGGCAGACAATAATATTGGTGGAGGAAGAACCCAGGAAAGCCCGGAAAGAACCACCGACCCACGAGAAGCTACTGGCAGACATTCTCACATAACTACATTAGCCGAATCTTAGACTCGAACCCACGCATAGAAGAGGTGAGACGGCAGTGATCCGTGACGGAAAGCCCTTTAGACCACTCGGCCCCGAAAATATCTTGTGTTACATATGTATATATTAAGTATTTCATCCTTTAATTACAATTTAAACAAAGTAGAGATACATACAAACAGTGTATCGCTAAAATATAAAAATATTCAAAAGGTTTACAGCTGCTCGGAGCACCACGACCAGAGCACAACTGCCCGCTGCTCTGTACCCTTCACTATTATCCATTCGATCCATAATCAAACGCAAAATGTTAATGCCTGTGTTACATTTCACTGACGTACTCCAGTTCAATATACCTATCTGGTCTCACCCATGTGTATACACCAGCAAGATACTTACGCTCCTCTTCTGATAATCGTATTCTCAGTCTTACCACTATGTAAACGAAGTCATCTGGACAAGTTATTGTGCACACAAGGGCCCAGCGATGTAGAACGAATTGCTTGTTGAAATTAGACACAAAGACACAGTGATCCCTTTCTTCTAAAGATTAGGCGCTATGCAAAGTCCTCCTTCTCCTTATTATTATTATTATTATTATTATTATTATTATTATTATTATTATTATAAATATGTAGTAATAATAAATATTGTATGGATTGATACTATTTCATCTTTTTGTTATCCACCATTGTAGGATGGGCCTTCGATGTTTGGAAATAATACATAATCGAATTTACATTTCAATTTTAATTATATTTATAATAAGTAACAAATAACCCATAGAGGAGTATATATATTTTATTTTGCTTTTGAAAGAAAAGGAAATTCAATGGATGAAGCGGCTGTTTAAAATGGTCATCAATAATAAGTTACAACAACGATGATTTATATTAGTGGTTGATTTTCATCAGAATTCCTGAAGAAGTGATTGTCAAATATATTCACTACATATCTATAAGATAATAACAGGCGAATTAAATTGTATTTTTGATTTTAATCCGAAAAATATTGTCGTTGTTATTTGTTTCATGTAATCGTAAAACATTATGGTAGACAGTAAAGTGATTAAGGCGGTAACTAACGCGCTTTATATTTCGCTATCAAATTACATGGTAAGCCGATTATCCTACAAAATGTCAACCGTTACGAGCCTAAAAGTCTAACTTTTAAACGGAATTATAAATGTAAGAATCAATTTTGTGTTCACTAATTTTCGCATAGAATCAAATACTCTGTAACCTTATTTTCATCGCTTAAATCAAATCCAAAAGTATCCCAAAGACGAAAATGTTCTGGGTGAAATTGTTCCTTTTGCTGAGGAATGGTGCTGAAAATCGGCTTCTGAAAACAGCCAACACTTGCGATTTATCACCAAAACTCACACAAATATGCTAAAGTCCTAAAACAATTATTCTGCCAAATTTCCAATTCAAACAGTGTCATACAAAAAGAAAATCTCATAGGCATATTATTTTAGGAAAACAAATTAATAAAATCAAATTTTACGATCATTCAATAATAAATAAGTAGCGGCAATAAATGGGCATATTGAAGTAGTAAACGGGTTTACATAACAAAGTAATTTTTTTAAGTACTCACTTGAAAGGTCACGCACAGCTTTCTGGTCAAAGTTGTTATCTTATATTGATATCAACACTTGATAGCACTTCTATTTTTATCTTAGCGCTTACATAAGTTAATGTTGCCTACAGCAGGTCACGCTCAGGTATATATTGAATCTTCTTGCGTTACATGTGGAATTCTTCTTGACAAACAACGATAACAAACTTGCTAGTATTGCTACACAATTTATGTACAGTTTCACAACATTACAAAATATTTGTGCGGTACACGGAATGTTGATATATGTAAGTAGCCTTTAAGATTACTTTAAGCAGTAAAGCTTTCATCAATATATTTTTTTTATTTTAATCTTTGTAGAATGCACTAATATGTGTTCTATTTTACCGGTTAAGCAAATATGTCGTGTCTTCCTTCTCTTAAACGTGATCGATTATATGTAATCTAGTTATTTTGTCCAGGTTTAAAAAATGTACATCGACGAGTATGTTTTAACTTTATAATTACTGAGGTGAATAGCATTAGTTCAGTCACAAATGTGTTGTTAGTAAAATAACTTTCATTTGACAATATCCAAGGCTCGTACCAACACTTGAAGTCAAACAATGTATTTTGTGTTTCTATCTTGATGTTGACTTGTTTGTGAGAAGATAAATATAACAAGTTGTTTCTAAGAACTTTAAATGATTGAAATACTTATTTGCTGTTTAACGGATATTTGATATCACGTGCATTAAATAATAAAGTCGAGAACATGCTATTAATTCGAAATTTATAATGTAGCAAAATCGCTCACCGCCGAAGGAAGATATTGCATTTATTTTATAAACAAAATTTAATGGGCCTTTCGCCTAACAATGAGATTTGATCAGATGATCGTGATTTCATTGCATGTATGTGTTTTTCTGTTGTGTGTTTATATATATATATATATATATATATATATATATATATATATATATATATATATATATATATATATATATATATATATATATATATATAAACTCTCTATATCCTTCGACTTTTGAAAGTGAGTTGACTGCGTGCTCTGTCTAAGCTTCGGATGTTATGAAGGTGTGCATTGCTACATTGCAACATTAAAAGACAAAATATGAATTTCAGGATTGTTAACCTGTCCCGATATAATTTTCCTTATTTCTTTGTCGTGCGATTTCTCGCCACGGTCACTTTTTATAGGCCTACCTTTCATAGAGCTTGGACAAAAAAAACACATAACCATGTGCATTTACAATCACGATACAATTATTAAAGTTACTCGTAATCGATCCAGTGACAGTAATTCCGTGATTTCTGTCAGATGTTGCAATAATATTTTGGTTTTCGTCGTATACTATACACGTGTCCGATACATGAAGCAACATCCAATAGTTGATCAGGCTGTCCGGTTAATTCCGTTGATATCAATTCGAAATCTTCGCCGGGGATGTCGTTGTAATACATGTTATGATAATATTCATCATCTTTTTTAACGTACCTAACTTCATCACGCTGAATAATGGTTGGACAAGCGAGTAGTTCGGACGGTAAAACATATTCGTGTGAAATACATCTTTTACTTTTCATCGGTTCAAATTGTTTATTAAGATCTCGTCCTAGCTAACTTTATACTGTGAAATCCAGCTAGTAAGTATACGTGCCATTCCAGATTATCGTCTTTGTTTCTCTTGATTAATTCTCGCTATTGTTCAGGTGAAACAGGCGTAGATTTACGTTGTTCGTTTTATAAAGATTAACTTTCGATCGGGCACAATCACATAATTTTGCAAAGTAATCGATGATATCATCGGTGGATATTCTTTCGTCGGTAACCATGAATGTGGCTTGCTTGTCCTCGTATTTGATGTGTTCGATTCTACACTTGAAAAACGTGTTGATATCGAGGATCGGACATCTCAGTCGAAATTCTGGTATAATTTCAATCACCGGACATTTAACGTTAAAGTCATTAGCGACTCGTTCAAAATCAGCATCCGAAGCAAACAGATATAATTTATCAAACTGTTGAAAACAAATCCTGAAAGAACCTATTGACGCATAAACGCGCTTCTCAGTGCATTTATCGCATCAGATTTACTTTTAACGAATACGGATATTTGTAAGGAAATAATATTCATAAAGGAATAATAATCTCGAAGAACAAAATAATCATCTCTAGAGATATCAGCTAGATCTTCTTTGGTGTTTTCTTCGAATAAGTTTGTACAGTAATTATAATCATGGTCATTTTCCAAACAAACATAAAATTGTTTGTCTTTGTTATTATTTAACGAAATATGATTGTATATAATAACGCTATCGGTCATTTGTCGGTCAACGCATGTTTGTGATTCAGTATTTTGATTCATTATAGATTATATCTAATCACTAACTGATATTGTTTTAGATATATATTTTATACAAATTAAACATATTTCACAATTGAATATTATATTTAGATATAATAACATGGCCAATATATACATTTGCGACAAATAAATGTAGATGGTTCCACGGGGATCTATATAATTCAGTGGTAAAACAGCTATGGTGAATTCTGTGGACAACATACCATATTATCAAGAAAGAAAGGAGTCCGTGGTAAATATCAGCTATGCACTGATTGTGGAGGAAGCATATACCGATCAGTAGTTGAATATTGTATTAGAACCGGCGAGGAAACTCCAACGATTTAGGAATTTCTCAAACAATGCAAAAATATATCTTAATTATGGATGCAAAATATAATTAATTTTAGATTTTGGCTCCGTCGAAGATATGAGTGGGGAAACTATTCATATTACTATATATGATAGTAATTTTAATGGGTTCTCCAATCACAAATTATATCAGTCCATCAACGATTTCATCAGAGTGAGAAAACAACGGTTCTTTATAAGATTTAGCCCGACATCAACAATAATATTTTGAGATTTTTTACCCCACATGAGGAACACTGTCACTAAAAAAATAATTATATAACATAATTATTTATCGTTCATGCGATTTAATCTTTGCTGTTCTTTCTCTGAAAGATTATTTACTGTATGAGTAAATACATCCGTGACGGACAGTTCTGAGTAATATAAACTTTTCTGAGTCCCATTGAGTTCTCTGAAAAAGGTGGGTTGACCACCTCTGCTGCTGATACAAATGATTGTAACTTATTTAAAGCGAGTGCATTAAATTAGGAAACGTGTAAATTTCTACGATAACAGTATAATTGCATTTCTATCGATATTTCCGATTGCAGAGATGGAAGACATAAACGATATTCGACTTGGGTCAACAATCCCGCTTACGAATCAGGAACTACAGATATCGACCGCACTGGAAAGAATACAACAAGGTACAACTTTTGTAAGCAGAGGTCTAAAATGCTGAATGGTTATATAAGGTGTGTTACTTGCGGCCATTGGGAGTAAATCCTCACACACACACACACGGACCTGTTGTTCTGTATTTGTGAAACCTGCATACTGTAGAATCCGTAAATAGTCCAAAAAGTCAGTTCCTGCACATAATTGAATATTATTCTAACCTTAATATTTTGTAGTAATTCAGTATATGGTTTTCCACCCTAATTGATAAGTATACAAGAGAGAACTAGTTCCTTCCATTACGATGTTTAATAAATTTCATAGATTGTGTCCTAACTATAAGCATCAAAGTAGCATTTTGAAACGGCTATTGTCGTCTTGAAGGAATGATGTTGACCGTTTTATATGGCATAAGCATAATAAATTCATAGGCAAGTTCCACTCCACTAAATATAATCAAATGTACCGAGATAAATCGAATCAACGTACATTGTGGGCAGTAAGTAAAGTAACTAATTTTTACGTTTCAAAGATTAAATAGAACAGTTATTTCAAACTGGTTCATATCTAATTTCAAGATGTTCATCTACGTCTGAAAACATTTTAAATCGGAAAATATGAAATTGTAGTATGAAAAATTAATGAAAATCGTTTAGCAGGTTTATATTGATATTATTCCATTTTTAAACATTTTGCTTTTTCACTTGGTTCCCCTACTTTCTTGTAGCATTTTATGAGCTTGCTCAGCTTTTGGATCAAAACATGATGGTTGCAGCTTGCAAGAACTATCAATGATGCACCGACCGTTGATGATATTGATGGATTTATTATTAATTGTTTTTGTTTACGACGATGTGATGCTGGACAAATAATCAAATTCAGCTAGAATATTTTCTCGAGGAAGGCATAAAAGTACGGACGTTATTGATGGTACGCAAAGATACACCCAAATTCCGAAAGTGATCAGAGATAACTGTAATATCTTCGCGGTATTTAATGGCGTAGATACATATACACTTAGAAATAGTTATCAGATCTGGTGCGCTGGAGACATGGACATCATTAAATTTAGAAACTTTTTTCACAAGCACAAGCTACCCCACACAGATTTAAAACAATAAACCTGCATGAACCTAGATCAAGATACAGTACAGGAATTGACAAAATATTTGGATATTCCGAAGGCAAATGTACAGCAGCAGAGGGGCCAGACCATTTGATGTCACCGCGACGTAACCCTCATTTCGGAAACGGGGGCTTCTCTGAGTAATATAAACTTTTCTGAGTCCCATCGAGTTCTCTGAAAAAGGTGGGTTGACCACCTCTGCTGCATATACAAATGATTGTAACTTATTTAAAGCGAGTGCATTAAATGAGGAAACGTGTAAATTTCTACGATAACAGTATAATTGCATTTCTATCGATATTTCCGATTGCAGAGATGGAAGACATAAACGATATTCGACTTTGGTCAACAATCCCGTTTACGGATCAGGAACTACAGATATCGACCGCACTGGAAAGAATACAACAAGGTACAACTTTTGTAAGCAGAGGTCTAACATGCTGAATGGTTATATAAGGTATGTTACTTGCGGCCATTGGGAGTAAATCCTCACACACACACACGGACCTGTTGTTCTGTATTAGTGAAACCTGCATACTGTAGAATCCGTAAATAGTCCAAAAAGTCAGTTCCTGCACATAATTGAATATTATTCTAACCTTAATATTTTGTAGTAATTTAGTCCATGGTTTTCCACCCTAACTGATACGTATACAATAGAGAACTAGTTCCTTCCATTACGATGTTTAATAAATTTCATAGATTGTGTCCTAACTACAAGCATCAAAGCAGCATTTTGAAACGGCTATTGTCGTCTTGAAGGAATGATGTTGACCGTTTTATATGGCATAAGCATAACAAATTCATGGGTAAGTTCCACCCCACTAAATATAATCAAATGTACCGAGATAAATCGAGTCAACGTATATTGTGGGCAGTAAGTAAAGTAACTCATTTTTACGTTTCAAAGATTAAATAGAACAGTTATTTCAAACTGGTTCATATCTAATTTCAAGATGTTCATCTACGTCTGAGAACATTTTAAATCGGAAAATATGAAATTGTAGTATGAAAAATTAATGAAAATCGTTCAGCAGGTTTATATTGATATTATTCCAGTTTTAAACGTTTTGCCTTTTCACTTGGTTCCCCTACTTTCTTGTAGCATTTTAAGAGCTTTTGGATCAAAACATGATGGTTGCAACTTGCAAGAACTTGTTCAGGACGGATATTTACTTTCACTTGCAGATAAACCTATGTTCCTTGAGACAATTATGTTTACTCCAATAATGTTAAAGCGAAATATTTCGTGACCAAAATCCTTGAGGCGTTTGGACTTACTGAGGTTTTCAAAAAAGAATGGAGGTCAGGGTGACCAAGGGCCTGTAGCGCTTTCTTTTACTGAGTACTACTCTCGGACTTGGCCAATGTGGGTATACGAGACAGCTTACCAGTAGCTTCTAGTGGGTCTGTGGCTCGCAACACTGGTCGTTATGCGCTAAATAAAAAACATCATACAGAAGGACAGTGAATGAGATCGGTTGATTACGATTTCAGTCCTGTTTCTCTGTTGCTTGTTCTACTCTGCGTATTTGTAGACTGTGAAGAGCCTATTTACTGGCTACACGTTTCGATTAAGTTTTTGTTTTTATGACGTCAGGTTTTTACAATGTAACATTTGCACAAAAAACAATGTAAAATATAAAAATCGAAATAAACAAGTATAAAAATATTGATTTTGGCATTCAGAGTAAAGAAAATTTATATTTTTGAGTTTATTTCAATTAAAGACGGAATAATTAGTTACCAGAATCATGATATGATTTCAGTGGAGTTTAGAGTTCGTGTGGTTTTGATTTCAGAGGCGACAGGTCATTTTAATTTATATTTAATTCTAGACCGCTCCTGTGGCCAAAGTGGTTAGATAGTCGGTCTAAAAGGCGGGAGGTCGCGGATTTGAGCCACGACCGAGTCATACCAAAGACGTATATAAATTGTATTAGTAGCTGTTTCGTTTGGCGCTCAGCATTAAGAGGTCAATGTTAGCACTGGTCAGCCTGTGCATACGAAGTCTTCATAGTTTTGGCTGAGTCGGTATACTAAAAGTATTATATGAAATGTTTAGACTAAACTGACGTCCCTGACTTTCCCTTACAAAAAATACATTGTCAATCGGGACACTTTCAGCGAAAATAGCCAGTTTTCTTAATTTTTGGTCTGTTAGATTGGTAACTGTTTCCTATTTCGATTGCAGGAAACGGAGGAAGCGCTTATAAGACTTGAAAGTCCATGCCGAAGAATACTTAAGATGTCTAGTTTAATATGCTATCGATAGAATAATAATAAAATGTTTAATAATTGTATTATTCATTTTTCAGCTGAGGACCAGGAGTTGCGGATTCTCTTATTATGCAGAATATGTGGAATAAACCGTATTAGTTGCGTTCTTCAATGTGGACATTTAACATGCTCCAACTGCGCAGAGCCGCTTGTCTACTGTCCCTTTTGCAACACTCCCATTAGAACAAAGTATTGTATTTACCTACATCCTCCATATTGAAAGGAAAACTAAAGAGACGTGTTATATTTTGCCAAACATTATTTGTCACTTTTATGAAAGATTGCACAAACCGTAAACGTTGACACTGTTGGACCTCTTCCATTTTGAGATTTATTTTGGAATACTTTGAGACGGAATAAAGACATAAAATGTATTATAAATAGGGACTCATATGGCATGTAGTTGAATTATTTCGAGAAAAAATAAGGAATATAATGTTTTGAAAGGAAAATGGATACAAACTTCCTTGTACATTGCAGCTCAAACTTCTAAGAATGCAGTGACTGAATTATTTCTTGGATTCTACTTGTACATATTTATTATTGTAAGGCATCTATTTTAATGTGTCAATGTTTCCAGCAATGGATAAATATAAACATGTGTGTACTAAAAATAGATGTATTAGTACAACTGATTGACCATTCAATGTAAGAGACGTTTTATTATTATTATTATTATTATTATTATTATTATTATTATTAGTAGTAGTAGTAGTAGTAGTAGTAGTGTTTGTAGTAGTAGTAGTAGTAGTAGTAGTGTTTGTAGTAGTAGTAGTAGTAGAAGTACAATTATTATTAAATAAGTGCATATTTTAATTTATGAACTTTCTTCATAGGGGTTAATTTTCGTTTGCTTTTTTGCTTTATTTAAATGACAGACTGGAATGATCAGCATCTGGAAATATCATTCAGCAACATTTTATAGTTCATTGATTAAAGGGTGACAATCAGTTTTCAGGTCCATTTATCAGAACGTTAGAATTTCTCGATTTGAACTATCAGAGGAACATTAATGAAATAGTAATTCAGCGACATAAATATTAAATGACAGTTATTGATGAAATAATATTGTGCATGATGAGAAACGACAACAATCCCAGAACCGGATAGTGAACGTTTTACCTTAAGTTTGGGAATGGATGAAATTGTTTCCTAGTAACGAGACAGACTTTTGGGGTCTGCTCGTACTTTTGGGTGGGAGGAGGGCTGCACCATGCATAGGACATAAAAACTGGATTCGAATCACTAGATCATTAGACATTGTACTTTACTTTCTTCGTGGCACAGCGAAATTAACGGTCTTCTTGAATGTAAGTATTGCATTAATATTGTATTTAAAATTGTGTCATATTATATATATACAAAATATCTTTTAACGCAGCAAATACACCGGATTTTCACTGATGTGGCATTGCCTGTGAGCATACTTGAAACAACAAACAAAGATAGATGTGTGGCGTTTGGCGGATCTTGGAGGGAAACATATTGAATTATGCGAAGTAGCTAGGAATTATCCAAAGCAGACATTTATATCTTTTCTGTTGAAAATGGATCAAAGTCAGCTGCTTATCATAAGTTTAATATAACAAAAAAAATATTACCTTAATTGAGTGTATTAACTCTAATGTAGTTGAAATGATTCTTTCGGGATAATTTAGATAATAAATGTTTGATTAAATCAATAGGTCTACCACGTTTAAAGCCCAAACAGAAGGACACTGAATTCATGACACGGTCAAAATATTTAAAGGCTGTCAGGCAGTCAGTTCCACATTTTCTTCGAGAACGCACACAAATTCTATGTTATGTACTTTATTGGTGGTAGATAATAATAAGAATAAATCATTTTAATCTTTAACTAGATTGGGTATTTAACACAGGTAATCGGTATGTAGCTCCTTGCAACGGGCGGTATAGACTTCAATACTATTTACACGTTGTGGCATTCCCGCTATAAATAAATTTTAGTCCGAAGTTCTAGATTTTAGAAATCAATATGCAACGAAGACAACAATCTCGTCGTCTCTTACATGAATTATAATTATTGAATGATAAATTGATATATGTATGGAAAAAAGTGCTAAAGTAGTTTGTAAATAGCTTAAGATGACAATTTAAATGACATTTCAAACAGCTACACAATGCAGATAAATTCAAGTAGAAGATCCTAATCCAGGCGAAAATGTGATCTCAAAGAACAAAATGCACAAAAATGCTGCAAGTGAAGAAGGATGCTTCTAACATACGGTGAATATTCCGCTCTGTTTAGAAATAAAATACAAAACCTATAATTGCTAATTCATACATGTCTGAGATAAGCCCACGTTATATTAGATTCATTTAGTGAAAAAAGGTTAACTAGCACGATGCATTGAACATGTAAACTGGAACGTTGAACTAAAGAAGCTAAATAGATAAATATCTGTTCATTGATCGCAATGATAGTCTATTTATGATAGTCTATTTATAAACAATTCTCAGAGAATTATAGTACACTTTCCTTGACAGTTTGTCAAGCCATGTTCAGCTAGGTGCTACCAATGTAGACTGCTAAATATACGGGGACTGTGATAGGCAACACTCAATGAACATAAATAATGCTTAAGATGACCGAAATGAAGACAATTGGTTTTTTGTGAGGACAGACATTAAGTGATGGAATGAGCCTTGGATATATAATTGTGTTTAGAGACCAAAAGTAATTGTTTTTTTTTTAAATCATTTCTTTGTGTTTCAGACTATAATAGAATCGATCACATGATTATCGACTTGGATAACGTTCTAGTGCGAAATTCTTTTTGAATATATAGAGAGAAAGAATTACTGAACCTGGAATCGGCACTTCGTAACCAGGATTGTGTAATAATAATAATAATAATAATAATAATAATAATAATAATAATAATGAGGACTTTGTATAGCGCCTAATCTTTCAAAGCTCTAAGCGCTTTTCACCATCAATAATGATATGACTACACTACAGAACTACAAATGACAAAAACAATGAAATTGGAAAACATAAAAACATGCTGAAAATATATAAGATACAAAATACGATTAGGTCGCTTAGTTTGTCCCTGCAGTCGAAACAGGTGAGTCTTAAGAGCACTCTTAAAAGGGACCATTGTGTCTTTGTGTCTAATTTCAATGGGCAATTCGTTCCACGTCGCCGGGCCCTGGTATGCAAACGAACGTTGTCCATATGACTTTGTTTTCACCTTGGGAACAATGAGTATACGATTATCAGAAGAAGAGCGCAAGGATCTAGCTGGTGTATACACATGGGTGAGGCTGGATAGGTATGTTGGGCTGGAGTCTGTCATTGAAATATAGCACAAAGAACAAATTTTGTGTTTGATTCTGTATTGAATTGATAGCCAGTGTAGGGTATTGAGCAGTGGTGAGGTGTGCTCTGATCGAGGTACTCTAAAGATGATCCGTGCAGCTGTGTTTTGAACTTTTTGAAGTTTCTGGAGTAAATATTGTGATGAACCAGACATAATTGAGTTACAATAGTCCAGTCTTGAAAGTACTAATGAACACACAAGTGTTTTCGTGGCATCAACTGAAAGATATTTACGAATGAAACTCATGCGTCTGAATTCAAGATATGCAGCCTTGCAGATGTTCATGACATGTTGGTGCAATGTGAGAGTACTGTCTAGAGTAACACCTAGATTCCGAACTGACTGTGAGAATTTAATGTTGGTGTTGCTGATATTTATTGTCTGAGGTAAAGGTTGTGAATGAGAAAGTCTTTGGGTTGTGATCAGAATAGACTCAGTTTTATCATCATTCGTCTGCAACTTGTTACATGTCATCCATGATTTCACATCCGAAATGCACTTCTCTACTCCATGGATGGTAGCATCAGCTTCAGTTTGGTGGCTAGACTTGTATATTTGGGTGTCATCAGCGTACAATTGGTGCGACACTGGGTGACGATTTATGACACCTGAGAGTGGCTGAGTGTACAGAATGAAGAGAACAGGTCCAAGAACAGATCACTGTGGAACACCACAACATTTGTCAACTGGGCTGGAGTGTATTCCATTTGCAGATATAATTTGTGTCCTGTTCACTAAGTAGGACTTGAACCACTGTAAGGCTATATTCTGAATGCCAAATACATGCTGGAGACGGTGAAGTAATATATCATGATCTATTGTGTCAAATGCTGCAGATAAATCCAGGAGAATGAGGACTGTAATCTTTCCACTATCCAAAGCAGAGAGAATGTCACTAAATACTTTCAGAAAAGTAGTTTCCGTACTGTGGCGAGGGCGATATGCAGACTGTACATTACTAAAATGACTGTTTGAATTCAAATGAGATACAAGTTGAGTTAGAACAACCTTTTCTAAGATTTTTTATATGAAAGGGAGATTAGAAACTGGGCGGTAGTTCTTTAAATTGTTATGGTCCAGGGTTGGTTTTTTCAGCAGTGGCTTTACGATGGCAGTTTTGAAAAATGATGGGAATTCCCCTAATATGAGAGAGATATTAATAACATCAGTTAGTGAATGCAATATTGGTTCTAAGCACTCAAGCAGCAGTGATGTCGGAATTGGATCAAGTTCACAAGACTTTGGTGCACTTTTCATCACGATTGATCAAACTAAATCTATAGAAACAGGTTCAAATGGTCCTAACGGTTGTCGCTGAAATTCTGCATCATACCTGTATGGTGACGAATCAGTTGAAAATGTGTACATACATTGCCTGCCTACCTACCTACCTACCTACCTACCTACCTACCTACCTACCTACAGTTTCATTTATATTAAAGAACAAATGGCCACAGTTTGAATGCGCCAATGTTAGTCAGCGGCGAACTTCTGCCTAGGAAAGATAGGCAACTACTTAGGGCCCCAACCTCGGAGGGGGTCCAGGCCAGGAGCCTAAATGGTACTCAGAGAGGACATAATTTGTTTCCTTCCTGCTAAAGTATCAAAAAGGGGGCCCTGACTCTGTTAAGTGCTTACGGGCCCTGGGTCTCTGTTCCCTGGCCTGATGCTAGTGCAATTTGGCCAACTCGGTATCGGATATCGTGTGACTGGTATTAACAATCTAGATTTGTTTTATAATTCAATATACATAAGTGTTAAAGGGAACATTATATACATAAAATGTATGCAAAAAATAACCAGGGACGAAATCCAACAGTTTATTCTTATTTCATATGGCACCACCAATACAAATGCTACTCTTTCTTCCAACAATGAAGTAATTATCAATGGAGACTTTAATATCGAATTTCTCTCTGATACTAACACTAAATGGTTACATATGATACAACTACATGGCTTTATACAGGTAATTAAGCCTTAAACAAGAGTAACGGCCTGTACTTCTACTCTGATTGACATCTTATTCATAACATATCCTAGCTATCTCGACGAGATAAACGTATCATGTTTCCCTATTAGTTATGACTATCCCCTATGTGCAAATCGTTAGCAACAAAGCGCAAAGTAAAACAACTTAAATTCATACATGTAATATATATAATTTAAACACACTGCTGAAAATGAATTTCTCACCGAACTCTTATAAAACATTAACTCTATAACTTTCCCTAACATATCCAGATTATGACTTGTCTATCTATAACCATTGTTTTCTTACCTTCCTAAATAAACACGCTCGCATACGCATAAGAAGAATTAAACGATAAAAACAAACTGTAAACTAAAGAAACTGCAGAGTACAATGCAAACAAAACTATTACCATAAATATAAAGACCTTCCAAAGAAAACCAGATCTCTCATTGACAAAGGCAAGCGTTCCTTTTCCAGAAAAAAGCATCACCTCAAACTCCGATAACATATCCATCTGGAATCATTTGCGATACGGTTACTTTAATGAAATCCGCATCTTTAGCTGAATGTGAAATTGATTGCACTAGCTATATTGATGATTTCGATATTGCAAACAACTGAACCTCAATTTTATTACCATATCACAAATACTTGACAGGTCTAATTGTACAGAGAAAATTTTAGTCAAACTTACTAAATTCGTGAATGAAAGGGTACCAGATCATGTTACTTTGAACATTCCCTTAATAACAAAATAGGACAATTTTGATATTCTCAATAAACTTCACAGAACAAATCAGCTGGTCTAGATGGAATTTGTACCAAAACTCTGATAATGTTGGCTTCATCCGTGTCAGAGTAGTTGAAAGATATAATTAACTATAGTATACCTTCTTGTTAATTCTCGGAGTCACTGAAGTTACCAAAAGTATCCGCAATGTATAAGGGAAATGAAAATAATGACCCATCTAACTATAAACCAATATCTGTTAAATCTGTAGTTTCAAAAGCTTTGAAAAACATGTGCAACCAGATTTTCAGATATCTTAATAAGTAACATCTCCTTAACAAATCACAATCGGGTTCTGACAGGCTCTTTCATGCCAAAAACATTGACTAAACTAATAGACCAATTGATACTTGAAGTAGAATCAGCCGAACTTACTGGTGCAATCTTTATTGATTTTAAAACTAATTCAATTTGGTTTACCATGTGGCGCTTTTTTAAAAACACTTGCTGCCTTCAAGTTCTTTTTCAAACTAGGTTGCCAGGTACAAGTCGTATCTCACTAACAGACACCAGGTTATTTGCACGGCTAAATATACTTCCGAACCAATTAAAATCTTAAGCGGTGTTTCTCAATGATCTATATTAAAGCCTCATCGTTTCCTATTATTTGTCAATGATTTAAACTTGTATCTAGTGTACTCTAAGCCTTCAAGTTGTTTTTTAAACTAGGTTGTCAGGTACAAGTCGTATCTCACTAACAAACACCAGGTTATTAGTACGGCTAAATATACTTCCGAACCAAGTCAAATCTTAAGTGGTGTTTCTCAATGATCTTTATTAAAGCCTCACCCTTTTCTACTATTTGTTAATGATTTAAACTTGCATCTAGTGCACTCTAACACTGAATTTTTGGTCACGACTCTACATTTCATTCATATGGTATATCTCTAGAAATCATAAAAAAAGCAAAATGCACATCAATATCACTAAAACGAAATGATCGACAATTAGGATAAGGCATCATCTATCTACTAACTTAGGTATACTTTAAACTCAAAATGACTTAGACGTTTTTATTGCCAAAAAATAATAATAATTCTTGGTATCTACATGTATCAACATCTCAGCTGGAATGAACATACATATCACCTATGTGCCATCGTAGTCGAAAAAATAAGTTTTAAAAAAATTCAATTATTTTACCTCATCTATCTCTTAAACTTTATTTATCGGGATATATAATACCACTAATAGACTACGGCTGTACCTTATGCGGAAACGCATCCAATTATAATCTGTCCAGATTTGATAAACTCCAGAATAGGGCAGCACAAAAAATACTAAACTGCCATTTATGACTTCCTCGAATATTTGGTTTTCACGTCTGCAATGGGTACTAACATAAAACGTATTATTTTTTTAAAGGAGTTATGACATACAAGAATTTAAACGGTTTTTCTCTAAAATATATCTCTAACCTAACTGAACTAAGATCATAAAATTCTAAGCTTAGTCTCCGATTGAAGACTAACAACGATCTCCAGATTCCGTGGTCAAAAACCAATAATTATAAAAGATCATTTACTGTATCAGCAACTACTATATGAAACGCCTTACCACTACGAATACGAAATTCAAATTCCCTTGCTTAATTTAAAATATCAGTAAAGAAAATCTTTCTTGACCATCGGGAATGATATATTAAAGGCTCTGAATAGAAAATTGTATCATTATATCAGAGTCCATAAATGTTCAGATTTTAACCGATATATGTAATATGTACCACCTATGCTGAAATGTATCTACCGGTGTATAGAATATTGTTCATATATGTATGTGGTTTCCAGTATAGTCACACATAGTCATTCATGTTAAATATATTTGAATGAGTGTGCGACGATACCTGATTATGGACATCTGAATGTATGCAACTTAAAAAGAATTACACACTGTATAAATGGTTTATTTATTTTGCTAATGCTTTGGATCATGTACCCGTGAAGCGCACGAGGAAAAATATTTACACAAATAGCTTTATGTTGATTCTAAGCACATACCATTTTGTTTTCCAATAATAATATTTAATTTACTTTAATGCGACCGCTCCTGCTGCCTAAGTTCTTGTCGGCCTGGTATTCGGATAATGTGACTTGGGGGGACATGATGCTACATGTCCCCCCGAACGATGTCCCACTGCTAGACATCAGCACAAACCTGTCACGCAGCAGACAACAATGTGATATGACAATTTTGTTTAGAGTTACGCTGAAGACTCCCTCAACCACCCTCCCATCCAATAAAAATAACTGCTAGACATCAGCACTATCCTGTCACGCAAAAATGGCTCACATTTGTTGCAGTGAATACGTACAATTACCATAAAAGTTGTGGGATTTCTAAGTGCTGAAATGAAATTGAAAGTTTTTATACATTTGAGAATGGTTTAAGTGCCAGTGATTGGCGTATGTATGTATGTATGTATGTATGTATGTATGTATGTATGTATGTATGTATGTATGTATGTATGTATGTATGTATGTATGTATGTATGTATGTATGTATGTATGTATGTATGTATGTATGTATGTATGCATGCATGCATGCATGCGTGTATGTATGTATGTGCGTACGTGCGTATGTATGTATGTATGTATGTATGTATGTATGTATGTATGTATGTATGTATGTATGTATGTATGTATGTATGTATGTATGTGCGTACGTGCGTACGTATGTATGTATGTATGTATGTATGTATGTATGTATGTATGTATGTATGTATGTATGTATGTATGTATGTATGTATGTATGTATGTATGTATGTCCTCTGTGAAATATATTTATCAGGAATTAATTGAAGTAACTTCTGAATACTTCACAAAAGAATCATGAATACAACAGGAATTATTTACAAAACACAAGAAAACAATATTTTCTGTTAACTTTAAATTCGGACCATTAGATAAGAGAAGAACTAGTATGCGCTCAAATGAATAATTTCAATTTAATCATTTTGTGAGTATCACATTCACGGGTTTTAGGTAAAAAAATCTGCATTTCTAATATAGTTCTGCTTGTTTAGAAACTTGATCTTCTTTGAGGATTAAAAATATTTTCATGCTTTTCTCTCATGCAACCAGAAATCTGAAGCGTTGTAGAACTCTGGGATATCTTGAAAATTTTGCTACACTTTCAGATCGTAAATATTTGAAATAATATTTCAAAATAATTGTGCTTTAGAGCTTTATGATGAGTCTAAAATTTAAAAAATAGTATACGAAAATTAGATTCTTCGGACAAAATATTAAATCAAAATTACCAAGACGGTTTAACTTTTAATTTATGCATTCCTGCTTCGGGCATTTTTTATTTAAAAATAGTTACAATACGTTGCAAAATTAAATTTAATTGGTGTTATCATCTTCTAATTAGACATTCGTGAATCTAGATGTCTGTTCACGTGTAAGTTTATTCATTAAGAAATTTCGTTAATTATGAATAGAGTTGCTAGAGAGCATTACTTTTGCAAAGTTCGGATGGTGCAGTAACGAAGTAACATTCAATTGATTTCAGTTGCAGAAATGGAATACAACATCCATATTGGTTCTACCATTCTCATTGCTGAACAGGAATTGACATCATCAGGTGGTACCCTGAAGCGATTACAAGGTAAACTGTTTTCTGTAATGAATATTGGAGTGTCTGGTAAGTTTACCACTCAACAGTTTATGGACAACAAGTAATTGAGGGTCATGCTGGATCTGACTAGTACATTTCAAAATATTTACATTTCCAACAGTTTGAAATGTTATAAGTCACATGCTACTGAATGGATGCATGTTGTAAAAATACGGAAATTTTCAAATAAATCGTTGTAACAGCTGTAAATCGCAATGTCTTTCCACTGTATGTTACTTGAAGTTGGAGCTTTAGAAATAAATAAATCGTCACAAACAGCCTTTTATATGTCGGTTTCGTGAAACAAAATTGTAGTGTGATTATCAGCACATGGGCACATGAACACGTATCTATCAGCAAATTTTACATACGTTGAAATGGTTTTTGCGCTGGGTATGCAGACTTTGTAATTGTATGTACCACTTTACATTTCACAAGGTATGAATATCTTCCAACTCATTGTATCTGTGTTCGAATCTCGATTTTGTATATAATCACCTGACGTCTTTGATAATGACCATGAAAACAAAGATTGTTACCTTTACCGATTTTATAAACGTTTCCAGACAATAAACTAAACTAATCGGTTGACACTTTGAAATGAGGGTACAAACCACCTAAAAGTAACGAAAATGTCATAAATGAGCTTTTCGTATTAATTAGGGTTAGATATATATGAAACTTGGAACAGTGCGAATTTACATACGTGCATATCTCACAATTGCACTACTGGCACAGAATGTAAGTTTAACTCTCCGTTCAATGACGCAAATACACAATTATGTAAATTTATATACGGACATAACTTTGTACACTGTGTATAGAAATGTTTATTTGAACAAAGTCATAGTGTTTCTTCCTAATTCGGATGTCCCTGGACAGGAAAAATAAGTATTAAGTACAAACAATCTACATTTCGTCTGACCTAACGCACTGGTTATATTCATAGGCAACATGTGACAAGGATGTATGGAAATTATTTAAGATCTCATTCACATATAACTGAAGAAGAAAGTGGCGCTTCAGCGAGAACTCAGAAATAAGGAATTTGCTGATGTTATCCAACTTGTTGGTTTCGCTTCATTCTGTTAAGGAATCGAATAAATAGAGTCGTAACAGGAACTAAGTTTTAAGATAACGTTCAAAGCTGTCGGTTGTTTTCAACTGAGTGTGTCTTGCCAATATGCCACTTAAACCGTCTTTCTCCACGTTCTTTACTACATTATCAGACTATATATTTTATCTGATCAAGTTCAATATGTGCGGATTATCTGCATTCTCTCTTTTATCCTTGTCCTTCTTTACTTTTTGTATGCGTGTTTGTTTATCTATTTTAATTATATTTTTTAGAATTTGATTTGTCTTAAAATCGGCAAATGGCCGTTATAAATATAAACTGAAATAAGACAGCTCAGATCACACATTCGAGAATGCAAATGAAATCTGGGTATTTTCAAATGTTTTTGAACTTGTTTTAAAACATTTAACAGTAAAAATCTCTTTCAGTAAATACAATTTTGATATTGTTTCCTAAACAAGATTATCTTTGTATGAAAATTTAATAATGTAATGCTGCAAACGCCTACATTTTTACACGCTTTACATTGACCAAAACGATGATGTTTAATCAAGAACTATTAGACACTTAACTTTTCTTTTGATCAGGTGACTATATATATATATATATATATATATATATATATATATATATATATATATATATATATATATATATATATATATACATGTATAATTCTCATATAATAAGAAAACGAGCTTTTGATCCACTCTTTGTACTCGTTGATCCGGTTGATTGTGTCGTGATGGCAATTAATGACAATATGTGTCGATACTCTCTGCATTCGACAGGTAGGTATCGGATGACACATCTATCCCAGTTTAAATTCCATTCAAATCCAAAATGAAATCTTCGAGACTGTGCTTCGAATTTGTCCGATAGGCTCTTCATTTATTGAATTTGTTTCTTTTTTTAGTTTAATTTACAGATTTCACACCAGTTGTCTTTTTTTTTAAAAAAATAGAAAATCATTGTCAGTCTTTAAATCATTAGGAATAAGAAATTAATGTGCGCCCATGGGGCTCACGTATATTTTGTTTTATAAAAATAAAATAAAATATTGGTGTCAGGAAATTGTATCGTATGTCATACTAAGAGACTTGAAAAGTTACGTTTACATTTAAATAGTCCAGGGCTGAATTATCACTATGGTACATAACCTTTATTATATCGTGGTTTGTGTTGCTGTTGTTGTTTCTGTTGTTGTTGTTGTTGTTGGAATTAACGCCATGTTTAACACACGATAGGCTATATATGGCGGCTAGTATTATTCGTTAAGGAAGAACACAGGGAAAAAAAACCGGAAAAAAACACCGACCTAAGAGAAGCAAGCTTTTTCACATACCCACATTGGCCGAATCTGAGACTCGAATCTACGCAGACAGAATTGAGATGACAGTGATCTGTAACAGAGAGCGCTTTAAACTACTCCGTGTGGTTTTTGTTTGTTTTCTTTTAAAGTCTTTTGTAATTAAAAAAAATAGTTTTTACCAGAAATGCTATTTATTGTTCAGGGATGCATGGTTTGTAATTTTGATTTTACACCTTTTCGAGGCCAAGGGCTCTACTCTGTAATTACTGCTGTTAGACCTTTAAAGGGCAATTTTCGCGCTCTTACTACAAACGCAGCCAGGGCCGTAAAGAGCGATCACATGCCCTGGTGTAAGAAACACCCTGGCTTCTCACCTTCCTTGTTTAAATTTAAACACAAAATGTTCTTTATTAAATAAAAAAAGTGTTGTTTGGGCCGGGCCCTTTGGATTCATTCACACCCCCCCCCCCCTTCTGTTGTCGGCCCTACACGCAGCTTATGTTTAGAATAGGAAATAATGCTATTAAATAATATGTTGAGCTCTGTACTCATTAACACCACGTCTGACCTTGAATGGTGGAATTTCAGCGCTCTGAGTAGACGGATCGTATATAAGAATGCCATTCATAAAGACGGTTAAACTGTGTCGTATGTACTCAATGACATTGCGTGTGTAACAGCTCTGACTACGGGCATAGGTTATATTTACGTTAGAAAAGAATGTCATTCAGAAAGGCTGTTACGTTAACAATGTAAACTACGAAACATTGTTATCTTATATTGAATGGGGGAATCCTCGCTTTAATGCTTGGGTGCGTACTAGTTCGTGATCAACGTTCCCTCTAAGCTGCGCGCGCACGCTGCTCAGACTTCCCCGCGCAGCTGAATTGTCAATCCAACATTAAAGTTTGCTCGTCTCCGATATGCTTGCACAACACAATGCTCACATCTACCATTCGCTTAGAGGGAACGTTGTCCGTGAATATATGATGATGTTTCTTGTTATTATGTGTTGTGCTTTTCTATGCAACCTGCTCAGATAACATACTAGTCAGTATTCGTGAATATCTTTCACATTTACAAAGTAAGGACAGTCGTTAACTCTGTTATATTTGATACAACCAACATATAGCTCCATAATATTAACCTTGTATATTGACCTCAACATTTATATTACTTACTCGATTTCAAATTAAATGCATTTCAATATAAACAAATGCACTGCATAAGTTGGTATAATAAATGAAATAAAATAAAGGGGTTGAAAAACAATTATGCTGTCTGGAGAACATCAAGAATATTTTTAAACAGAGTTTTATAACTCTTATTTGTTTTGCTGACTCAAAGATTTGTTTCGATATTTATTTAAATTCATTGTAAGCAATCATTTGGCTAAAGTTTATGCAGTCATTATTGCATAGGCATTCAACGGGAGATGTTTGGCCTAATTTAAGAGATCTGTCGGTCTACACAATATACACAAATTTATCTTTGCTAGAGAATATGATTTATCTCTATATTTTAAATATTTCATAGCTAGTTTTTCACTTAGTATAGCATAAGCACACACACACACACACACACACACTATATATATATATATATATATATATATATATATATATATATATATATATATATATACGTGTGTGTGTGTGTGTGTATGTTATGAAATGCTTTGTTATGTAAGTTGTGATTAGCTTTACATAACCTTCTTCTCATTTCTTGCTATGAGAAGAAATTACACAAATTTAAGGAACATCAATGTCCATGGTGAGAGAGAGAGAGAGAGAGAGAGAGAGAGAGAGAGAGAGAGAGAGAGAGAGAGGTGTCGCCACGATGATGAGATACAACAACATCTGAAATGAAAAAAAGGAACATCCTGCTAGCTTCTAAGTATGAGGGACTGACCTGGACGATATACGCCTCTTACTTATACTCGTTTGGCGCAAGTCAGGACAAATATGGTCGTCCCCTAATATACTAGGCCAGCAGCGACATCTGTTCATCATTAGATAAGAAACATTTTGTTTTACATCATTCGAAAGAAGGCCAGACTTAATCTTAGTCACCGGATTGGAAATTCGGCAATACTCTTGAAATCTGTCTGGTTTGCAGAATTATATATTTCTTACTGAGCAGACTTTATATTTCTTGCTGAATTAGCGACAGAGCCGTAACGAATAATGCCTTTAGTAACAACATACACTTATTATTCCACACAACAATGTACATTCGTATAGCTTACTAGGTTTATACAGCACAGTGATGTACGTTGCCAATTTTAAGTTTACACAGCACTACCTTCATTCCATTAATATATAGTTGTGCTTTGGAAATGACTGAAATTAATCTTAATATATTTTTGAGACTTTTTAATATCAATTTAATAAAACATTACTTTAATACAATTTAAAGGAAATGGCAATCTTATTAATTTTACTAAAAAAATCTATCCTAATATATATATATATATATATATATATATATATATATATATATATATATATATATATATATATATATATATATATATATATATATATATATATATGCCAATGGGCGCCTGCTTCTTGAAATTTGCGCAGAATTATAGCTCACCAAAACACCCAAATCCAAATTTGCGTCCCTGTCTGCCCCTGTTGCGCAGTTATGTTGATACTTTGGGCCGATTTAGCCCCATTTGGCGCCCCCTAGCCACCAGCGCCCGGGGCGAATGCCCCACCTGCAAACTCGACTTCCACTTCAAACCCAGGCCCAGACAACAAGTACCTAGAGAAGGAAGCACCAGATTAAAAACCTTTTGTGTGCTGACGTCAATGCAGATTTTCAAGAGTGTCTGCAGTCTAGACTTTAAGAACCTATGGCTGCCATTCTGCAAACCTCAGAAAAAATCCTTCACCACGAAGAAAAACAAAGACTGCTTTGACGAAAATAAACAAGAAATCCAAGAACTGCTTACCAAAAAGTGATCAGTGTACCATGCCCACCTCGCTCAACCATGCTTTCCACAGAGAAAAAGCAGCCTTCCGCCTTAACTGCAGCACCCAACAATGCAGGCTTCGAGACATACGAAATGAATGGTGGAAAAAGCTTGCAGAAAGAACCCAGCGGTACGCTGATACTGGTGACTACAAGGGGTTCTATGAAGCGCTGAAAGCAATGTATGGACCTCCCTTTCCAACACATAGCCCCCCTATGGAGAGCACCCAAACTGCAAGAAACTGGAAAAGCCACACAACTGTTGAAGACTGGAAAAGCTGCAGGAAAAGATGGCATTCCACTAGATATATGCAAGAGTGGAGGCCCATCATTTAACACGCACGCACGCACGCACACACACACACACACACACACATAAATACATACATACATACATACATACATACATACATACATACATACATACATACATACATACATACATACATACATACATACATACATACATACATACATACATACATACATACATTGTATTATTAAGGTAATATTATTTCCAAAAATACAAATTGATTCTACGTTGATAATGATGATGATTCTGATTAATAAAATATACGGTCAAAATATTCACGCACCTGAGTCCCAGTAAATCTGCTTTCATGAGTCAGCTGATATTTGTAACATATTATGGACACAAATCTTAGTAAAATCAACGTACATTCACGGGACACAATGTTAAATTGGTAGTGAAGAAAGATTCCTCAAGATAAAATACACTATGATAGAAATATAGTGTACCATGACCGAATTTTTACCTCACCTGTTCATTCTTGTCACAGTCACTGATATGAAGAATAAATGCCCTTAACAGGTATTTCATTGGTATCTTGACTAAAGTGCATTCATATAAAACTATTCAGGGCCGTTCACTATGAATCTGTCTGATAGAAATGGGAGCATGCTATATATAGAAATGCTATATATAGAATGGGCTGTTTATTTCAGAGACGGGGAGATTGAAGAGTAATAATTATATCACTTTCTTAAAACCTTTGCAATAAACAAATATTTTCTTAGAAAAAGCGGTACATGGATGATTGATATGCGTAAGTAGTCTTTCTAGCAGCGATGATATTATAAGTATCAGGTAAATAGTATTTTTAGATAGTTTCGATATAATATAGAAAGTCTGAACGAGCGCGCGCACACACACACACACACACACACACACACACACACACAACTATATATCGATCTCTATATGTGAAGGATTATATTATATATTTTGATGAGCCTATTTTACCATGCAGATTTATTAGATGTGTTTTATAATACGAGTGACGAGGGAATGTAGTTTGAGTGGGGTAGCTATTTAAATAAGTTCTGTTCTAAATAAAAATGTGATTCATATCAGTAAGGTGGACTGTCATAAACAAGCAGGCGAGCATGTTGGGCGAAAAGAATTTGACAAGCTTGTGGGGAGGGTGCCCACCGAGCCTTTGCATTCTGATCGTTTGCAAGACATGCTTTATACCATCCTACTGAAATAATAATATATAATAGGAAAGATTCCATTTCCTCCTTACCCAAACACACACACCTTGTTGGATCTGTTCCTGTATATCTGCTACATATATGACAGGGATATACCTTTCTTTTAATATTAAAATATGTAAATATGAAGCATATGTTTAGGGTACTGCCTCTTTGATTAAACTCAGTAACCCACACAGATTTTAATATTTTGTAATTGGAGGAGTCGGCGGGCTGGAAGTTTTGTAGTAATCAGGACATGAATTTGTTGTTGAAGGTATTATCAGAAACTAATTAGGACCTTTTGCATACGAGTCTCAGCCGCCCTCCGGCAACCGGATACAAATTTCAACGATTGGTCTATTTTAATGATGTGTTGATAAAATTGAAACAATGATACTCAGGGACTTTTTTAGATGAATTTGTGCCAATGATAAGTATTTTCTTTTCGTAGTAAGTGGCCATGAACCCGCCAACATTGCAATGATTATTTCATGAGTTATGACATGGTATGAAAGTAATGACACAATCTGATAAAACTTCATGGCTTTTAACGGCACTTTTAATACATATTTGGCTATAATATACCAGGGAAATGGGAGTAAGTACCTTTTCGATGGATACGCTGATGTATCCGACCAATGCTTCCCTGCGATGGTATCCAGCATGCAGCATGACTATAAAGAAATATAGAAAAGAAGAAATTGCGAACATTTTCAAACAATAAACTCTTGCAAATAAACGTAGCATTAAAACAGAAAGGCTTGTGTTGCTAAAAAAAATTAATTTGTATTTCAAAATGGATTGTATACAATATTGTTTTAATTTTGTTTTTTACTTATGGGCATTGATATCTTTTATTGATCAAAAACAAGATATATCTCCAGAGGTTGGGCAAGGTTTTGAGACGCCCGGATGATAAGTTCTGTATTGACGCCATACTTTGCATTAGAGTATATATTTTATGTCAGCGCCCCTATCTCCATCTCTCCTCGTCCCTCAAGTTTCGTAAATAATCGCCTCCGTTACATTAGGGTGAAGGTGTGTATACTATGACAATTTCAGCTTCATGGAAGCTTAGGAAAACGTTCCCCTTTGCCTGGCACTCAGGGGTAACTGACTTCTTCACCCCACTTGGTTTGCCAATTACCTAATAAGATCAAACATTTTTGATGGCGGGGTTACCGTCTTTCACCAGTTGCGTTCAAGCCCCAAAGACACCGTTACGTGCAAACGTCGTATACTTGTATATGCCAGATCATCTTAATCATACGTTATCTTGAAATGAATTGGTCCTAAAAGTCTTTGGGTTCCATTAAAATTAGATAATATCGACGTTTCATGAGAATGGTTACATTTATGATTAACTGTGGCAATGGGCCTTTAATATGTAATGTAGGTCATAAAGGAAAGACTATAAAATTGTGAAAGCTTAAATGGGCCCTGACAGTAAATTGGATGGATGGATGGATGGATGCGTGTGTGTGTGTCTGTGTGTGTGTGTGTGTGCGTTCATTGGTGATAGTCGTTTAATTTTTAATGTTCTTTCTTTATTCTTATTCCACAGCACACAGCAAACACACATATATAGGTTGTGCGTATAATCCCCACAACAACACATACAATATAGCATACATTCTTTTTAATAAAAGCATATTTTAACTAGCCGGTTATTTGTTTAGTTAAAGATTCTTGATTGGTGATTACAGTGACATCAGTATTACAAACACAAATATATACACTTGTTAGACCGTCCAAAGGGATGTAAAATTATTTATTTTAATCGAAATGAAGAAACAAAATGGACTGTGGATGGAGTTTAAATATGTCTTTAAAAAAATCTGAAATACATAAAATTGAATGGATGCGTGCATATTCTTAAAAGCCTAACGAGTTTTTGTCTTAATAGCCTTATATGCTGTACGTAACTATATACGAGTACATGTAAAGCATGCAAGACCATTAAGATACACAACTCGTTCGATAAATGAATCCGGACCGCTCCAGTGGCCTAGTGCTTACAGCGTCCGGCCAGGATGCGTGAGGTCGTACGGTGGTACCCAAGTCATAGAAAAGACTTCTAAAATGGTATTAGCAGCTACCTAGCTAGAAGTTAGTGTTAGGACTGGTCAGCCTGGTGTCAGGATAATGCGAATAGGTGGGATATCTGCGTTATGATGTCCCATCACTTTCAATTGGTAAATTGGATTATTGTTAATGATAGATTAAAAATCTAAATCACCCACACACATACATGATTTCGACTATTTAACTCTTTGAAACAATACCATTTCCTAAACATAAAATATAACCTTAGACTTTTCGATTTAGAATATGGTGTTGTGGTAGTGTT
This sequence comes from Unio pictorum, assembly GCA_030141615.1. Classification (NCBI taxonomy): domain Eukaryota; kingdom Metazoa; phylum Mollusca; class Bivalvia; order Unionida; family Unionidae; genus Unio; species Unio pictorum. Next base: position 9,320,815 of record JARLTB010000043.1, on the reverse strand, counting down.
TAACACCGTTTCTCAGCACAAGATAGGCTTGACAAGACGGCCTGTATAAATGCCGGAGGACGAACCCGGGAAAACCCCAAGATTGAACCACTGACCCACGAGAAACTAGTGACAAGCTCCCTCACATACCCCCATTGGCCGAATCTGAGACTCGAATCCACGCAGAGATGAGATGGCAGTGACGGAGAGCGCTTTAGCTTACTCGGCCACTCGGAGCCCCCAATACACTTACTATCTTATTAAACTTGTACGCCACTCAACATTTCTTGCCTATGATATCGATAAATTCTAGGTCAATGTGCAAATATTTCCTATTTTCATCAACAAAATGTAAGTACAATCTTTGTTACATTTTGCCTGCTCTAGTGTAAGTTTAATCTTCCCACTTTAAAAATAGTATTTAGATTACAAATTATGCAACAACAATTAACACATACATAACAAACTTATCCACTAATGGGTACTGATGATTTAATTGCAGGATATATATATATATATATATATATATATATATATATATATATATATATATATAGAGAGAGAGAGAGAGAGAGAGAGAGAGAGAGAGAGAGAGAGAGAGAGAGAGAGAGAGAGAGAGAGAGAGAGAGAGAGAGAGAGAGAGAGGGGGGGGCATCAAAAACGTCATTTCCTGTTTCATTTGAATGCGACTGGTTTGATTCGCCTATGCAGGTGTCAGTAACACTGTGGTCGAAGTTACTGAATGAACATTGTCGTTGCTATCATTGGTTATAAATAGAACATACTTCTAAATTTAGGTGATGACAGCTACATTAGTATTACAAACACAAATATATACACTTGTACAGGACCGTGCATATTCTCAGGATAAGGGGATGTAAAGTTATTCAGTTAATCGAAATGAAAAAAAAAATATTGTCGGGGTAGTTTAAATATGTCTTTAAATAGCAATATAAAAAGAACCTGGCGTAAATAAAATTGAATGGAGGGATGCATCTTCCTAAAAGCCTAACGAAGTTTTGTCTTAAAAGTCTTATATACTGTATCTAACTATATATACGAGTACATGTAAAGCGGACAAGACCATTAAATATACATTTCTTTCGATAAATGAATCCGGACCGCTCCAGTGGTCTAGTGCTTACAGCGCCCGCTCAGCATGCGTGAGGTTGTTGGTTGGTACCTCGACCAAGTCATACAAAATATTTCAAGCGATGTTTTTAGCAGCTGCCTAGCTAGACATTCAGCATTAAGAAGTTAGTGTTAGGACTGGTCGGCCTGGTGCCAGGATAATGCGGATGGGTGGGCTATCATGCTACATATCTGCGTTATGATGTCCCATCACTTTAAATTGTTAAATTGGAAAATTGTTAATGTTAGATTAAAAATCTAAATCACCCACAAAGATAAATGAATTCGTCCAATTAACTCTATGTACCAAATTCATTTTCTAAAGATAAAATATAACCTTAGCCCATTCGATTTACAATTTGTTGTTGTTGTAGTGTTTAATTCCATTTCTCAGCACATCATAGGCTATACAAGGGGGTCAGTTTTAATGGTGGAGGATGAACCGGGGAAAATCCCCACAAAGAACCACTGACCCAAGAGAAGGTACTGGTAAGCTTCCTCACATACCCCCATCAGCCGAATCTGAGAGTCGAACCAACGCAGAGGTGAGATGGCAGTGACGAAGTGCGCTTTAGCCTACTCAGTCACTCGGCGCCCCCGATACACTCACTATCTTTTTAAGCATGTGTGTCTATGTATGAGAGCCTGATGCATTATTGCGTTATGCAGATGTGCTAAGGCCGTCCGTATACTCTGCAATCTTAATTTAGTCAATGCCAGTCATAAATGAAATGGAAGCTTCATGGACGTTCTGTCGGGAATTTTCAACTGCGATCAACACTTGCATGCTTAATTGGAACATATCTTCGATTCATTGGAACTGAGTTAATTATCGATAACACATACAAAGGCGACGATAATAACGATGCAATCGTCTATGTATGCATGCATGCATGTATGTAAGAGTTCGTGTACGTCCGGTGATGGCAACCTAGATGATATCCTGTTCAAAATTGTTTATAATAAGGTAGTGACCATAAATCAATCATAATAATGCATTATAAAATATACAACTTAGTGTAATATGTCTGTCGGTCCGTCCGTCCGTCCGTATGCATGTATGTATGCATGTGGAGCAGCTACAAAATTGGCATGTTAGTGAGGTGGTATATGTCTGTCTGTTTGTCTATTTGTCTACCTGCCTGTCTGCCTCTTTGTTTGTTTGTCTGCCTCTCTGTATGCATGCATGCATGCATGTATGTGAAAAGCTACACAATTTGCCTGTTAGTCCAGTATGTATGTATGTATGTATGTATGTATGTATGTATGTATGTATGTATGTATGTATGTATGTATGTATGTATGTATGTATGTATGTATGTATGTATGTATGTATGTATGTATGTTCATTGGTGAGTCCTTAAATTCCTTTAATTTTGAATGTTCTTTCTTTGTTATTGCACAGGACACAGCATACATAAATATATACGTTGTGCTAAAAATCCCCACAAGAACATATACAAGTACATTCTTTTTAAAAGTTTATTTGTTCCAACCCATTCTTTGTTTTGTGAAAGATCGTTTAACTAGCTAAGTGACAACCACAATAAACAAACTGTGGTAACTTGTACACTTTATAGCAAAAAAAAAAAAAAGAAAACATCTTTTCATAAGAACTGCTTTCGATATGCTTATGTCATGTTCATTTATATTTGTATATTAATCAAGAATAATTTGCTAAATTGTTTAAACGAAAATTCTGTTCTTGAAACATGTCATGAGTTTGGTAATCACAATTAAATGTTAAGCTTTTATACCAAATTAAAAGCTATGGTTAATTTCATGGTTGTCACAGGATGAGGCCGGGTTGAAAGTAGATTAGTAAAGACACCGAATGCATCTGCATTACTAAGCTGTTTATTTATAAACGCAATTTAAATATAAACAAATCTGACACTATTATACACAATAGATAAGGAAAATTATAAAGTTCCTAAGAAGAAACTATCAACAACAAGTAACTCAACGAAAAAACCCTCAAAGGATGATTTTAACGAAAAGAATTTGTAACTAACGTAAATAACGTCTTATCACGCAATCAACAAATACAAGTATTTGTATGAATTTACAATTTATATCGCTCGTATAACGAGACTGAGATGTAAATGCCCGTAAGTTTGATGATATCGTTCATATAACGATTTAGCAATGAAAATACATGTAATTTATGATTTGATCGTTTATATAACGATTTCGATATGTAAACGTGAAATTATGAATCTATCATTCATATAACGATTTTGATGTGAAACTGTTGATATGTTTGCTCAGATGGCAATAGCAATAACACGGAACACGAATTATATAACTATCGTGGAGCCCCTTTGACTCCCAATATGTATCGCCGGTTCAACCCGCTCCAGTCAATGATCAAGGAGTCACCACGCATGGTCCACTTCTCCCTGTCTGTTGAAGAATCCCTAGAAAGCCCTCACATTTAACACAGACCCGATGGTCGCGAAGCCTTTGTCCCTCGCATCGAGAACACCAGCACACTCTTCTGAACCAACGTCACCAGACACAGCGTATACGTCACAAGAAACCACAGAGTCCTGCGACTTCTCATCACCCAATCAAATATATATATATATATATATATATATATATATATATATATATATATATATATATATATATATATATATATATATATATATATATATATAAGGCATATATAAGGCAGCACCCAGCCATACACGAGGCAGCTAAAATTAAAACAACTAAACCTTCTAATACATGTGACACGGTTAAGTACTTCTACATTTATATATGTTGCGCATGCGCGCACATGAATTAGTTACCCATACATTAAACGTCCAATGCATGCAGCGTGTACTTAAATTCAATTTGTCTGTTCAGTTAGAACAAATAGCTATCTAGAAGCAGACAATCGTATTTCTAATTTCATGGCGCTGTATAATCTAGGTATTTACTCAGTAGAATTCTAAAACATTTGCTATATGAAACAATGATGTCATATAAAACGAATAGCGATACGAATACAATCGCTAAATGTAAATACCTATACAGCTGAATATTCTATTTCCGTAAAGTGGTAAGCCTCCTAACAAGACTCGTTGTAATATAATGTTTACAGAGAATTTGCTCTATAATATATACTAGCTGTGACAGATATGCGCAGTTAGGTACTTAGGGGTACTTAGGTTTAAACTGCAGGCAAGGTGCACATGCAGTATTTCGAAATAACTAGAGCTGATAAAAAAATAAACCACCCTCGGGTGAGTCTGTACGCGGTAGCGAAACCAGAGTACATTTTTGAAAATATATACATATTGATACTACTCACACACATTTCCGTGACAATGGTCAATATAATTTCTCATCAAGCGACCTCGAACTATTTGATCTATAAAGGTGCGCAGAGACAAAGAGTTCAACTGAATTAACCTCTTCTATCTTTTTGTGATGGCACAGTGGCAGATATAACTGAAGGTAGTATGTTGGTTGTGATATGCACATTTAATGCGAGCCAATATTCCTCTGATTGCTTCAATGTTTAATGTATTTACTACATTTGTGCCCACTTGATGAACACTAGCAGCGTGAGACTAAATAACTCCACAAAATGTTCCTATGACGAGAATGAACTATATTTATTAAGACGGAATTTATTTTAAACATATATGTATTTATAAGAATTCTGTCTTTATAAGAAGTAAACCAATTCTTTCCTTACACATACTTTTGTTTTTAAGAATGTACAAAAGACACTTTTCTCAGTCCAGATCTTGTAAATGCAGTGACTAACTAGACTTAAACAAATTAAAAAGTAGATAAGTTCATTCATACAAGAAAATGTATTATTACAATTTATGTTACATATCTTTTTAATTTATTGATTTCTTGTATTACTGTTATTGGGCCTACGAGCCGAAATATTGAATTTCCTTAATGGAAACCAATCAACAGATTAATCCAGGATATAATGTGTTATCAGATACGGTTAAGAAATATCGTCGAACTTAATCAAAGTACCTGACAATCTCGAAAGAGCATAGAGGAGTGTGTGTGTGTGTGTGTGTGTGTGAGAGAGAGAGAGAGAGAGAGAGAGAGAGAGAGAGAGAGAGAGAGAGAGAGAGAGATTATGATTTTTAATGTAGTTTTAACAATTTACGATGTATGCAGTGAGGCAGTTTATATTGATGTCTAGCACTGGGGCATCATGCATCAGACATGTGGTATCATGTCAAACCCACTCTAATTATCCTGACACCATGCTGACCAGTTCCTACACTAACCTCATATTGCTGAGCTCCAAGCGACGCAGCTGTTAGTATCTTCTATATTATGTTTTTGGTTTCACTGGGTCTGGTTTGAAACCCGCAATCTTCCGCATCCGAGGCGGATGCTCTAACAACTTATTATCGGACCAAGGCATCAACTCATAACATTGATCATTGCGAACGATTTGCATTGATTCTTACAACTGAAATGAATATATGAATATTCACAAAAGGTTACATTGTGATATCAGGTTTGGATTCCAAAGTGGGTATCACAAGATTTAGGCACCTAATTCCTGTTTAGTGTTACATTGTTACAGATGACACCTGTATCTCAAAAATTGTCATACTTCCTCTCTGGTACACATGTAATATTCAAAGTTGTTCTTAGCATCAGTGTTTGCCAGATGACATTCGTTAAATCTTTAATGCAACAACCAGGAGGATGGTGTTTACATTGCTCTGACCGAGATAAAACATTAAAATTTAAATATGATTTATTGTCTTATCGATTATCTTCCGAAGAGACCAACATGACTTGATTCTAAAATTGTCCTTTCCTTAAAACTTCGTCCTTAAAATCAGGTCTTGAAATAGCACTTTGTAGCTAACCATTTTTTGTTATATACCTCAAATATCTGTTTCAGTTAAGAAGTTGAAACGTAATCTTTCATCTAGATTGCTTTTTTTGTTCTTGTTATCGTTTCGATTTCTCTTAAGAAATTGATGTAATTTGTAATTGCATTGCTCGAAAATTTCCGTAGAAGCTCTTGACCCACGCTCTTGCTTAAAAAAGTGAGACATGTCTTGTCACACACATCCCACTCTATTGGCTTTCAGGAGCTTCTGTAAAGTTCTCCCGAAGATCGTCCGGTATTTGTCCACTATGAACCGCCACAGAATTATAAATGTCACTGAGTGTCACCTTACCTAAGGTTTATTTTTATCCTGACATGTACATTATGACATTTACATCCAAGGGTATTGTCGCAAGTTATTTATTGTAAATTACTGTTTTTATAGTACGACCCACTAAGCTGTTTCCTATGTTATTCTTTTCTTTATAAAATTCATTATAATGTATTACTAAAATACTGGTATAGGCTTCTGTTGACTATATCAATCTTTTAAACAGACATTCATCTTGAGCAAATAAAATAACATCACGCTTAGTTTGATGTCTAACATACATGTAAACTTTCAATCCCTTAAATCAAGGTAATGGAGCTCAATACATGCAATATTATATTTCAGGCAAATATTATGTGAATGCGGTAACTCCAAGCAAAGAAGAAAAGTCCCAAGGCCTTGTGACTGACTGAGAACTAACTGATTACTTTTGTATTTGCTTACATATTGAAATATAGCAGAAAACACTGTTTTATGAAGTTTTTATATTTTCAATTTTCAATATATTTTTAATCTTTTATAATGATGGTAAATTACTGTTTGAAAAGTACGAGCTACTGAGCTGATTCCCATGTAATATTTTCCTTTTATAAAATTCATTATAATGTATTACTAAAATACTGGTATAGGCTTCTGTTGACTATATCAATCTTTTAAACAGACATTCATCTTGAGCAAATTAAATAATATCACGCTTAGTTTGATGTCTAAGATACAGGTAAACTCTCAATCCCTCAAATCAATGTAATGGAGCTCACTATATGCAATATTATATTTCAGGCAGCCAGGCAATATGTGTAAGAAGCCTCAGTCGTTATTTGATTGTCTCCTAATTTTTGAACAATAAGTTATTTCCGCTTATAAAATTAGAGACAAACGTAAGCATTACTTAATGAAAGAATACTGTTATGCTTCTAATAGAGTTCACTAATGTATAATTTGGCTCAAGATATATATGAGTATTAACATGTCTCCCAAATCCATACACTTTTTTTCTTCATTGAAGATTATGCACACGGAGGGTAAGACAAGATGAGGTGAATGCTGGAACTCCCCACTCCCCCCCCCCCCCCCCAAAAAAAGAAGAAAATGTCAATGGTCCTGTGATTGACTGAGAACTAATTGGTTATTGTTGTATGTGCTTAGATATTGAAAAATATCAAAATACACTGTTTAATAAAGATTTTTTTAAAATAATTTTGTTTGTCAATCAGTTTTAATGGATTATTACATAATGATAGCTGACTGAAGGAAAATAAACACACCCTGGATAGACAAGTGATGCATAAATAGTCAACTGTATCAAATAATAAATAACAAAACAATCGTCTGAAAAAGAAACATTTCGTACTGTCCACTCATGGGCATTTATTTTCTGTCTACGCCTTGGTTCACATTGCGCACAAGATCAGATTTTATCAGTAGTCTAGAAGCGTTTTACCAGTCAAATCCTAAACCTTGAAAATCGATAATTTTATTTTGTCTATTTCCATCTACATTACAAATAAAGACTTCTGTCTTGACAGACGAAACTAGTTAGAATAAAACTTTGAATTATGTTAAAGTCTTTTAGAGTGTAATACATATTCTACATCAGAATGTTCAGTTTTCGCTAATTAAATCAGAATTGTGCATTACAAATGCATATTTTAACTCACAGAGAAGAAAATTAAGATAATGAGTGCATTTATTGATGTTTTACGAAAACGCTCCAGAAATATTTGTATACTACCGGTGGTAATATGATGTCGGGAAGTGACGTTCTGTCGGGAAGTCCCTCAATTTTAGTATTGATATGGCTGAATTTAGTGATGATACATGCGAATTTACGGCATATTTGTCATGCTCATGTTCGTTGTGAGGAATGTGAACTCCTAGAACGTAATAAATCTTAAGACAATTCTGCTCACTCAAGTCAAACAGTACCAATTTATGACTGAAAGAGGCAAATTAGTGGATAAGGCATAATGGGGTTGAATAGTGGTTGGGATATACATACTATTATCATATTGGCTATTATTATTATTATTATTATTATTATTATTATTATTATTATTATTATGGCTATTATTATCATTATTATTATTATTTATGCAATTATTATTCTTATTCTTATTATTATTATTTTACTTATTATTATTATTAATAGGGTAAGTATTACTATTATTATTACTATTATTATCATTATGGGTATTATTATTATTATTATTATTATTATTATTATTATTATTATTATTATTTCTTTAGTGTTATTTCAATTGCACAATGAAATGAGAAGGGTCAAACTGAGAATACTTAAGAGCAGATTGTCAAGTGGATGTCGTTCATCAGTAACTAGAGGTGTTTCAAGTTAACACATTAACCCCTGGCGTAGCGTTTGCGGAGCATGAGGTAAATTAATACTTCCAGCTCTGTAGCGTCATGGGCATGCTTGATACAACAAAGTGTTTGGTATTGTAGCAAGGTAGACAGATTTAGCTCTAAGATTCTACCAAATAATCAGGACATTTTTTGTGCACTACAAAATATAGATAAAAAACTTTAAAAAAAATTCACTTTAAGTTCGCCCGTGAACGGAAACCGATTTTGTGTCAATATTTTAGACTTTTGTGCCTCATATCTAGGGGAGATCGATCTGAACTGCACACAGACAGGTGAACATGTGCAAAAAGTAAGATAAGGTGGGCATTTGAAATAAAGAGTGGTCTCGATACGAAAATGGTGGGTCCATTAAGTAAAACAACGAAACAGAACTCTAACGTTTCCACTTCTGCTCTTGCTCGGGCAAAATAACAAACGAAAAACAATGTTTCTAACACATCTTTTTTTTTTGACAAGTTTCTTCTTTTAAACCATGATGAAATACAGACCACTAATGTACTTTGGGTGTGATTGTTTACTACACTAAACTGATAGTAGAATTGAAGAATTTAATTAAAAGAAAAGGTAATACTAGGCCTGGGGTATCCAAATGTTCAGCAAACATATATTTCCTCTGTGGGACTAAGTGTATACCACTAGTGGTAAAGGAAATATACATATTTATGGCGAGAATAATAATAATAAAAATAATAATAATAATAATAATAATAGTATTAATAATACATTGCTGATTATTGTTATGTTATTGTGGTACAAAATGAAGCACAAAAGTCTAACCATTCATTATATATACATACATTTATATTGCATACTTTAACATGCAATACCATCTCATAAACTGTACCCACACGTTTGCTAACACAATAATGAATGACGTAGTGTATTTACCATGTAAATTTGAGTACCTGTGGAAATTGCAGTAGTAAATAAATAGTCCAGAAGCACAGATGCTGTAAAGAGATTATGATTTCTAATAAGACTGAGCAGGTCAGGGTGGAATGTAAATTGATCATCCAATATTTCATACAGTTGGCTTGGATGAATATGTCCTGGACGCAACATAATGTGTCCAGATTTAGCAATATGGAAATTGCAAGGAAATCCTGTCAGAGTACATGACCACTTGTAGGTAAAATATTCCTACAGTAGTTATGGCGCCACTATCGGGCTAAATTTTAGGTCAAGTGATTGCTTTATATGGATTTGAAAATTATGCTTTAAATTCCTTTTCATAAAATCGTTCCGTTCCTGGAATGTTTTCCCAAGCCTTTGATTTTTATAATAAATCGTGCTAAAATAATTTTTGCAATGTCTTGGAAATTCCTCCGCAATTTCTAAAATCCTCTTTAATTTCGTTATTTGATCAAATTCTATACTATGACATTAAAATATATTGCTCTAACAAATTCTATACTATGACATTAAAACGTATTGCTGTAACAAATTCTATATTATGCCATTAAAACGTATTGCTGTAACAAATTCTATACTATGCCATTAAAACGTATTGCTGTGAAAAATTCTATACTATGACATTAAAACGTATTGCTGTGAAAAATTCTATACTATGACATTAAAGCATATTCCTCCAACAAATTCTATACTATGACATTAAAACGTATTGCTGTGAAAAATTCTATACTATGACATTAAAGCATATTCCTCCAACAAATTCTATACTATGACATTAAAACGTATTGCTGTGAAAAATTCTATACTATGACATTAAAGCATATTCCTCCAACAAATTCTATACTATGACATTAAAACGTATTGCTGTAACAAATTCTATACTATGACATTAAAACGTATTGCTGTAACAAATTCTATACTATGACATTAAAGCATATTCCTCCAACAAATTCTATACTATGACATTAAAACGTATTGCTGTAACAAATTCTATACTATGACATTAAAGCATATTCCTCCAACAAATTCTATACTATGACATTAAAGCATATTCCTCCAACAAATTCTATACTATGACATTAAAGCATATTCCTCCAACAAATTCTATACTATGACATTAAAACGTATTGCTGTAACAAATTCTATACTATGACATTAAAGCATATTCCTCCAACAAATTCTATACTATGACATTAAAACGTATTGCTGTAACAAATTCTATACTATGACATTAAAGCATATTCCTCCAACAAATTCTATACTATGACATTAAAACGTATTGCTGTAACAAATTCTATACTATGACATTAAAGCATATTCCTCCAACAAATTCTATACTATGACATTAAAGCATATTCCTCCAACAAATTCTATACTATGACATTAAAGCATATTCCTCCAACAAATTCTATACTATGACATTAAAACGTATTGCTGTAACAAATTCTATACTATGACATTAAAACGTATTGCTGTGAAAAATTCTATACTATGACATTAAAGCATATTCCTCCAACAAATTCTATACTATGACATTAAAACGTATTGCTGTAACAAATTCTATACTATGACATTAAAGCATATTCCTCCAACAAATTCTATACTATGACATTAAAGCATATTCCTCCAACAAATTCTATACTATGACATTAAAACGTATTGCTGTAACAAATTATATACTATGACATTAAAACGTATCGCTGTATCAAATTCTGTACTATGAAATTAAAACATTGTTGTAACAAATTATAAACTATGACAGTATTGCTGTAACAAATTCTGTACTATGAAATTAAAACATTGTTGTAACAAATTATAAACTATGACATTAAAACATATTGCTGTAACAAATTCTGTACTATGAAATTAAAACATTGCTGTAACAAATTCTTTACTATGACATTAAAACGTAATGCTGTAACTAATTATGTACTATGAAATTAAAACATATTGTTGTAACAAATTCTAAACTATGACAGTAAAACATATTTTTTTTTGTAACAAATTCTAAACTATGACATTTAAACATATTGCTGTAACATATTCTGTAATATGAAAATTAAACATATTGCAGTAACAAATTCTGTACTATGACATTAAAACGTATTGCTGTAACAAATTCTGTACTATGACATTAAAACGTATTGCTGTAACAAATTCTATGCTATGACATTAAAACGTATTGCTGTAACAAATTCTGTACTATGACATTAAAACATATTGCTGTAACAAATTCTATGCTATGACATTAAAACATATTGCTGTAACAAATTCTGTACTATGACATTAAAACATATTGCTGTAACAAATTCTATGCTATGACATTAAAACGTATTGCTGTAACAAATTCTGTACTATGACATTAAAACGTATTGCTGTAACAAATTCTGTACTATGACATTAAAACGTATTGCTGTAACAAATTCTGTACTATGACATTAAAACGTATTGCTGTAACAAATTCTGTACTATGACATTAAAACGTATTGCTGTAACAAATTCTGTACTATGACATTAAAACGTATTGCTGTAACAAATTCTGTACTATGACATTAAAACATATTGCTGTAACAAATTCTATGCTATGACATTAAAACGTATTGCTGTAACAAATTCTGTACTATGACATTAAAACGTATTGCTGTAACAAATTCTATGCTATGACATTAAAACATATTGCTGTAACAAATTCTGTACTATGACATTAAAACGTATTGCTGTAAAAAATTCTATGCTATGACATTAAAACATATTGCTGTAACAAATTCTGTACTATGACATTAAAACGTATTGCTGTAACAAATTCTAAACTATGACATTAAAACATATTGCTCTAACAAATTCTGTACTATGACATTAAAACGTATTGCTGTAACAAATACTATATTATGCCATTAAAACGTATTGCTGTAACAAATTCTGTACTATGACATTAAAACGTATTGCTGTAACAAATTCTGTACTATGACATTAAAACATATTGCTGTAACAAATTCTATGCTATGACATTAAAACGTATTGCTGTAACAAATTCTGTACTATGACATTAAAACGTATTGCTGTAACAAATTCTATGCTATGACATTAAAACATATTGCTGTAACAAATTCTGTACTATGACATTAAAACGTATTGCTGTAAAAAATTCTATGCTATGACATTAAAACATATTGCTGTAACAAATTCTGTACTATGACATTAAAACGTATTGCTGTAACAAATTCTAAACTATGACATTAAAACATATTGCTCTAACAAATTCTGTACTATGACATTAAAACGTATTGCTGTAACAAATACTATATTATGCCATTAAAACGTATTGCTGTAACAAATTCTATACTGTGACATTAAAACGTATTGCTGTAACAAATTCTATACTGTGACATTAAAACACATTGCTGTAACAAATTCTATACTATGACATTAAAACGTATTGCTGAAACATATTCTATACTATGACATTAAAACACATTGCTGTCTGTTCATGTTCACATTTGATTCATTTAGCTTCCTAACACTGGTTGTAGTAAAATCTAATTTTGTTCTAAAGGCATTGACTCTTGAAACATGAAATAACAGAAAACCGGGATACATAAAATAACATAATTTTATTCAATTTTAATCATATGCTGTATATTCTATTTTCAGTCATAGTTAAATGGCTGCATAGAGATAGCAATAACTGTCTATCAACAGATTACGGCTTCTTGACCACTTCCTCCAACACTGCCATCAGTTCTTTAAAATAGTCAGGAGAAAGAATTGTTACCCCAATAATTCAGCAAACTGAAAAATGTCATCCACTGCCTATATTTATACTGACAATTTACCTAAAGGAATTATTTAATTGAATTGGAAACAACATCTAATGGAATGAATGAATGAATTAATGAATGAATGAACGAACGAATAATAATAATAATAATAATAATAATAATAATAATAACCAGCAGATGTTGCAATTCTTACTACACTGAACGATAATGTAATTGCAGTATCTATATACGCTCGGCTACACGTCACACGTCCTAATAGTGTGTGGCTGTCATATTCTCTTTGATCTATTTCTGTTCTGATAATACCTGTCTGTAATAATAGTGTCCACCTCCACTTTGGTTCTGCAGTTTTTTGATGGCTCTAGAAAGTCCCTCTTTCTCCATGTCATACTACTCTTCACTTCATTGATCTGAGGGTAAGAGAACATAAACGTGTTGAGCGAAATTAACAATACTGTTTCTTGAAATGTGACATCATCGGTACATATCAACATTTTAAAAATGGACTTATGCATAAGTAACATGGAAAAAGTAAGCTCATATTCCCGAGTGAGTTTCATGTTTGAAAGCTGACAAGTACATGAAAGTTTACAAGTGCTTGGTCTACCGAGACAAACGCATACATAATCATACTGAGCTTAGCTATACAAATTTAGATGTTTCGTTTGCTTGTTTGTAATTTCTTCAGTATCCTATCAGTCTGACACTGAACAGCATGACTAGATGATTGTGTGTCTAGTCCTTGTAAAAATAATATAAACAATGTTTCTTAGCTATGCAGTAGATATGGTAGTCATTCACACATGAAGCCCGTTGCATCTCTGAATAATATTTGACATTTGTACCATGCCTACTTTTTTACAATTAAGGCTTAAGCGTAAAGTTTGACATATTACCAATACATTGTAATTTTCCTGCAATCATTTTGTTTTAACATAACCTAATTATTGACCCATATGCTGATATAATTTGTGTAGTCTTAGGAATCCATATAAGCTATGAAGCTACACAAACCATGTCAACAGGGAATCAGTGGAAAGTTCACTATGACCTCAAAATCCACCACATGATATGTCACACCATATAATGTCTTCGGTTCTCTCTAGTGTATCATCTTCCAGGTGTTGGTTAGATATACACTGACAACATTAATGTACTTTTTAAAAAAAATTCTATTAACTATGGTTGTGTACCAATTGTGAATAATAATACAATACTCTCCACATTGAACGGGCATTATTATTCATACTCACAATCCATAGGTTGTGGATTTGACTCTGACCAAGACCATCATCTATTGACACAATTGTGTATATTTTGGCAAATATGGTAATTTACTCCCAGTGCCTCAATGCCAAGGGGAAATAAGCCTTTATAATTAAACACAATCAAGTATTCACAACATTTTTGCTTTAGCAGAAAACTTGTTTTGTCATTATTATTATTGTTATTATCATTATTGTTATTATTATTATTATTATTATTATTATTATTATTATTATTATTATTATTGAACAGGCATGAAGTAAACATGGGCATGAGAAAAGAATAATTCGTTGGCGGAGGAATAATAATGGGGGAGTGAGATAAACTAAAATTCAATGGTCACAGACACAGACATTCGTCATGGTAAACATGATTTCTTTTGGGAGATAGGGGTGGACTTATTATGGTTTGCAAACACACTCCCACTATAATCGTCCTCTCCCAATGATCGTTCTTTGCTAGGTATTTCTGTGGCGAGGGGTAGGGGTTGACAACTAATGATATGGGAAGATAAAGACGTATACATCTTTTACCCTCGCTAGCTCCCGCTTTTGTACAAGATTATTACGGTCTCCATGTTATTATCCCTACCGTAATCCTTGGTTTTTGTTGACCTAGTGTTTTCGTACACAGTTGTCGGCGAGAAAACATGCTTGGTACTTCATTTAGCAACAGGTCCTCGACGCGAGCTTGATGCTCAGAAAGCAAAAACAACCATCTGAAGTAAATATTCATACAGAGGGACAAAAAGATTTTAGATTACCCCAAGATCAGTTCTGTCATAGGACCCTCTCAAACATACTAGTTCATAGAGAAGGTACGTAACTTCCAAATATTTGGTTTCAGTCATTTCACCCATGACCCTCGATTTCCTTCTGATATTTCCGTCTTTAAAGGCAGACGACCAAACTATATGGTTTGTTTTTCTCCTGACCTTTCTTTCTATTCATCAAGCAATCACACACGTCAACGCTGAAATATGATTGACTAAAAGGGTAAAACTTAAATAATATCCATGCATCAGACTATAATTACCCAGGAATAAAATATGTAATAATACGATCGCATCATATTAGGAATCATTTGTATGGGTTAAATCAATGTGAGTATACATTAAAGGACCGGTACCAGAAAGGCCATTAACGGGTCAGAAAGGACCTGTACAGAAAAGGCCCGAGTCAGAAAGGAGATGAAAAGAAAAGGCCCGGGTCAT